>WOXC01009912.1:0-375080 GCA_011680675.1 Gymnobelideus leadbeateri
TCTCCTCTCACCTTTCCTCTCTTTTCAGCTTTCTTCCCTTTTCTTCCTTCTCTTCTCTTTGACTTTCATTCTTTCTGAGTCCTCCTGATTCTTTCCTCTCTCTTCTTGGCATTTCCCCCATCCTCTTCCCTCTCGACTCTTTCCTCTCCTGTTCTCTTTCTTGTGTCCTCTCTCACCTTCAGCCTCTCCTTGTTGTCCTTCTGACTACTCCCCTACCTGTCCCCATAACTGAGGCAGTTTCTGGAATCCCTCAAAGTGACTGGGCTGGACATGCTCTGCCCTCTTTTATGTCTCACCAAGGAGGGGAGAGTGGGGAGCTGAGGAGGCAATTATAATATGGGAAGGCTTTCTGGTGGAAGAATATTCCCCAGGAATGGGGAGGAATGGTCCCAGCTGCCTGCTGGCCCAACCCCTCACCCACAGGGCCTCCTGTCCCTTCTCCCTTCCTTGGCCAGGCCGAGCCTATCGGCGCTGTGACAGCAATGGCAGCTGGGAGCTGGTACCTGGGAACAACCGGACATGGGCGAATTACAGCGAGTGTGTCAAGTTTCTGACCAACGAGACCCGGGAACGGGTACGTGTTTATGTCTTCATACCTTACTTTAAACTCTGACCCAAGTGTAGGGCACCTTCCCTCTATGCCCAGTGGGGAACTTAGCTCTGAACTTGGGGGATTTCCCAGCCCCTCACTGACCCTTCCCCCTTGCTTTCTCCAGGGTTCTGACAACTATGTCTTCTTCCTCTGTCCCTCACTAAGCTTCCCAAAGGTCACTTAAGGTCCAGAGTCAAAGATGACCCCTGAAATCAGGGACACAGTGGGGAGATGCAGTTCTTGGCCTCAGGGAGCCTCTGATCTGAAGGAGAGAAACACAGGACCTGCCCTGATGGAGCCACCTAACCTAAGGGGGAGACATAGCATTGTCCTCAAGGAACTTACAGTCTAGAATTCATGCATATTAAACACATAAGACAATGTATGAACAACTGGGAAACTTTGTGGTTCTAACTGGAAAAGTGACAGGAATTTGAAGGAGGGAGCTCAGTGAGGGTCAGAGTAATTGAAGAAATCTAAACAAATCCCAGAATGTCAGAGCTGGGAGGGCCCTCAGAACATGTCAGGGAAAGAAGGAGCCTTATTGAGCATCAGGGCTGGGAGGGACCCTATGGGGAGGGAGAGGGGGAGGAGGAAGAATCAAAAGTACAGAGAGAGAAATTAGTTTGACCTATGCATGGGGCAAGTAAAGAGAGCAGCAGATGAACTGAAGTAAAGGGAAGTAGAGAAAGAGAAAGGTTGGATGGGAGGATTGGGACCAGATTGTGAGGGGCTTCAAATGCTGGACTAAAGGATGTGGAGATTTATCCTCCAGTAGGGAGGTTTCAAGGTTCTTGGGCAGGGAATGAGCTAAATAAAAGTTGGAGACAGTTGGGTGAGAGGCTATCTAAAGGCTCAAAGTATCCCAGACACCTAGTTCTAATTCCCTGTCCTCGTTTCCCCAGGATCCCTCTCAAAGCTATTCCCAGCCCTACCTACAAATGGTCAAAGTGTTTGGTAAAGGGGGCCCCCTGCAGACATTGTAGTTCACCTAGAAAACCAAGAGGCTGCTCTGCCTCTCGTTTTCTTCACCCCAGCAGAATAAAGCAGAGGCCAAAGCGAGATGACACGGGGAAGAGAAGGGTCAGCTCTATCCCTCTGCATCAGAAAAAGATAATATTGTGGCATACATCTACTTATTAAGGGAGGCCCCAAGGCCCCTGGGAGATACTCCAACTTCCTGTGCCAATACTGGCATTATTTTGTCATTATTTTCTGTCCTGTCTTCTGGGCTTAGCACTGACCCCCTTGAATCCTAAGGAGACCAGGAGCCTGCCTTAAAGTCTTGCCTTATTCCTCTGCTTTTCCTTCCCTGGGCCATCTCATCCTTTCCTCTGTTTTCCCATCATGACTAGTATAGCCACAAATGAGCTGGGATGGATTGGAGGGGGACAGTGCTAGGGAACAGGGTCAGGTTTGTCCTATTCTTCAAACTCTTCCAGAAAGGGTGAATTCACCTCCCCCATCCCCATCATTCACCTCCCTGCCTAGCCATACATTCTCTGAACATTAAGGCTTGACACTGTTCTAGGACAGAAAGTTTAGGCAAGAACATCGTTGCCTTTGTGGAGATTACAGTCTGGTAGGAAGGTAAGACACAAACACAGAAAACGATAATAAATAGTATTCCCCAAGAGCATCTGAATGTTCTTCCTGGTGTCTGACTTCAATCCTGCCAGCTCTAGCCAAAGCTCCACTTCCTCTCGTTCACCCTTTGGGAAAGTGAAAGATATAAAGATATAGATATAGATGTACACACACACAGACACACACACACACACACACACACACACACACACACAGGTGTCTGTGTGTGTGCGTGTGTACAGAGTAGCCCCAGACTTGATCCTTTGCCCCTTTCTTCTTCTTGCTTCCCTCTCTTCTGTTCTTAGTAATAACTCCCGTTACCTTTAGCACTTTCAGATTTGTAATGTCTTCCTTACAGCAGTCCTTGTGAGATAAGAAGTCTCATTATCCCTTACTCCCAGATGAGAGGTCAATCTGCCAACCCAGGATCGAAGAACTAGTGAACAGCAGAGCTGAGCCTGGAACCCACCATAAGGGCCAGATGCAGGGGGAGGACCTGCTCTCAGGGCCTTCCAAAGTGATAATTAGCCAATATAATCAACACCTGTACTCCTGGGAGAGGCCTTGGGGATGTAGACTCCTACTCCTGGTCCCTGACACCCCTCGCTACCCCAGTCTGCAGGGCCCTATCGCTGCCAAGGAACACACAATGGGGATTTTCATGTCCCTTGTGGAGAGGCCGGGGAAAAGTGACTGAAATGCAATAGGAAGGGAAGAGGGGAATGCAGGGCCTCCCCAGCCTGCTTTGGGGACCAGGACAACAGATTCATTCCTCTCCTCCCAGTCTGTGGCTGGGCTTCAGCCCCCCTCTTCTCTCCCTGACGGGAAGGCCCTGGTGGCCAGGCAAGCAGGCGGGGCTGGGCCTCCTGCCTCTGATTTATTTCCGAGGGCTTGGGGCAGGGCAAGAGGCCAACAACAACAGCTTGGTTTTCCCTCCGCTCAGCATTCGGGCTGCGTCGTCCTTAATGAGCATCACACAGCTACCAGCCGCTGGCGTGGCCCTGGCCTGCCCCACCTCCCCAACTTTTCCCTGCCAGCCCTTTGGCCCCTCCCCGCCCCCTCTCCATCTCTAACTTTCCCCCTCTCAAACTCAGCGTTTCTCTCCTCTCTGTCTTGGCCTGATAATGCTAGCTCCCTCTGGGTGTCTCTCCCTTTCACTTACTTTCTCTGTTTCTTTGGGTGTATACCCTTGCCTCTGTCTCTCCTTCTCTCCCTTTGTCCCTTCATTGATCTGTCTCAGCATTTTCTGCCTCTTTCTGTCCCTGCTACTGTCTCTGTGTCTCCCCCTTTCTCTCTACCTGTCCCTCTCCCAGTCTTTCCACCTTAGAATCTACCTCAAGCCAATTCAGTAAACATTTATCATATGGCTGTGCAGTGCTTGGTGCTGGGGATATGAAAGATAAATTTGACAGAGATCCTGCTCCAAAGGGAACAGGGGGGCAAAGGATAATTGCATGAAAAACCCTAATAGAAGGAAGCAGAAATAAGTGAAAATAAAAAGTCCAGGCAAAGCCCAGGGGGAATTATGAAGACAGACCACCTCCAGCAAGGGCAGGACAGGAGGCTTCAGGGGGACGTGTGTCAAGGAAAGTTTCAGGAAAGAGATGGGATTTCAATAGAAAAGATGGGAGGGGGAGAGGTCATGCATTCTAAGCATGGGAGCAAATCTCAGCAAAAGCATGGACAGAAGGGAGCCTCTCTATCTGTCTGTCTGTCTCCCTCTCTCCAACTTCCCCTTCAGACAGGGGCCAGGTCTTCCCCATCCCCATATTATAGGACACTAAACCAAGGAGTTCTACCTATGGAGAGCCTCTGCTGAGCTGGATTACCCCATCTGCCCTTTCTGCCTTCTGGTTTATAGACTCCATCTTCCCTGATGAAATTTCCCCCAGTGCCCCAGTACTACCTGGCCAGACTCCCATTCCCTCTTTCCCAGCCCCTTATGTTGGCACCGGCCTGGCCGGTGGCGAGATTTCCAGGAAGGGCTGCTCAGCTACCACTGGGCAGAGAGGTGGGGAGAGCCCTGGCTCACATGTGGTCCAGAACCTGAGATCAAGACGAAGGACTGGGATCCCTGCCCGGTGACATCAGCCACCTCCTCCTCAGCCCTAGGCATGGGGCCAGCCTCTGAGGGGGCAACTGAACCCAACAAGGCTAGGCAATAGGGATAACCCCCAGGTTCTAGCTCCCACCTTGGTAAGGAGCTGGTCTTTGGTTCTTGGAGGTTTGGGGGAAACACTAGTCCCCAGTCTAAAAGGGCAATTGAGGGTATTGCCTTCAGGGAGCCCCTTGTCTGAGGGGAACATAAGAAAAAAGCATAAAACAAAAGCCCTGTTCAAAATTCTCCTCCAGGAAGCCTTTCCTGATGAATTCCTCCTGCCTCTCATCTCCCCACGCCATTCAGCCTATACCCCCATCTCTTTCCTACTAAGAACAATCTGATACAAATACACATATATCTAAAATTATCTTTATACACACATATACACATACATACATATACACATATGTATAAGAATGTATACATTCATATATACACACATATATAAATATATGTGTTATAAATATACTGTTATATGCCTACATATTTCTGTGTTGGGTCCCCTACCCCGTCCCTTAAACACGAGAACCCCTGCGGGCAGGATTTATGCCTTCCCCCTCCTAGGTCAAAAGGTTTCCTGAGGATAGAATTCTTATCTCTTTGCTTCCTTGATGCTGATCCCAATGTGGTAGCACCATTTCCTCACAATGACCCTAAATCCGGACTGGCAGAGGCCCTGGTTATCCTCCTCCTACTGACTCTTTTCTGTTCGGCCTACAGGAAGTCTTTGATCGCCTTGGAATGATCTACACTGTGGGCTACTCCATGTCTCTGGGCTCCCTCACTGTGGCCGTGCTGATTCTGGGTTACTTTAGGTAAGGTGCTGAAGCCCTAGCTGCTGAGATTGGAGCAGTCCCCATTTCCTGCTCTCTAGATGTCTGGAACCCAAATGGATCAGGGAGCCAGGAGCCAGGAGCAGGGAGGGGCACAGCCTGAGAGCAGGACCAAGGAAAATGCCTAGGAAGCATGGTATGGTGACTGTGAGGAAGTCACAATCCCATCCCCATCATTGCTAGGCAGGTTGTAGACAAATCATTGAATATAGGTTCTGGGGGAAGGCAGACCCTCTGGAAGTAGGCATGGGCATTCTTCAGAGCTTCCCTTGTCTACTAGGTGGATTTGCCCTGTAGAATTTTGGGCCCTGGGATGCTAAATGCCCTTTCTCTGATCTCTGAAAACTGCACTCCAACAATGTAAGGTTCCCAGCAGAAGAGGCCTGGTTTTCCCCTCATCTGTCACAAACTCTCAGATGGAGAGGTCACTTCCTCCTGAGGGTCCCATAATTTCTTTTTTTGGCAATAAGTTTCTCCTTATTGGTCAGAATCAGCCCGGAATAGCAATCAGGCTCCACCTTCTAGAAAAAAAAAAGAAGAAAAAAATTTCGAGAAAGGCAAAGCAGTGAATCCCTTTGATATGTAATACACTCTCAACTTAATTCAGCGCCTTCTAGCTCTGACATTCTCTGATCTATGATCCCATAAAGAAGCCCAGTTTGGGGCATTTGGGGATGAAAAGGCCAGTGGAACACCACAGGGAGAAGAGAATTCAGAAAAGGGAAAAAATATAAAACTCAACTGAATTGTGATTCGGGCCCATTGTTTTCTCTGCTCAGTGAGTGAATGTGGTTTGTACATTTAGACCCACGAATTTATCTACATGATGGATGTTAAGTGCTTTGTTACTAAAGTGCTTTATGAATTCCAGTTGTTACTATTATTATCATTGTTATTAATAGAATTACTTCAATACCACTGTTATTTCCAAAGATCTGGGATTTCATCAGGAGTCATTTCCTCGGCCAACACAGTGTGTCATGGTGAAAAAAGCTCTGGATTGAGAAACAAGACCTTGGTCTAAATCTCAGTTCTCTCCCAGAATTCACAGAATTTCTCAGTCATTCCCTGTATGAACTTGAGTAAGACACTCAAACTCTCTAGACCTCAGTTTCCTCATCTGTAAAGTGAGGGGGGTGTCACGGGATCAGTGAGTTAGTCCTGGAAGTGACCTGAGAGGCAATCTAATCCATCCTCCTCATTTCATAGATGGAGAAACTGAATCACAGAAAGATTAACACATAGCTAGTAATCCAAGGTGGGGGTCCAACCCAGATCTTCTGGTCTGCAAGTCCAGAGGAACTCTAAGGTCTCTTTCAATTCTGATAATCCTATGAATCTGTAATGTACCTCCCAGCCAATCAAGCATCAATACACATTTATTAAGTGCCTGTTATATAACAGGCACTTTGATAAAAGCTGGGTATTTAAAAAAAAGAAAGAAAAAAGACAGTCTCTGCCTTTAAGGAGTTTATAATCTAATGGGGGAGACAAGTAAACAAACATATGCAAAGTGAGCTATATATGAGATAAATAGGAAATAATGAACAGAGGGAAGACATTGGAATTAGGAGGGATTAAGACTTCCAGCAAAAGATGTGACTTATAGGAAACCAAGGAGGTTAGTAGTCAGGGTAGAGGAAGGAGAGAATTCCTAGCCTGGGGGACTGCCAAAGAAAATGCCCAGAGCTGAGGGATGGAGGGTCACTCAGGGCCAGGACGCCAGTGTTGTGGGATCAAGGAGTACATCTCATTAGACAATTATCCATTTCCTATGACCAAAATACATCTCTCCCTATGGTGATTACCCTTCCCAAACTTAGCTAGGCTGGTCCTCAGATGACAGACACACTCCATCCCCAGGCCTGTCCTTGAAGCCTTTCCAAATGGGTAGGAATTAGCCATGCTTGTGCCTTGCTGGCCCAGCCTTCATCAGCTTGATGCAAAACACTTTAATAGTTCTGGACTTGATGAGGCATAAGGGCAGGGACTTAGGCAGAAGTTTACTGGAAGACAAGTAAAACAGAATACATAGAGTCCTTTCTGTTATCCATGTAACGCACAGATAATCCAGAATTAGTGCATTTTTTTTTATTCTCAAATGCTAGCCATCATTTCTCCTGATAGATTGATCTTTCTTATCTGGATATAACTTTGATTCCTTGTTCTGCTACTCACTCCCTGTCTGCATGAGTACTGATCACTTAACCTCTTTGGGCCTTAGTTTCCCCATATATAAAATGAGGGGATTAGACTAGGTGACCTCTAGCATCCTTATAGCTCTAAACCTCTGGTATTCCAGGCTTTTTACTTTCTCTTCTAGGAGGGCAACCAACCTTCACTTTGAGACTAAAAGCAGCTAATTGACCTTCCTGAACCTCAGCTATAAATCGGGGACAATGCTCTTTCTACTACCCATTCACAGAACTGATGAAGAAGAAAGATGTCAATATTAAATCTCAATTGACAGGGGAGTTACTATAATCATTGTTATTGTTACAGAAATGGTTCATTCTCCCCTGAGCTCATCAAAGACCTGGGGACCTAGAGCAGGAGGAGAGGACAGAGCAGGGAAGGGGTTTATTCTTCCTGTGACTTGTAGGTCACTGTGAGCATCCGCTAACCTGATGCCCTGTTTCTTGTGCCCCCTCCAGGAGGCTGCATTGCACCCGAAACTACATTCACATGCACCTCTTCGTGTCCTTCATGCTCCGGGCCATAAGCATATTCATCAAGGATGCTGTGCTTTACTCGGGGGCTTCCTCAGATGAAATTGAGCGCATCACCGAGGAGGAGCTGAGGGCCTTCGCTGAGCCTCCCCATGCTGATAAGGCGGGTTTAGTGAGTGTCCCAGGCCCTAGCCTATGTCCCATCCCTTCTTGCCCAGCCCAACTACTCCCTACCCCCCAGATCCTCAACCACTGCCCCTTTGGATGTTCCCTTTCTGTTTTCCCACTGACTCTCCCCATTTCACTGACCCCTCCCACAGAAGAATATACCCTAAAAGGCTTCTCAGAGGCCCAAGGACCAACTTTACCCCCAACATAAAAATACATGAAAGTGCAAAGTAATTCATATACCAGCCTGAACACAATCAGACATAAGCAAGTGGCTCAGTCTTCTAGGGGTGGAAGTGAAATATGGAAGAGCCCCACCTGCCTTCTGCCATCTTGGATTGTCCATGGAGGACTAATCCCAGTGCTAACAGAATGCTTCTCCACCTGGGGTGTGAATTAAGACAGCGTAGCCCTGGGAGCATTGCCAACTCCATCTAACTCCCTGCCCATTGTCTCCTCTCAATCCAGGTGGGCTGCAGAGTGGCGGTGACTGTCTTCCTTTATTTCCTGACCACCAACTACTACTGGATTCTGGTGGAAGGCCTATACCTTCACAGCCTCATCTTCATGGCTTTTTTCTCTGAGAAAAAATATCTCTGGGGTTTCACATTATTCGGCTGGGGTACGTCCACTGGGATGCTAAAGGCCCACCTTGCTATCCATCCCATCTTGCCCTTGGCAATGACCCAATACAGTCATCTATGTGCAGTTTATGCCTGCTTTTGTGTGTGTGTGTATGTGTGTGTGTGTGTGTGAGAGAGAGAGAGAGAGACAGAGAGACAGAGACAGAGAGAGAGAGAGAGAGAGAGAGAGAGAGATCTGTGATGGAAAGTATGTGTATATTTTTGCTTTGGTGTGTGTGTGAACATGTGTACACATGTGAGCATACATATATTTTGTAGCACCATGGATTAATTTTATACATTGTGTCTGCGTGTGCCTGGGAATGTCTCTATGCATGTGTGTGATTATATAATTGCATCGTGAGAACTCCCTGTGTGCATTAGGGTTCATTCATGAATTATATTATGTCTGCCCTGTGTGCCTGTCCTGTAGCTGCCTCATGATTCTGTTCCTATACCAGGAAATTCCCCTTACACACACATACACAGTCTGTCCAGCCTCCACATATAAGAGGAGTCTCAGGAAATCACCCACAAAAACCCATAATCAGTTGGCTATTCTAAGTCAGCAGTGGCATTTATGGAAATGAAATGGTATCAGTGACAGAAAATGAGTATGGGACCAGAGTCCACGACCTGGTCACTGCCACAGAAAGGAATGAAGCTCAGGGGAAGGCAGGGTATGTTGCAGTAATTGAAGGACTAAGATTGGAGTCAGGCCTAGCTCTGCCCCTAGCTCTCTGTGTGACCTTAGGTAAACCCCTTCTACTCTGAAACTCAGTTTTCTCATCTATAAAATTAGTCTCTTCTAGCTCAGACCTCCAATGATTTAATGTCATTGATCAGCCCCAGAGCTTATTCTGTGACTAAGGTCAGAACACAGTCTATAACCAGAAAACAGGGGCCAGCAGATGATGGCTTAGCCTTGGATTGTGTCCCCATTGCCCAATAATTCTCTTATCCTGTCTCTGTCAGGAAATATTCCTGGAATTTGGGATGTTAACCCTTCTCTTCACCCATCCATCTGACAGCCTGTGATCAAGACCCCTGGAATTCCCAAAGGATCCCCACCAGCCCCCATCTCCTTAGGAATACATAGACTTTAGTGGCCCCTCTACAAAACGGGTACTCTAATTTGCCCACCATACCCTGGACCAGCTCATTATGAAGAGTCAGCCCCAACAATGGCATGGATATGGGGGGTAAAACCTGCATGATATAGGAGAAAGAGAGAATCCTAAATTGGAAGGCATAAGATCTGGGTTCACATCTCATCTCTGTTACATATGGGGCATGTTGCTTCTAGTCTCTCTGGGGCTTGGCTTCCCCACCCGTGAGATTCAGACTACTCTATCTCCAAGGCCCTTTCCTGCCCTAAAAATTCTCTGGTGAGTTGGCTGAGCCAAGGATGCCCTCTCTCTCTCCCTCCCTCCCTGACATTATTGCTACTCCTAACAGTTGGATACTTAGGGTAGGGTAGTGGCTTTGGCTGAATGTTTCCACTTCCTCCAAAACAGATGCCTCCAGAAAATTCTTCCCCCACTACCTTCACTCAGTTTGGGATGACCAATGGTCACACCTAGATCTTAAGACAAAGCCCCCTGGCAAAACCCTAACCCTTGTCCATCATAGAACATATAAACGTGTGACCTTCTGACCAGGACTGTAGCCAGCCCAGTGAAGCATATCCATTGACCATACTGGGGCACTAACAGCAGTAGCTTTAAAGTTCAGAACAGGGAGTTTGCCTGAGACCCAGTGGGCCACAGGGAACCAGGAAAGGTTCTTGAGCTGAGATCTGATAGGAAGCCACCTGTGTTTTGAGGGGGGGAAGGTGCTGGCTGTGATGTATAGTATTGGCTGGGCCAAGCTAGGCCAGGGTATGGGCCTCACTTGGTTGAATGAGCCCACAGGGGTGAGCCCTGAGGGGGGACATACCTGACTTTATAGAACCTGCATTGTACACACTGTGTGTTTTCACTACTATGCACAGCGCATACAATGTGGATACTATAAGAGTCACTGACAGCATCGGTGCCCACCCAGGGAACCCTTTCTGTGCCCACAGGGGAGTAATTGTGTGTGTGTATATGGGTGTGTATGTATGTATATAATGATCTGTATCTCTGTGTGCATCTGAATCAGGAGAGTGGCAGGTGGGCATGCACGTGAATCTGTATACGTATGTATGTGGAGTCTCATGTGTGCCCATGGTGACTAGATGTATCTGTGTGCATGGTTGTGTGGGTGTGCTCATATCACACTGTGTAAGCATGCATTTTTATGTTTGTATTTATGGGCTTGGGTGAGATTATGTGTGAATTTTTCAAGTAGCTATGCTTCCCAGTGAGATGGTTGTGAACTGATGGTGGAAATCAGGCTGTCAGGGAAATTACCACTGCTGTAGGGTTGGGAAACAACAGTGCTTCTAGGAAAGATGGCGGGCAGTGCTGGGACAGGGTGTGTGGGTCCATAGAGAGGTCATGAGATCCAATCATCTCATTTTACAGATGAGGAAACTGAGGCCCAGAAGAGGAAATACCTTGTCCGTGGCCATACAGATAGTATATAGGGCTGTTTTCCTCTCCATGGCTCTTTCCACCTGTCCAGTTTAGCTCCCTAAGGGCTAAATTAGGATTTTTTCCCCTACCTGTATGAACCTGGCAGAGGTGACCTCTAAGCCAACCATCTGGGCTGCTGGTGCTGGAGGTAGGATAAGGGAGACAGTTCAATAAGATAGTTTGTGCTAAGACAATAGCTTTTAGAAAAACTGAGGGGTTCAGAAGCTGGGAAGAGGATGAAGAGTCTGGGAGAAAGACCCAAAGATAAGGGGAACTGAGTGGAGAGCCATGTTCTTAATCAGAGGAGAGGAAAGGACAACAGGACAGCCGAGTGGGTCAAAAAGAGGGCCTGCTGAGCTGAGGTCCAGATGGACACAGCTTCTAAATGAAGTCAAGTCTGGAAGGCCAGACAGAAAGGGCCCCTCCCTACCTCTCTGAGGGACCAAGGAAGCTGAGATCAGGAAAGAAAGCACAACCTGGGTCTCCAGCTAAAGGAGGGTATGCTAGCAAGAACAGTAACTCCCAAGGGTCACAACCAGTAATTAGAAGAGGAACCAAAACAAGGAAATCCTGGAAGAATCAGAGGAATTCTTTAAACCTGATGGAGTAGGTGCCCATATACACCATCAGACACATAGTGGGAATGAAGAGGAAGGGGGGAGGGGAAAGCAGAGGAGAAAGGTGACTAGATAATAGACAGGTTTCCAATCCAATGGAATCCAGCAAACATTGACTAAGCACCTGCTATGTTCAAGGTGTCCTCAGGATACAAAGATAAAATGACTGCAGCCCCCCAAGGGCTCACAGTCTACTGAGAGGATGCATCATTTAAAAGGCACATAGAGTCATGCTCATAGGAGGAAGGACACAACTCTAGCAACAAGGAGGATTGGAAAAGCCTGCCCTGGAGAAATGGCACATGACCCTAGCCTTGAAGGAAGCCAGAGACTCTGGGAGGTAGCAGTAAGGGGGAGGGTGCTCCAAGGATGAAGGAAAATTAGTGCAAAGGCACAGTGGCTGGAGACAAAAAACCAAGTGTTAGGTTAAGCAGTCTGAACATTCTCTGATTACTCATCAAAATGGCCTTGATCCTGGAGACCACAACTCCTAGAACCCCACAGTTTGAGACTTTCACACCTTTGGGGATCCCCCGTGACCATCATCCTCAGCCTATGCCAGACCTCCGCTCCCATCCCTTCTCCACCCGCACTGCCTGCCATTTTCCTCCCCTCTCTTGTCTCCTCTGTGCTGTCCTGTACATGTTCCCTCCCCACTCTACCATGCAGCGACTCCTTTCCCTCTCTGTCCTCCTGGCCCCTCTCACATTTCTTCTACCCCTCCTCAGATCCCAACGTCAGCATCTTCCCTCTCTCTTCCTCCCATCCCTCTTCCCTCTCTCCTCCTCCCTTCCCTCTTCCCATCCCTATTCCTGTGCCTTCTGTCTATATTCTGAGAGGTAAATCAAGGCTCAGAGGCCAGGGAAAGGGAAAGAGGGAGGGGGGCATCTTACCAGGGGCTGACACACTGCTGAAGGGTGGGAGGGCAGGAGAGCTGGGGCCTCATGCCTCCTCTCCTCTCCTCTGTCTCTTTTTTCCTTTGTCTCTCTTCTCTATTCCTTATGCATCTCTCATTTCTTCTATATGACTCCTCACCTCCTCCTCTATGTCTCTCCTCTCCCTTCTTTCCTCTTCTCTGTATTTCTCCTCTACTCTCCTCCCCAGGCCTCCCTGCCGTGTTTGTCGCTGTGTGGGTGACCGTGAGGGCCACACTGGCCAACACCGAGTAAGTCTGGGGCCTCCTCTGGGGCCTTTTGGGCCCTGAAATTTTGGGGGGAGCCTCAGAGCAGGGTTTTCTTAGGATGTCCAAGGCCCATCAATGACCCATGACACCAGCATAAGAAAGTACAATTATGTCCCTTATAAAGGACACTTCAGGGGGTGGTTTAATAGGGTGGGGGATTCCTATAGACACCAAATAGGAGAGCCTCTAGGTTCTTTACACATGCTACTTTAAGCATGAGAGCCAAGAGGAGTGGTCTAAGGAACAGCTGTGCCCAGGGTGGGGGGAGCCTATCAGAGGAATGCTACTGGGGGCTGATCACGGTGAACCTGTGTCTCCCCAGGTGCTGGGACCTGAGTTCGGGGAATAAGAAATGGATCATACAGGTGCCCATCCTGGCAGCTATTGTGGTGAGCAGGGCCTGGGGGATGGGGAGGGAGGTCTGAGGAGGACTTGTGGCTCCTACCTTTAGGGAACCCCAACCTGTGTGGGAAACATGCTCCCAGCCTTCCAAGGCTGTTGGAACCATTGTACATGTTGGACCCAATGGAGTATGACATCCCTTTTGCCTCTGATAGTTTGAGATTTGTATCAATCTCATGGACCATCCCTCAGGAAACTTCCTTCTTGGATGAAGGGACCAAACAGCCTTGGTCTGATGGGGAAGCACAGGTCGTGCCCTCAGGGACAACTGAACCACAGAATTAGAGCTGAAAGAGATCTCAGCACCCAACTAGTCAAGCACATTGTGGGGAAAACATCCCTTCTACAAACCCATTGAACTAGTAGTTATCCTGCCTCTTCTGAAGTCACCAGGGAGGGAGAGCATGCTGCCTCCCAAGGCAGCCCATTCTGCTTTGGGAGAACTCTAATAATAGTCGGGTTTTTCCTGAGAACAGACTTAAACTTATCTTTTTGCAACTTTTATTCATGGCCAACTCTGGGCTCAAACAAGACAAGTGAAATCCCTCTTCAACATGGCAGCCTTTCAACACTTCTATCATGTTGTCCACCCATCACTGAGCCTTCTCTTCTGGGGCTGTTCCTCCAACCCATTCTCCATGGAATGTATTCAACGTCCTTGACCAATCTAGTTGCCCTCCGGCTCATAAATGTCCTTTATAAAATATGGGGCCCAGAGAACAGAGTACTCTGGGACATGATCTGATTATGGTAAAAAAAAAAACCAACAAAAACAAAAAACCAAATCAACTGGACTAACACCTCATCATTTGTGGAAATTGTGCTAATCTTTTTGGAGAGGGGAAGGTAGGGCAATTAGGGTTAAGTGACTTGCCCAAGGTCACATGGCTAGTTTTTTTGTGTTAAGTGTCTGAAGCCAGATTTAAACTCAGGTCCTCCTGACTCCAGGGCTGGTACTCTATTCACTGTACCACCTAGCCACCCCATATGCTAATCTTATAGCAGCTCAAGATCACATTATCTTTTTTTTGGTGACCATATCACACTGTTAATTCATATCAAGCTGGTCTTCCACTAAGAAGTGGAATCCTTTTTTCAAACAAACTGCTATCTAACCCTGAGGTCTTGTTAGGAAGTTGATTCACTTAAACTTCTAATTGATCAATCAATAAACATTTATTAAGTGCCTACTACATGCAAGGCACTAAGTTATTAAGTGCTATCAGTAAACATTTATTAAGTACCTACTGCATGCCAAGATGTGCCAAACACTGGGAATGCAAAGAAAGGTCAAAGACAATCCCTCATTCTAATGGGGGAAACAACAGATAATTGTGTACAAACAAGCATTATATACAGGCTAACCTGGAGATGATCAACACAAGACAGACACCAGACAGAACTTATTAACTCCATGTTACAGGAGGCCTCCAGGCAGAGGTTGAATGAACCATTTATCAGGGATCTTGCAAAGGAAATTTCTACTCAGGTTCCAGTTGGACCAGACACACGTCTGGGGTACCTTCTGACTCTTGATATTCTATGATTATTTGAAGCACATGTTCCCTCCTTCAGGGTACTTCCATTTTAGAGGGGGAAACCAAACAGATTCCAGAACAAAATTATTGCAATTCTAGTGCATTTGTGTCTAGGGCCAAGTGAGGGCTGTAGAGAGTAGGTCTTGTGGGAGCTCTAAGGAGGAAGAGACCCCAGTAGGCTGGGATGGTCAGGGAAGACTCTCTAGAGGAACTGAGACTTAAGAGGACCCTTGGAGGACATGTGAGATCTGGACAGGTGGAGCCTTAGGAAGGAGAGGGGCAAAGAATGGGCCTTTGGAGGATTGAGGGATGGAGGTAGGAGGGACTGATAATGAGGAGTCTGGCCTGACTTGAGTAAAGGGCTCAAGAGAGGAGTCATGTGATATCAGGAAGATGGAGCCTGGGGGTACCAGGTACATGCTGAAGCCAGTTGTTAAATTTTCAGTGTGAACATTTATTTACACCTTAGAAATGAGCAAACTACAAATCAGGGCTTGATTTATTACTTTGTTGACTGTACTGACTTAATAAAGTGACAGAGAACATGTTAATGGATACAGATTAAAAGTATGTCCTGCTGATTTTTTTTGAGGATTATTAAACATTTACCAACACACCCCTGATGAAGGCCTTGAATGCTAGGCTGAGATCTGGGGGGTAGGGAATGGAGAAAGGGACAAAGGGGAATCTTTGAAAAAGATGAACTCATAATGGGGTGAGAGTTATGATGCAGGGTCCTAGGGACCATCTAATATACACCATCTGCTTGTTAAAGATAATCGTAACAGTGATGGCTGATGTTTATAGAGTGCTATTAAGTTCCCAGAGGAATTTATATACATTATCTCACTTGAGAGCATCCTGGTGGGATGTGCTAGATAGAGAAGGCCATAGAGTCCAAGAGATTCAGTTAAAATATTGTCACAGCTGCCTCCAGAGGACCTGACCATCCTCATGCCAACCACGCATCTAAGTCTATCTGTCCAACTATAGGCAACTAGGTGGCACAATGAATAGGGTACTGGGCTTGGAGTCAGGAAGGCCCTGTGTTCAAATCCAGTATCAGACACTTACTAGCTGTGTGACCCTGGGTAAGGCATTTAACCCTGTTTGCCTCAGTTTCTTCATCTGTAAAATGACTTAGAGTAGGACATGACAAATCAGTATCTCTGCAAAGAAAATCCCAAATGTGGTCACAAAGAGTCAGGCACAACCGAAAATGACTGAACAAGAAAGGGTAGATGGCCCCTCTTTGGATCTTTTCCCAGGCTCTGAGTATAAGAGGCAGGCTAGAGAGAGCAGAGGGTTTAGAGAAGACTGGCCCAGTAGAAAGAACAGAAGATTTGGAGTCAAAGTAACTCATGTTTAAGGTGCTACATTTTGCTAGCCAAGCGATCCTGAGCCAGTCCGCTTTCTGGTCTGTCTTCTCATCCCATCTATCACATTTCCTCTTCCTTAGGCCTCAGAAGGTGACCACAGTGTTGTATAGTGAATAGGGTACTAAATTTGGAGTTAGGATGATTTGGGTTTTATTCCTGCCTGCAACGCTTCATTAACTGTGTAACTATGAATGGAGTCCATCTTTAATCTCTGATCCTCTTGAGACTCGGGCAGCAAAACTACAATCAATCAACAAGTATTTAATAAGGTTATAGATTTCATGCTGAGTATTCCTATACCAACTAAATCACAGTTCTTTGATATATTGGCATATTCTGGAAAGATTTCATGGGAGATCTGGCTGTTTGGACCCAGAAAGAGACCATACTTGGGAGGTGGAATAAGTAGGAGAAAGGGCAGGAGAGAGTATTCTTCCCCCCAAGTTCCATGTGTCCCACAGCATCACAGAATGTCAGATCTGGAAAGGAATGTAGGCATTTGTCCACACTACCTGTTTATAGATAAAGGGATTGAAACCCAGTGAAATTAAATTATCTTCCAAAGGTCACACAGCTCCTAAGGGTCAAACCTGGAATTAGAACTTGTGACTCCCAAGACCAGCATTCTTTCTATTAAACTACATTGAAATCAGACTCCTGCTACTCTCTCTCCCAGGGGAATGAGTACACAGGGCTGTCCCATCACCTTCTTCCCCCAGCTACATAGAACTCTGAAATCCCTTCTCCCTAAATTATAATATTCCATTTTTTCTCTCCCACAGGTGAACTTTATTCTTTTTATCAATATAATCAGAGTACTAGCTACTAAACTCCGGGAGACCAATGCAGGGAGATGTGACACAAGGCAACAGTATAGGTGAGTCTTCTCTTTTCCCCCATATTTCATCTCCTCATCCATTAAGTGGCCTTAATGAGGACCCTCTTCCCACTCCCAGCTCTTCATTCGATAAATTGCAAACTTCCTGGAAGAGGATGCACTTGAACTGGGTCTTGAAAGACTAGCAAAGTTTCAGATGGAGAGGGAGGAAGGGTTGGTCTTGACCTTGACCTTGACCTTGACCAGCCACCTACTCTTGCAGAAAGCTGCTGAAGTCCACACTAGTGCTCATGCCGCTGTTTGGGGTGCACTACATAGTCTTCATGGCCTTGCCGTACACAGACGTATCAGGGATTCTTTGGCACGTCCAAATGCACTATGAAATGCTCTTCAATTCATTCCAGGTAGGTGTGGCCATCAGGTCCTCAGGCACTGCAGATCACTGGCCTATGGGCAGATCACTGGCCTGTTGTATCACTGGAAAATGTGTAACACTCTAAAGTTTAATCTGGGCACTAACATTTTTCTCTACCACTTTCTTAAGTCTGGGCAGTCAAGAAAACAATAAATTGAGCCCTGATTTGTAGTATTTGCCAATCTCCTGGATGTAAATACAGCAAAATTTAACAATGGGTTGTAGTACATCCCTTCATACACACTCAGCCAGAATTTTCACTTTGCCATTCCTATTTCCATAAATCCTCCTCCCCCTTGTAGCAGAAATGTAGTTAATCAGGCAGGACCTGAGGTCCACTACAGGCTGAACTGAGGGACTAAGGGGAATCGATTTGGGGCTAAAAGGTAGCCCGCAACCTCCACACCTCTCACACCACCCCCAGACTGGGAAGAGGGGGTACAGAAGCATAAACAGCTTTTTCTTTTAGCTGTAGAAAAGGGGATCTGATGGGCAAGCTGATACACCTAAGACTATAAATGTTCAATACCCAGGCCAGCTTAGCTGCAGCCTTCCCCAGTAGCTCACAGAAGCAATTGTGGGCAATGGGCGAAAGGGGGATAATGGAGTGTTAGAATCATATTTTTAGCCACAAAACACTCAATAATTCCTTACCTACTTAACTCTGTGCAAGGCATCTTGCTAAGCCCTGGAAACACAAAAACAAAACAAAAAAATTAAAATGAAACTGCCTTCAAGGAGTTTGCATTCCACCTGGGGGATCATCAGAGGCCTTGAGTAGAGGCTGGCACCCAAGCTGAAGCTTAAGGAGGCTAGGGATTCCAAGAGAGGAGGTGAGGAAGGAGAACATTCCAGACATGGGGAGAGTGGGGAGGCAGCCAGTAC
This sequence comes from Gymnobelideus leadbeateri, assembly GCA_011680675.1. Lineage (NCBI taxonomy): Eukaryota > Metazoa > Chordata > Mammalia > Diprotodontia > Petauridae > Gymnobelideus > Gymnobelideus leadbeateri. Next base: position 18,392 of record WOXC01009912.1, read on the forward strand.
AAAAGCACAAAGTGGAACCTGGGAGAAACCAGCTTGCTCAAACCCTCCAAGGGGAATATTATTCCATCTAAGTCTAGAAAGGTAGGCTGGAATGAGATTGTGAAGGTTTCCAGTGCCAAGATGATGAAGATTTCATTTTATTCTCAAGGCAATAAAGAGCCACTAAAGTCTTTTGTGAGCAGGAAAGTGGGTAAGGTGGTCAGATCTGCTTTAGGGAAATGATTTTATGTGGTGCATGGATTGGAGAGGGGAACAGAGCAGGGAGAACAATTGGTCCAGGTGATGAAGGCCTGAACAAGGGTTGGGACCTGTGTTTGTGGAAGGAAAGAAAAAAAAAGACAGACATGGGAGATGTTGTGGGAATAGAATCAACACAATTCAGTAAATGGTTGGACGTGGTAGATGAAGGAGACCGAAGAGTTGAGAACAACTCCAAAGTTGCAAACTTGGGTGCCTGGGAAGGTGGTGATGATCTTGGCAGTGACACAAGCTGAAACCTACCTGCCTAGGTAGGAAACTGAATCAGTGTCTAAAGTGCTGCCCTCATGAGAAACACACATCCTCATGCACAAGAATAAAGTTGGGACAAGTCGACAAGCATTTATTAAATACCTACTATATACTATGCCCTGTGCTAAGCCCTGGGGATACAAAGAAAGGCAAAACCAGTTTCTGCTCTCAAAGGAGCTCACAGTCTAATAAGGGAGACCACATGAAAGCAACTATGTACAAACAAGATCTATTCAGGATTAATTGAAGATAATCACAGAGGGAAGGCACTAGAATTAAGGGGGATTGGGAAAGGCTTCTTGCAAAAGGTCATTTTTAGTTGGATTTGAAGGAAGCCAAGGAAGCCAGGAGTCAGAAATGAGGAGGGAGAGCATTCCAGGCATTGAAACAGTTGGTAAAGCTCCCAGAGACAGCAGATGGAATATCTTGTGCCAGGAATAGCAAAAGAGGCTAGTGTCCCCGAATTGCAGAATACATAGTGAGAATAAGATAGAAGAAAGCTGGAAAGGAAGAAAGGCTCAGTTTATGAAGGGCTTTGCACACCAAGTAGAGGATTTTATATTTGATCCTAGAGGTAGAAGTTTAACGAGTGAGGCCTTTGGAGTGATGTGCAAATACCTGTGCGTCATGATGATCATTTTGACAGAGGAAGAGAGGGTGCGCTGGAACAGGAAGAGGCCCGGGGCAGGGAGAGCAACGGGAAGGCTATTGCAGTGTCCAGGACAATCTCCAGGCCCCACAAGGATGGAGTTTTCCACAGGGTACTCAGTCCTTCACCACCCCCAAAAAGAAAAAGAAACTGGTACTGCAGTAGCAAAGCTGAGTCTTTCCCAAGCACCAGGAGCCCATCAGAGACCCATAGAGCCAGTTAAACTACTTGTTGTCAACTGTGAATTTTGCAAGCCATTGCCCATCATTTTACAATGATCTGCACCCAAGGAAATGTCCAACTCCAGCTTTTAAAATCTGAGAATTTCACGGAGAATGAAGCTACATACAATTCCCCCTAGTGGTCAAGATGGATAATTTCATTTTCAGAGGGAGAAAGGGGATAGTAAGTAATTGAAGAATAAACCTAACTCAGTATTACAAATGCAGCTTGCAAATTATCTTGTAAAACGTGAGTAATTACATCTGTCCCACTCTACTAGTGGAGACAGGGAGAGAATTTCCCGCAACTCACTTGGTATATTGAGATCCCAACCCGGAGTGAAAAGGGAAGGGGGTGCTGAAATCTTCCTTTTCCGGAGAACTTTTAAAAATAGGGTGGACTTTTTACCCCATCCCTACCTCAAGCTGCAGTTAAACCTGGGAAGGATGTTCTGGACATTGGGCTTCAATTCTCAGCTCAGCAAGGAGGTCTTCCTGGAATTGGAAGGCTTTGGGGGATGGGAGATGGATCAGGCAGTGGAGATCCTGAAAAAACTACTCAAGGCATCTTTGACCTTCCTGTCTTGTCTATCTCTTTCCCCAGGGATTTTTCGTTGCCATAATATACTGTTTCTGCAATGGCGAGGTGAGTGTGAATCCTGCCCCATCCCTGGAATGTGCCCTCTTCTTGGCCATTGGAAATAAAGATGAAATCAGATTATAGAACCATGTCCCTTGCCCTCGGGGAGCTTAGAGACTGGTCAGGGAGATGCCATATGTGTACCAAATATGATATGAAGAAGAATGGAAAGGGGGGAGATTAACATTTACTAAGTGCTTTACAAATATCTTATTTAGTCCTCTCAACAACCTGATAGGTAGGTGCTATTATTATACCTATTTAACAGTTGAGGAAACTGAGGTAGTCAGCAGTTAAGTAACTTGCCCAGGGTCACACAGTTACTAAATGATTTAGGTCAGATTTGAACTCAGGTCTTCCTAACTCCAGTCCCAGCCCAAAGTCCACACACTAAGCCACCTAGCTGCAAAGTAGAGGTCCAGACAAGTCACCCAATTCTAAGCTTTATAGAGTGACTTAAGGAATATGACCTCCTTTGACCATCACCACTAGACTGTGGAGGAGGAGGCAGGAGTATTATGAGGAGTTAAGTCTTTTGCCCATGGTCACCCAGCTAGTGAATCCTGAGGCAGAATTCAGAGTCAGGCTTCTCCTGACCCCTAGGCCACCTTCTTTCCATACACTGAGGATGGAGGGTCACTAAAGCTGATCTGGTGATCTCTCATCCTTCCCCACAAGGTACAAGCAGAGATCAAGAAGTCATGGAGCCGATGGACCCTGGCCTTGGACTTCAAGCGGAAGGCCCGGAGTGGCAGCAGCACCTACAGCTATGGCCCCATGGTGTCACACACAAGTGTCACCAATGTGGGACCCCGAGGGGGGCTGGCCTTGTCCCTTAGCCCTCGACTAGCTCCTGGGGCTGGAGCCAGTGCCAATGGCCATCACCAGTTGCCTGGCTATGTGAAGCATGGCTCCATTTCTGAGAACTCATTGCCTTCATCTGGCCCAGAGCCTGGAACCAAGGATGACGGGTATCTCAATGGCTCTGGAATCTATGAGCCAATGGTTGGGGAACAGCCCCCTCCACTTTTGGAGGAGGAGAGGGAAACAGTCATGTGACCTATACCCCCCACCTATCCAGGGGGCAGAGACCCTGGGCTTGAACCTGAACTCTGAGGCCTGCCCCCACCATTGTACTCAGGCCAGGCCCTCCTAGGGGCCCTGGGGACCCCACATTCCCAAATGCAAGCCAAACCAGAGGTCCTGCTGACTGAGCCTGGGGTCAAGGAGATGCTCCCAGGCCTGGTCAGTACACAGGCTCAAGGGGCCATGGCTGCCTTCTCAGGAGGAGGAATGGAGCTGGGGCCACCTGGGGAACGGACAGACACTCCATTGAGGGGAGGGGAAGCTGTGGAGGTCAGGGAGAAAAAATACCAAGAAGAAAAAAAAAGAAAAAAAGGAAAGAAAGGAAAAGAAAAAAGGATTGGAGTGGCTATGTGTTTATTTTGAGCTAAGTGATGGGGGGAAGGGGCATTTTGTGGATGGATCCTCATGTGACCCAAGCCAGGACACAATAGGGGAAGAAAGCTATTCCAGAAGGGCTAGAAGAAATCTTCAGGAGTAACTCCTTGACCACTGGGGACAGAAGCTGAAGAGAAAGGTCTAGTTTCCAAAAATATCAACCTTTGGGTCCCTCATCAGATCTGGGAGACATTGGGGGAGACCTGGAGAAGACTGAGCTCATTCCAGAGGGAAATTCATAATAATTGCCAATCCACAGGAAACATTGATTCCCCAAACACTATCCAACATGTTCTCACTTTTGCATCTTTCATGAGCTCAGGGATGGCAGAACCCATTTTTGTTGATTGAATTCAGTTTGACAAAAGTATATTAAATGGCTACCATGCCTAAGGCATGGGGGATACAGAAATACCAGCAGTACACATTTCTAGAGCATTTTGACATTTACAGAGCTTTTTCTTCGTAACTACCCTGCACAGTAATGTGGGACTTTTTTAGTTTCGTTTTACAGATAAGGAAATTAAGGTTCAGATGGACTGACTTAGCCAACATCACACAGATAATAAGACAGTAAGAGGAGAGGGTGGAGCCCATCACTTTCAGCCTCGTGTACATTGTACTCCTGCTACTTCTGTTCTCAAAGCAGGGAAAAGCTCATACACAAATAACTCTATAATAGAAGGGACAGAGCAGTAAGTACGTGAGAGGGATCCAGGCAACATGATGTGACAAAAAGGAGTCTTCATGGGCAAAGTAACACTTGAACTAGACCAGGATGGAAGGAACTTCAGCAGGTTGAGTTATCAGGGCAAGGTAGGAACTGGAAAGTTCATTCCGGGTATGGAGAAATCACATGGGCCAAGACATGAAGATGGATCAGGTTGGGATGAGAACAGCAGGTGAAGAGTGGTCTTGTTTGGCAAGAAGTCATATAAGGAATAAAAGGTCATGTAAAATCAGCTTCTGTAGGGCTCTAAGTACCAGATAAGCAGCTTACATTTTGTTCAGTAGGGAAGGCAGGTCCACTGAAGTTTTCTGAGTAAAAAAGTTACATGATCTTAGAGAGACAATGATAATACTGAGTGTCTACAAAGTGTGTGTATATGTATGCTATATACAAAGTATATATGCTATATACAAAGTACATATATGCAATATACAAATATATATAATATGCAAATTAAAAAGGGGAGAAACTGGTGTGATAGGGGCTATTACAATAGTCTAGGCAAGAAAAAAATGAAGATCTGGGTTAAGAAGTGGAAGGGCAGAGGCTGGAACAAAGAGATGTTATGGAGGTAGTAGGGTTGGACAACTCACTGCATACCCCCAATCACTGATTAACCTCTGATAGCAATCTATGTACCCTGGACAGCTCCTTGGGGTTGCCCAGCCAGAGGTTACGGGAAAGATATCATCAAAGATGCCTGGAAGAGATGATGATGATGATGACAATAGTAGTTGTAGTCATAGTTGTTGTAGTAGTAGTAAGCATTTATATAGTGCCTACTATTTACCAGTCATTGTGCTGAATGCTTTATAAATATGCTTCCCTCTGCCTCCAATTTGATCTTCACAACCTTTTGAGGTGGGTCCTATTATTATCTCCATTTTATAGGTGAGGAATCTGAGATAAGTAGAGGTTAAGTGACATGCCCAGGGTCACACAGCTACAAAGTGTCTGAGGCTGGATTTGAACTCAGAATTTCCTGACTCCAGCTCCAGCATTTTATCCACTGCACTAAAAAGCACAAGAATAGGTCAAGAACTCTACTCTAAAAAAGTGACTTAACCAGTATCAGATGGAGAATCTGACTGGAACTTCCAGGCCTAGAACCCAAATCTTCTGACCACAGTCAAATTCATCAAACATTTATTAAACACCTACTATATCCCAGGCCCTTTGTTAGACACTGGAGCTACAAGAATGAAAAATTATATGGAGATAATATCTGTAAAGCCCTTGGCACAGTGCCTAACACATAGTAGGTTTTTAATAAATGCTCACTTCCTCCCTTTTTTCCCATTGCCCTCAAATATGTTATCATTTTAAGGGGAACTATGACCACCATACAAATAAGTGTGCCATTCTGGTATGTGATGGGAGTTAAGGACAGAGCCAGTCAATGTGTTCTAAGACCATTTGAGGAGGAGAGAGAGCAGTTTCAGCTGGGGGCGAGGGAAGACAGAAATCAAGGAAAGTGTCAGGAAGGAGTAGCACTTGGTCTAGTCATTGGAGGCAGAAAGAAGCATATTAACAAGCAAAAAAAAGGAGTATGTTTCCATATAGTGTCTGCATGCACAGAAGCAGGAGAGGGGAGGATGAAATGGGTCATAATTAGTTGTCCAGCTTGGTCAAAACATAGAATGCCTACAGGGAGGTGAGAGAAGAAAGAATGGGAGATAAGTATGGAAAGTCTTGGATAAAGGAGGCCAATTAGGAGGACTGAACTAAGGAAATGACCATGGCAGTAAAGAAGATCAGGAAAGCGCTACTGCGGAAGGAAAAGCCCACAGGCTCTGGCAGAGTAACTTCAATCCTTCCTACCCTGAAATACTCCCTCTTTAATGGCCTCTCTTCCAGACCTCCCTGATTCTCTCTTTTCCTGCCTCTTCCTCAGCCACTCTGTTCATAGTCACCTGAGCCAAAATCCTGAAGTGTTAGACAGTGAAATGCTGGATCATGAAAGGTCAGATCTGGGTTCAGATTCTGCCTCCAAAGTCTCTTCTACCTCTAAGTCTCAGCTCTATGAGCTTGGGGCCCTGTGGGCTAAGTAGTATAATAATTATTATGCAAATGAGGAAGCTGGGGTTCAAAGAGGGGCATTTCTGGAGGTCACACAGGTACTCGATGGCACAGTGGACAGAGTTAAAAAGCCCTGAGTTCAAATCCAGCCTCAGGGACTCACTAGATGTGTGACCCTCAGCAAGTCAGCTCACCCCAGTCCTTCCTCTCCATCCATGCCAGGACAGATCCCTTCTCTATTCAGAGGGAGAGGGATGACACTTGCCAGTCTGATTAACTGCAGTCTATACTTTTCATACAAGTCGCTGGTTGGATGAAGTTTCTCATGTCTCCAATCAAAGTTCAAAGAACCTCCATGGCACAAGTTCACCCACAAAGCCGGCGTTTATAGACATCTACAATTCCCTTCCTGGTCTGCCAAGACCTATAGCTCTTATCTCCTCTGATCACTGAGAAAACAGTGCCCTCCCTCCCCTCTGGCACCAAATTTCTCTATCCCAGGCCAGAATTGCTCTCTCTTCAACCAAATGAATGTCCAACTCAGTGGCATCCCTGGACTCCGCCCACAGAACTTCTTTGAATTAAACTCCTTTGCTGGGCATTGAGACACCTGAATTGGGTCCCTTTACCCACATCCTCTTTAAAAGTAGCCTTTTTGGGGCGGCTAGGTGGGGCAGTGAGTAGAGCGTCTGCCCTGGAGTCAGAAGGACCTGAGTTCGGATCCGGCCTCAGACACTTAATGCACACACAAACAAAACAAAACAAACAAAAAAAAATACCTAGCCGTGTGACCTTGGGCAAGTTACTTAATCCTAATTGCCCTCCAAAAAAAAAAAAAGCAAAAAAAAAGTAGCCTTTTTCAAAATCCCTTTTTGAATCTGTAGGTCCTCTTAAAGCATAATCATGTCAATTTAGGCAGCTAGGTGGCAAGGTAGATAGAGCATTAGGCCTAGAGTAAGAAAGACTTGAGTTCAAATCCAGCCTCAGACACTTGGGCTAGTCAGTTAACTTCTCCCTGCCTCAGTTTCCTCAACTGGAAAGTGGAGATAATAACAGTACTTGCCTTGCAGGGCTGTTGTGGGGATCAAATGGGATATTTGTAAAGCACTAAGCACAATGTCTGGCACACAGTAGTTGCTATATAAATGCTTATTCCCTTCCCCAGTTCAAACACCACTAATTGGGGACCTTCTCTGTGCTGAGCACTTGGAGAAGACACAAACACAAAATGAAAAAGAGTCCTTGTTTTCATGAGGTTTCATTCCACTTACCTTCTAAATAAACAAATGCAGTATAATCTGAGAAGAGAGAGACAGAGAGAAAGAGAGAGACAGAGTGAGATATAGAAAGAGAGAGGAAGAGAGGGAGGAGAGGAGAGGAGAGAAGAGGGGAGAGGAGGGGAGAAGAGGGGGGAGGGGAGGGGAGAGGAAGCACAAAAAGAACCGGGAATATCAAGAAAAAGTCTTTTTAGGAGGTATCATGTGAGGTGAGCCTTGAAGTAAGCTAGGGCTCCTAAGAGGCAGTGATGAAGGAGGGAGTGAATTCCAGTCATGGAGGACAACTTGTGCATGGAGGCCACACAGAGATGGAATACCACATTCAAGGAACAACAAATAGTCCAGAACCTTAGAATGTAGGAAGGATAGTAATGGAATCACAACATTCTAGAATTGAAAAGAATCTCAGCAGTCCTACTGCTGACACTTGTTAGCTGTGTGACCCTGGTCAAGTCAGTTCTCCTGTATGAGCCTTAGTTTCCCCCTCTATAAAGTGGAGATAACAATTCTTACACTAACTCCATCACAGAGTTGTGAGAAAAGTATTTTGTAAATCTTAAAGCAGCTGAGTTGTCTAGCTGCTAGACATATAACCTTGTCCAAATTCACATCTCATGGAGAATAGCAATTCCAATAGGGCATCACCCAGTCTCTGCCCAAACACTTCTAGTGCCTCATTAGCTCCAGGTTGGCCTGTTCCAATATAGGACAACTCTCACTGAGACTGGATGTTGACCAGTATAGCATGTGAACAGGTAGAGGAAAGGGCATGCCCCTCCAGGGACCAGGGACAATGGCAAATGAACCTGGCTGGAGTGGTAATGTCAAGGTTAGGGAGAAGTCATACACCTCCAACTTATAAAGAGATAGGCAACACTTATTAATTGTAACTGAATCCTATGGTAACTGGAGTCCAAGGAAGGAATAAGGACAGGCTGGTTTTTACCCCATTTAATGGATTACACCCCCAAAATACAACAAGCATAAAAGTCAACAGTCCTGAGAGAGTCAAGGGGAGGGCCCTGCCTCATAGCACATGGCCAAAAGTGAGCTTCTCTCCTCATTGAATTCATAGGAATTAGAGCTGGGAGGTATGTATCTTGGAGAACCTCTAGTACAAACTCTGTTTTATGTCTGAGGCCAAGAGAAGGGAAGTTATTTGCCCAACATCACCCAGGTGGGAGCAGATACTTTGTCTCCAACTCCAGTGTCCTTTCCCCTGTGCCATGATACTGCCTCAGACTCAGGGAATATGACCTTGAAAAGAGGGACCACGCTCTGATCACAGGGAGTTAAATTCCCCAGGGGTGAGTCCAGGGTGGGAGGCACCAGAAGGAGCTAATAGATAACCAGGGAGGGAAGGTCCCTAGAAAGACTGTTAAGGAGACAGTAGCAATAGCACCACTCTACCCAGGGTCTCCCTCACCTTGTTTCTTCTGGAGTCCCCTAAACAAGACTTTTCATATTTGAGTGTGTGTGTGTGTGTGTGTGTGTGTGTGTGTGTTCGTGTGTAGATTGTGAGAGGGGAGTCCAGGACTCACTTGTGTTTTAGAAGACACAATTGTTTCTCTTAGATGAATTTGTGGTCTTCCTCCTGGGAGAAAGGGGTATGGACAAAATGGTCAACTCCAGGATGGGCGCCAGAAAACCCCAGTCTTGGAGGAGATGTGTGGACCACTCTGAACGTTGGCCCCTTTCCTTCCACTCCCAGTTATTGGGACATAATTCTTTGCCTAATGGTAATCATGCACCCTTACCCCAGGCACTGGGACTGGGAAGAGAGGAAGGTTTGCTTTCTGACTCTCACTCCCTAGTCTTCTAATACTGTTCTTCAGGGCATTCAGGGAACTGTGACCTTAGAAGCCACTGTAGATCAAAGGCTACCACTTAATGGAACATCCCTCTGGGGTATTCAGTCTCCTTCCCCCAGCACCTCACCCCCATGCAGCACTTCCCACACACTTGCTCCCACACCAAGACCACACATGGCTCTTTAGAAAGCCAACCAACAGTGTTGCCTGTCCATTCTTCCCTCAAAGGCTTGATTCAAGAGGCCCCACATGGAAAGAGGTCAGTACCAGGAGGCAGGAATACAGAATAATAAAGATAATCATGACAGCAACAACAATAGCAGCTCTTCTGTGATGCTTTAAGGTTTATTTGCTAAGGACTTTACTCATAACAACCTACCAGGATAGACTTATACTACCAGGCAGTATAAGGACTATTAACCCCATTTTACTGAAGTCCCCAGATTCCTAAGTGAAGCAGACCCAGGGAATGGTACTATGGGAACAATTTTTAACTTGGAGTCAGAATATTTGGTTTAAAATCCTAACTCTGCTTCTTATTCAACATGTTACAGTAATGATAGTGACAAAAACAGTGGTAATAATAGAGATGATCAAGATGAGTTGGTGATGATGAAAATAAGGAAGCTGGTGATGATGGAGATGGAGATGATGGAGCTGGTGATGATGGAGATGATGGAGCTGGTGATGATAGAGCTGGTGATGATGGAGATGGGGAGATGGAGATGATGGAGCTGGTGATGATGGAGATGGGGAGATGGAGGTGGTAGAGCTGGTGATGATGGAGATGGGGAGATGGAGGTGGTAGAGCTGGTGATGATGGAGATGATGTGATAGTGATGCTTATATATGCTTATGATTGCAATGGTACTGTTGATCATAACGGTGCAGGTTATGGTGGTAATTGTGGTGATGTTAATGACTCTTGTACAGAGAATCCTATCCCCCTTTTACCCCTTTGGTCCTTGGATCCCTGAGGCTGGGGACAAGGACAGACAGGACCCTTTTCCCTGCTCATACATCCCAATGCTCCTTGTACCTTCCATCTGTCATCTCTCAAATCCAGATGCTGGCTGGCCTTCCCAGCCCTTGCCTACCCCCACCTAGCCCTGCCTGCCCCCTTTAGGAAGGTAAACATGGAGTTCTGGCTCCAGGAGAACAGCTGAATCAAAAGGCTCTTTTTCTCAGACCCCATGCATGAATGCAGTGGGTAAATGGGGAACACCAGGATCACCACAGGAGCATCAGAAAGCAGAATTAGATAAACCTGTGCTGGCTCAATAAACAAACATGGTCCCTCCCAAACCTGAACTTACCTCTCCAGCCAGCTCATCCCTCTAGGTGCCCATATAGAAGGAATCCTTAGCAACCACTGGCCATAAGTCTGTGGGGAGGGGGGAGAGGTGACTCAGGTAGGAGCCAAGAAGTCCCCTGGGGAAGCTTTTAATTAGCAGGAAATTCTCATTAATGAGGCCACCACATCCCTCTATGGCTGTTGGCTGGCGCCTGCCCCTGGCACTGACAGTGGGTGCTCTATACCACTCTTACAAGGTGTGTGTGGAGGGGGGTGGGGGAGAGAGAGACAGAAGAAAGTCTGGGTTTGGGAAAGAAGAGGACTCCGCCTCTATTAAAAGCTATCATGCTTCAGGGTAAGGAGGGAGCAATTACACTACACTACACACACACACACACACACACACACACACACACACACACACACACACACACACACACTGCCCTAACCCTCCAAGCTCAATATGGTTGGTATTAAGAAGGGAAATCTATGAGAACAAATCCCTCAGGCCTAAGACCCCCGAGAATCTATGGAACCTCTTCTCAGTCATCAGCTCAGTGAGGACTTCATACTTCCTGCCTGTGCCCTCCCCACCCCCCACCACTCACACACACCCAGTCTTGCCCCTCTGATGTACCCCAGCTCTTCTTCCATGAAGCAGAGCCCTGGTATGGACTGTGTAGCCCCTATACATCCTCTTTTTATCTCAGTCTATTTCCCAACTTTTACACCTACCCAAACCCCCAACCAGGACCAAGTGATTATTTGATCATGAATCTCTGAGTTAGGGGGATGGTGGTGGTGGCTGTCCAGTCATTTTTCAATCATGTCCAACTCTTCATGACCCCATTTGGGGTTCTCTTGGCAAAGATGCTGGAGTGATTTGCCATTTCCTTCTCTAGCTCATTTTACAGATGAGGAAACTGAGACAAACAGGGTGAAGTGACTTGCCCAGGGTCACATAGCTAGTAAGTGTCTAAGGTCACATTTGAACTCAGGTCTTCCTGACTCCAGGCCTGGCACTCTATCCACTGCACCACCGAGTAGCCAATCAGAATGATGAAGGAACTGGAAACCAAGTCATAGAAGGATTGATGGAAGGAAGTGGTGATGTCTAGCCCATCCAAGGGAAGGCACAGGGAATACAGTCTCACTTCTGAAGTATCATGTTTAGATCTGGGCACTACAATTTAAAAGGCACATTGGCAAGCTGGAGTGAGTCCAGAGGAGGATGTTGACCAGTGTGATAAGAAAACTAGAAATTATGCCATAAAAGGATCAACTGAAGGAAAGGAGGATCCTTAGTCTGGAAAAGTCTTAAAGGTGGTCTAGGTGGAGGGATGTTAGGGATACAGCAGATGTCTTCAAGTCCTTTAAAGTTTGCCATGTTAGACTTGTTCAAGTTGACCCTAATGGGTAGATCTAGGAGTAACAAATAAAAGCTGCCAAGAGTCAGATTTAAGTTAAAAAGGGAAGACTTTCTGACAACCAGAGCTTTCTGAGTAGAGTGGGCTGCCATATAAAGGACTGAGTTTTCCATCACGGGAAATCTCCAAGAAGAGACTGGCTATTGTAGAGGATATCATTGCTCAGTTTGAACCAGATAACTTCTGAGGCTCCTTCCACCTCTGAGACTGCATCATGCTATGAATATTTGAATAGTTTCCATGTGGAAGAAGTATTAGAGGGAATTTCATTTATGCTATGTTTTATTCTACATAATTTGTTTTATGTAGAATCTAAAATACAGAGAAGAAAATGAGGACCCATTGGGAGAAATAAGGGGGAGGCATTATTTTAACTCAGTGTAAGTACTGCCTGGGATTCAAACATGTCAAGACCCTCCACAACTGGCATTTAAAAAGTGAGAGATTTTCAATAGTAAATCATGTGTTGGCTCCCTTCAGTCCCATTCAGTTAGAAAAGAGAGACCTTCTGAATTTAGATATCTAGATAACTCATATTAGATATTTGGTTGCTCACCACACCAACAGCCCCAGATAAGGGATAGCAGTAAACTAGTAATACATTTAATCATGGCAGAAGTAAATAGAAAAAATAACAAAAATTATGTTGGCTACATTCCTGATGGCCAGTTTCTTACTGGCCTCTCTTACCCTCTCTACCCTACCTTTCCCTAGAATAGTTTGGGACTCAAGTTCCTCCAAGATCCACAGCTCCAATCTAGAAGACATGGGCAATACCCAAGAGTCTGAATATGCCCCTGGACAGGACCCAGGGATGAAGACACTGGTTAAGAGCCAAGTCTGGGCATCTTGGATTTCCTGCTCCCCTGCTGCCATCACCACAGGCATAGGTCAACAACCCATAATTCTCTACCTGGCTCTCAGTCACTACCCTCTGCTCCATGTGGTCATGAATCCAGGAGAGCACCTCTTTTACTCCACCAAAACCAATTACTCTGCTATATCCACATAGCCTGATGGGAAAGACTCTTTGTTCTCTTCCAATTATCATTCGTTTTCTTGGCACAGGCATCCCGGGAAATGTAGTTTTTTCTTAACTGCCATAGGTGTTTCAGAAGAAAATACTTTTCTGCATGGATAGCTCTCCAAAAGGAAAAAGTACTCCCTTGTAAGGTAGTGAATTTCCCTTTACTAGAAGTATTAAAGCAGCAAGTGAATGACCTCTCAAAGGATTTTTTACAAGGTATTTTTGCATAGAATGGGCTGTTGGAAAGGATGGTCCCTAAGATCCCTCCCAACTCTGAGCTATAACAGTTTGGATCTGTGACATAGTGGAGAGGGCAATCAGAAGTTCTGGGTTCCAATCCTAACTCTTACACTTACTACCTGTATAATCTTGGACAGTCATTTGTACTCTTTGGGCCTCAGTAAAATGAGAGTCAGATTAGATTGACTCTAAATACACACTTATAATTCTGCTATTCTAAATTCCTCTCACTTCAACTGCAATGGATGACCTTGGCATCTTCAGCGTCTTACTAAAATCAAAGTACTTCATAGCAGTGACTTTAGCAACCTTCATGGCTATTGGAACAAACTGTCCTCATCTACCATTTCACTGACACAAGTCTTACAACTCAGCTTTGCTTAAAATCGACTCATGTGCAAGTTGAGACATTACTTCTTCATAATGTCATTGGTCTTTTTGGAAAACAAAAGACAATGATAATAACAATATTTCCACAAAAGAATGCAACATGACCATTCCAAAGATTATATGCCTGTGGGGAAAAGAATTTGTAGAAGTCAAGGAATTCGGAGAAATGGAAAGAAAAGGAAGTAAGCCATGTTGTAAAGGACTGTTGATGTAAGGACAGACTTAACAATCAGAGCTGTCCAAGAACAGAGTGGACTGCCTCATGCTGAGACTGAGATGTCTTCTTGTCAGGTATTATAGACCAGATTCCTGATCAGATTGGCACAGAACCATGTCATTATCAAGGCTAGCTCTGAGATTCTGTGATCTATAATCATCTCTCCAACCAGTTTGTTAGACAGGGACTATGTGTTCTCTCCTTCTTCTTTTTCCTTTCCCATCCCCAAATTCTTAGCACAAGCTTGGTCTGGGAAGCACTCAAAGAATTCTGTTTGTTTAACTGACTGATGAATTGCAAATAAGTAAAGTTTATACAGGGGCCTGGAGGTCCAAGGGAGGAACCAGAGGTAACATGGTGTAATGGAAAGAGACATAGACCGGAGGTCAGGAGAACTGGATTTTAGTCCCAAATCTACCACCAACTGTGTAAATGAGAAAATTATTTAACTATTCTGGGCTTTGGTTCCTCCAGCTATAACAGGAAGGAGTTAGACTAGATGAGTCCTAAGATCCTTCCAGCTCTGACATGTATAATTCTATGGTACACAACAGATACAAGTGAAGTCCCTTTAGGGAGCCTTCTGGTTGAGAAAATTTGAGGGGAATAGAAGGGATAACCTACACCATGATGCCTCAACTTTTTTCTGATAAGAAACTGCTCTTCACAGAGATTCACACAGAAGCTCAGAGTTGGAAGGGACCTCAGAGGCCATCAAGGCCATCCTGAACAAATATTCCTTCTCTATCTGTAACAGGTCTTCATTTAGAGTTTACATGAAGACCTCTAATGTGAGAGATCCATTGCCACTCGAGGCAGCCTGTTCTATCTTGGAATAGCTCTAGTTATTAGGAAGTTTTTCTTTATGCTTACCCAAAATCCAGCTCTCCACAATCTCCACCAATAACTCTAGGGCATTCTGGGACCAAGCAGAAACAAATCTAATTTCTCTTCCATATGACAACCCTTCAAATACTTGAAGGTGACTATTGTGCCCCACTTCCCTTAGCCTTCTCTCCTCCAGGTTAAATATCTCTGGTTATTTCAACTGATCCAAGAGATACAACTAATGATTTTGGTTCCCAGAGCAGGCAATATGAAAGACATCAGAAAATCAACTTTTTAAGATAAACTCTGTTGAGGTAAGTGACAGCAGGACATAAGGTCGTATGGAGGGATCAACCCCGAGACATCATCCTATGGTGAGGAGACAGAGACCCTGGAACATATTGAGGTTGCTGCTGGAGAGTCTGCTCCCATGGGAGAGAGTGGGAAGGTGATCTGGCTCACCTGGAGAGTGGTTGTCAATGGGAGGAAGAATGCCACCTGATAGCTTCCAATTTTTCCCCCTAGGACAACTTTCCCTATAGGATTTTTGTGCATGAAACCCTACCTTTCCTTTCTCTGAACCCTTTGAAATATGCTCGCCCAAATCTTTTAGGGGAGGGGGTGGTGTCAGACTATGCCTAGTTTTCTTCCTTTACCTTACCACAAATTCTGAGTTGGAGTGTTTCCCTTCCATCAAGGTTCTTATTCAGCAACTAGCTCTCTTCCCTGTTCAGGTCCAAAACGGCAGTAATTCTCGTGGCTTCCTCCAACTTTTGAAGGATGAAATTATCACAAAGGCAAGCCAAGAAATTATTAACTGCTCTGCTTTTGGCAGTGAAAGAACTCGAACAGATGTTGGGATAATTGCAGTCCCCCATTACTATTCTTTATGCCTCTACACCCATTCAATTCAATGAGTACTTATTAGGAGTCTACTGTATGTGTGAGGCATTGTGCTAGGTACTGGAGATACAAACTCAAACATGAAAAAAAAAAGCCCCTGCCCTCAAGGAACTTATATTCTGATGGAGGAGGTGAATACAACATACACATAGATAAGTGTAGGACAAAGACAACTGTGAAGAGAGAGAGTGCTGACAGATGGGGGGGGGGGGGCGATCAGGAAAGGGTTTGTATAGAAGATGGCACTTTAGTAAGCCTTGAAGGAAGGTAAGGAATCTAAGAGTCAGGTGTGAAGAGTGAGCATCATTGAGGCATGGCCAATTGCTTACACAAAAAAACAAAGGTAGTAAATGAAATTTACTGGTTCAGGGGGGAAAAGACAGTAGTCCATCTGGGTTAAAATGTAGAGAGTAATGTGATATAATTCAGGAAAGGTAAGTTGGAGCTGGATCATGAATGACTTCGAATGCCAAGTTAAAGAGTTGTATTTTATCCTCAAGGGAGTAAGGAAAAGGTTTTGGGGCAGGGCAGTGATACAGGCACAACCATCTTAGGACAATTATTTTGGCCACCATGGAAAGGATGGATTAGAAAAGGGAAATACTAGGAATCCAGGTGAGAGCCATGTGAATGTAAATTAGGGGACAAAAGCAAGAAATGTTAGGAAGGGATGATCAACAAGGCTTGGTAAGTCATTGAACTGAGGGAGCCTGTGAGAGAGGGGAGACTCTCCTGGATGTCTCCAAGGTTGTGAACTTGGGTTACCTAGAGAATGACAACAGTGTCCTGGACAAAAACTGAAAAATTCAGGAAAAAAGTATTATTTTTAGGGAGAAAGATGATGAGCTCTACTTTAGACATACTGAGTTTGAGAGATGTTTGGTAGTTAGCAATGCAGAAGTGGAAAGATAAGGAAATGCTTTGCATTTGAGAATCATCTGGATAGAGGTGTTAACTGAAGTTACAGCAACTGGTGACATCAGCAAGGGAGAGAGCTCAGAATGGGATGAGGACCCAGGACAGAGCCTTGAGGAATAAGCACCCTTAGGGAGCAGGAGGATGAAAGATAAAGCAGCAAAAGAGATTTAAATGAAGCAGAGAAGAGGAATGAAGCCAGAAAAGAGCAAAAAAATAGATTTTGGAGAAGTCAAACAGAAGGAGAAATGCAAGGAAAAAAAGATGATCAAAAGAAAAAGATACAAGAGGTTGACATCTCGGAGGTGACACAGTCTGAGTGATGGATTAGATCCTAAATGTTGTTTGTCCTTCCTTTTCAAAAAGAACCAGTGACAGCACAGAGCCACAGCTTGGATTTAAGTGAAGCAGTTACACAGAGTTGCCACTGTGTAACTCACTGTCTCTTCCTTAGTCATCAAAGTACAGTGGCAAGGTAAGTCAAAATGACAGACAGTGGCCCAGGATACAGTGGATGACCTTGCTGACTTTGATGTTTGATGAGCTCTGAGCCCTCCACAGCACCTGCTGGAGCCGTCTTCACAGCCATTGGGACAAACTGTTCTCGTCCTCCCACTCCACCCACGGAAGTCTTCATGTTTGAGGCAGACATGCCCCTCCCTTACCAGCAGGTTTAAAGCCTATCAGTTACCCTCAGCCTGCTTTAACTCCTCTGTCAAGATGGTTTTATTGGCTATGGTCACTGTGTGTGCTACAGCTTCTTGGAGACATAGGTGAAAGCTGGTTAAACCAGGCAGACACTGAATGTGAATGAGCAGAAGCTTCCACACCAGAGGTGATAATCTTCCAGACCAGCCCATACACCCATACCCTAAGGCATGATACCTCCATAGGTGACCTCAAAGGGACAAAGGTCATTCCAGGCTTGTGATCTTTTACCAAATTTCTCATCTTCTTGCCAGGCAGGCTGTAGTATAATCCCATAATAATATTAATTTTCTTTATCCTTCTGTTAATCATTATTCAGATGTTCTCCATCATGCTTCCCTACTCCTGTTCCTAAATTTATTCACAAGTATGCTTCCCAATATGCACTGGCTTTACTCTCCTTTTCTCCCCACCCTTTAATCTATTCCAGTCCTTATGAAGAAGGTACAACCTTCTGGAGCTATATTCTATTCATGGTTTCCATCCCACCCAACCTCACAGTCTATGAAGTCAAATGTACCTTCTTCCTTAGAATATATAGATCACCTGGTTTATTACCTATAGCTCAAGCATTTGTATAGAGAGAGTCCCCACTCACCCCAAATGATTATGACTCCTAAATACCTTGTCTTTATTATCAATGCTAGGACAGGAGGTAGGTTGGTGATAGTATAACTTGGCATTCAAGGTCTTTCACAATATGGTACCACCCTAATCTTTCCAGTCTTATCTTATGCTACTCCTGTGCTATATGCCCTGTGCTCTACACTAAATTGAAACTGAATCTCTTTTCTGTACATGCCATGTTCCCTTTCTATCTGTGCGCCCTGGCTGATACCAATGCATGCCTGGAAAAAGTCTTTTCCTCGAATTCTCTTCTTTTAAGGCCTACTTCAAGTGTCACCTCTTCCATAAGGCTTCCCTGACACCTTCTCCCCAGGTGGAAATCATGTCTTCATCTTGGAATCATCTCAGAACACTCTGCCTAGTCTCAGTCTCTGTCTCTCTGTCTCTGTCTCTTTGTCTCTCTCTCTCTCTCCCCTTTCCCTCTCCCCCCTCTCTTGCACTGTAACTAGGTGTGTGTTTTTTACTCCCCATTACATCATAACCTCCCAAAGAATAGGATAGATATTAGCATTTTTACCCCTTACCCTAAACATGAGGCCTGACACTTGCTAGGAACTTAATATTTGCTGAGTTTTATTGAATTCTTTTGTAAAGAGAGAAGCAGTATGCCATAATGGACAGGGTGTTGGTCTCAGCCAAGAAGATGGGTTCAAGCCCTGACTAGGGCACATATTTGCTGCATGACCCTGGCCAACTCAACCTCTCACTGTTCTAGGCAACACTCTAAGAATAAAAGTTTCAGAAAAGGTGCTAACCAGCACTAGGAGGAGTATGCTCATCTGGGAGTTCCCTGCATCAGTGAAATCAGAGATCTAATCCCTCTCCTCTATGGAATTGACCTTGGCCTCTACTGGCTGAGTCATGAGATGGACCGTGAGCCACCCTGCCTCAGCACAGACATTCACTAGCACCTTGTCCAACCCTCCTGGGAAGAGATTCCAAGAAGGTGCATACACCATCTGGAAACACTCAGCTTTGGGAAGCAACCCTGACTTAACACACCTGGCGGCAATCCCTCCAACTTTCCCTTCTCCCCTCACCAGCCCAGGCAAGAAGTACTCACACAGCCAGGACCTAAGGTCACCAAAATCAAATTTTTTAAAAATTCAGCAATTTAAAAAATACCCCCTCAAAGGGTAAATAGCAACAGATTTTTATGACAAAATATATTAAGTTGTTCTGACGCTTACCAGTTACTGGCAACCCCAGCAGGACACAATTCCTCTAGAAAGAATGGGATCCATGTCTCCCTTGTCAAAAGGGGAACCCATAAAGAACAGGCTTGTGTCTCTCCTCAAACCATGGGCTCCCTGGGGGCAGGGTTTGTGCTTCCCCCTCAGACACATTAAGGCCTCCTTGGAGGCAGAAGCTGTCATTCTTTCATTGCCTCTGAATACTGAGATCTTTCCAGATAGCTGAGGTCTCCCTGAAAAATCATGCTGTACACCCCCACTTCAAGCTCCATCTGTCCCCTGCCTGGACCATTTTCATCCAGGTGGATGGGGAAGAGGATATGAAAACTTGGAAGAAGTTTACAAGAGCCCTGGCTGGGGAAGGCAGCAGCTGGAGAGAGGTCAAGAGCTGTTTGCCTTGAGCAGGGGCGGGAGCCAGGCAGTCAATGGAGCGAGACCATTCCGGGGCGGGAGAGGGAGGCCAGAGGCACAGGGCGCAAGACCTGCTCCCCTAGCCAAGCCACAGGGAACATGTAAACAGACAGGCAGAGGAGCAGATCTGATCATTAAGGCTCCTTTGCTTTGCCTTTTCTCGAAATCACAGAAGCACAGAATCTGGGCTCTTGGTCACTGGAAGTGACCTTGGAGACCATCTAGTACAGTCTTCTGTATGAGCAAGGGTCCTTTCTAAGATATCCCTGACATATGGTGAGCCAACGTCTACATGACCCCCTCCAGGGACAAGGATCCCCCTGAACACCCCAAAGGGCCCTATTCCTTTAGGATGGCTCTGAATGTTAGGAAAGATTTCTTTGTACCACCGCATTGAGCCCAAATATGCCTTCCCACAATTTCCACCCACTGTTCCTAGTTCTGCACTCTGAGGCCAAGCAAAACAAGTTCTAGTCCCTCTCCCAAATACTTGAAGACTGCTGTCATGTTCTACCTTCTTCCCCACCTAAGTCAAATAATTCTAGAGCTGGGAGGGACCTCAGAAGCCAACTAGTCCAATCTTCCCCATTTTACAGATGAGGAAACTGAGGCCCAGGCTGGTTAAGTGACTTGCCTAAGGTCACACAAGTAATACTCATCTGAGGCAAGACCCTGGCAAGTTTTCTATTCTTCAGACTAAACATTCCCAGTTCTTTCAACAAATCACATGAATTGGTCTCCAGCCCCCTCTCCATCTTGATTGGTCCATTGTACTTTATCTACTTCCTTATTAAAATATTGCACCTAGAACTGAACATTCTAACTAGAGATGTATTAATAGTATTACCTTCCTTTCTCTTTTATCGTAGCAAAAGGTCGAACTAGCTTTGGGGGCTGAAATGTCACATTGTCAACTCACAGAGAACTTTTAGGCCAATGAAGCCCCTGGATATTTTTCATACAAATTGTTGCCTGGCTACATCTCCCCCATCTTGAAATTTGCATAGCTGATTTTTTTTTAACTCAAGCACAGGGCTTTGCATTTATCCCTATTGAACTTCACTACATTAGATTTGGCCCATCATTTCAGCCTGTCTCCATCTTTTGGAATTCTGGTTTTATAGTACAAAGCTTTAACTATCCTTCCCAGCTTCCTGTCATCCACATATTGGACCAGTAAAGTTTTCTATGCTTTCATCCAAGTCATTGATAAAGCTGCTGAACAGCAGAGGGCAGAACAGGTCCCTGAACCTTCCTCTTGGTCTCTCCCCCTTAACAGAATTCTCTGGTAGTAAGGGATCTTATTAAGTGTTTTGGTTTAAAGAGCTTTCTTCCACTGTGCTACCTTGGCAGGGCTCCCAAAGAAAGACTTGAGTCTTGGAAGAGACAACAATGGCATTGATACAATGAGACTGAAGGATCCAATGAACTTGATCTTTCAACAATTACCTTTGGAGGCATCAGGATTTATGGTGGTTTTCATTTAACCACTTCAGGATTTACTGAGTACTTTCTAAAAACAGCTCTCCTCTCTAGAGAACATTAGGATTTACATAGTACCTGCTTCAAAATGACCCTGAGGTAAGGGGTCAAAGGATCATCCCCATTTTATGGAGAAGGAAACTGACGTCTAGAAAGATGATGAGACTTGTCCAAGGTTGAATAATTTGTGATGGTCAAAGTCCAGGTTTGACTTCAAGGCAAGGCTGTTTCCACTATGCCACACTGACTCTCTGATGCTGGGATTGTGGGGGCTACAAAGATGGACATGAAGGAGACCTACCTTCCTCAAACTCACCAGGCTTGATGGGTAAGGGAGACAAGACATATATACATAGAATTTTATCAAAGAACACTACATGACAAGATAGAATTAAGGGCTAAATGGTATGGGCTGTGGTGTGGGGCAGCTAGGTGACACAGTAGATAGAGGACCAGGCCTAGAATCAAGAAGACCTGAGTTCAAATCCCACCTCAGATACTTATTAGCTGTATTACCCTGGATGTCACTTAACCCTGTTTGCCTCAATTTCCTCATCTATAAAATACGCTGGAGACAGAAATGACAGACCACTTCAATATCTTTGCCAAGAAAAACCCCAAATGGGATCACAAAGAACTGGACACAACTTAAATGATTGAACATGATGAATGTGTGGGCTGGGGAAGATAAGAATAGGGTCTCTTAACTGTTGGTTGGAGTAGTTTGGGACTTTGGAATTCCCTGTACCCCTCCCACTTCTTTCAGTTTCCTTTTGTGTGTTGTCTTCCATATTAGATTGAAAATTCCTTGAGGGAAGGGGCTATCTTTGTTTTTACTTTTATATGTATCCCCATGCCTGGCAAATAGTAGGTGTTTAATAAGTGTTGACTCACGGATTGATTGGTCTTATCTGGGAAAACTTCCTGGACAAGACTGGATTTGAAATAGAAAAAAGGATAAGTAGAGTTTGGATTTGAGGCCTGTTGTTAATTAGCTATGTGGTCATGAATAAGATGATTCATCTTTCTGTCTCAAGTTGGTCATAGTAAAATGGGGGTGATATTTTACCTGTATGACCTACCTTCCAGAGCTGTTATGAACACAGAGCACTGTGAACTTTAAAGGTTATAAAGTAGATGTCAGTAGTAGGAATAATGGTTATAGAACATAGTTCCTGTCCACACAGAGCTTGCTTGCAATCTAGTATTGGAGAGATAAAGCTTGCAGACAAGTTGTTCATCCTTCGTTTTTGAAAAGGATAGACAACATCATGGAGAGATGTCTTGACTTGCTCAACAAAACAAGACAATGTAGACAGAAGGCAGGACATTATCAGGGTCAAAGAATGAAAGCTCAGAGACAAGAGATCCCCCTGGAGGGGGAGTGGAATCAGGGCTTCTTGGGGGAGGTAGCATTTGACCCAAGCCTTGAAGCATGGAGCAGAGAGACAGAGGAGAACAGGAGAATATTTCAAATTGAGAGAATTACATGAGCAAAAGTATGTACTGAGGCCAGGAAGAACAGGGTGAGTCAGCTGGTTTGGCTGGAGTATGGGGTAGATATTGGGAAGTGTTGGGAGATGAGCCTGGAAAGGAAGGCTAGGGCCAGATTGTGGAGGGCCTTGAATGCTGGCATGAAGAATTTGGACTCCTTGGGGTTCTCATACCTTCTCCAGTGCTGACTCACTGTGTGAGTCTTGCCAATTCCTTTGGCTTCCCTGGGTCTCAATTGTCCAATTTAGAAGGAAGGGAGAGAGAAGGGGGAGAGAAGGTAAAGCAGCATTGGACAGTGGAAATAAACACTTTGAATTTGGAGTCAGAGAACTCAGCTCAACATACATTTATTAAACACCATTCACGTGCCAGACAAACAATATACACTTATTATAAAACTAGGTGTAGAACTCTGCACTGGGCTTGGTGGAGATAACCCAGTTCTCATAAGACATGATTCCAGACCTTACAGACCTTATCTGTCTGATCCTCCAATGAACTTGTGAGGTAAGTAGAAGAAATGTTTCATTTGCATTTACAGAGGAAACTGGGGCACAAGGAACCAACATCACACAGCTATTATGGTCAGAGATGGGACATGGATTCAGGGGCCTCATATCCAAGTCCTGGGCTCTTACCACTGTACCATGTCTGGTCTCAGTCTTCTCCCCCAGGCTAAGAGAAGGACCTTGATTCCCCCCAGTGATGGAGGTTCGAACTACTCCAGCAAATGACCTGGGTAACTGAAGTTAAAGTGATATTTTAGGTCTCAACTCTACATAGATTTTGGTCATTTTGCAAAAGAGAGGGAGAAGTAAATCTCTCCTGGAAGGAGTCAGTGAGGTCTCCAAAGTCAGAATATACACCTTAAAAAAATCACCCTCTTCCATCACCCTGCCGTGGGAGGAGAATCCCCTCCCTGCAAGTAGCCTCGGTGCTGGGGATTCCCCATCCATTCCATCAGCTGAAATTGAAAGAGTGAACTGCTTTAAATTACCCACCAAGGTTTGCTTTCTTTTCCTTCCTTCCTTCCTTCCTTTCTCTCTCTCTCTCTCTCTCTCTTTCTCTCTCTCTCTTTCCCTCTCTGTGTCTCTCTGTCTGTCTGTCTGTCTGTCTCTCTCTCTCTCTTTCTCTCTCTCTCTTTCTCTGTGTCTCTCTGTCTGTCTGTCTGTCTCTCTCTCTCTCTGTCTCTCTCTGTCTCTCTCTCTGTCTCTGTCTGTCTCTGTCTCTCTTTCTCTCTCTGTGTCTCTGTGTGTGTCTCTCTCTCTTTCCAGTCAGGAGACAATAAGTGAATTAGTCCCCTGAAAGATTTAATCTGAAGATCCTTATTCACACAGCCCCCCTCTCAGACTCTGATCTGAGGCTGACTCTGGGAGAACTGGGGATTGAGCCAAGAAAGGAAGAGTTGGAAGAGGTGCCTAATGAGACAAAGTTCTGACCCAATGTGAACTCCCTAGAAAAGAGATCCTAGCTTTAGAGTTAGATGAGGCCTCTGAGGTCATCTAAGTCAACTCCCATCCCTTTTACAGATGAAGAAACTCAGAGATGTAAAATGACTTGTCTAACATCCTGCAAGTAGCAAATGGCAGGGACAAGATTCCTAGAAATTTTAGGGAGAATGCCCAGGAAGACAGGTGACACTATTGCCTTAGTGACCCTTGGGGGACACAGCACCTATCCTCAGGGAGCCCCTGGTCTGAGGGGAAGCCCCTGACTGTCTGGGGCCTAGACTGGGGCCCTACCCAGTGGACTGGCTGAGCCCATTCCCAGAAAGCATTTCTCTAAATTAAGAAGAAACGGAGATTATCACTCACGTCCCTCTCTCTCCCTGCAGGCAGGTCGGTCCGATGCAGCTCAAACTAATTCTGAGCTCTTCCTCATGAGCCCCAGAAGCCTTTGCATGTCTCTGATTCTTACTTTTTGCCTCTGTTCTGTCTTTCCCCACCTCCATTTCTGCCTCAAATCTCTGTCTCTCCATTTCTTTTTCCCTGTTTCCCTCCCTCAACAGGTAAAGATAAGTGTGACTACAAAGTAACTGACCTTGGCTGAACAAGTTGTGGTATAAGATTGTGATGGACTATTATTGTACTATAAGAAATGACAAAGTGGATGGTTTCAGGAAAACCTGGGAAGACTTATATGAACTGATACAAAGTGAAGAGAGCAGAATCAAGGGAGCACTGTATACAGATAACAGCAATATTGAAAAGATGATTAACAGTGAAAGACTTGGCTACTCTAATCAAGACAATGATCTGAGACCATTCCAAAGGACCCATGATGAAAAGTGCTATCTACCTCCAGAGAGAGAACTGATAAACTCTGAATGCAAACTTTGTTTACTTTTTCTATTTTTCCTTTTTTTGTCTTTTCTTTTGCAACATGGCTAATATGGAAATATGTTTTGCATGACTGCACATGTATAATCTATACCAATACTAACTTTCTCAAGGAAGGTGAAGGGATGGAGGGAGGGAGAAAACTTGGAACTCAAAACGTTAAAAAGTGAACATTTTAAAATGTTTATATGTAATTAGGAAATATTTAACAAAATAAATAATTTTTTAAAGTGACTGACATGGGACATGGGACCAGGCCAATATTCTTCAGCCATTCATCTATCCCACAGCTATTTGGGCCCCTGGTGGGGCAGGTATAGAAGAGAATAAGGGGGCAGCAAAGGTCATTTTGGAGCCTTTGGTTCCCAACAAATAGTAGCAAGGCCACAGTGCAGGCTTCTAGAATTCACCCTATTCTCAGAGTGTGGGGCAGATGCTGTATTGACCTTGACTAGGTATCTCCACTTGGTGCTGCCTCCAGGATGATGACCTTAGGATCTATTCAGGCTTTAAATACGGCCCACCCTTCAATCCAACCCAATAAGCACTTATTTAGAACCTACAGAGGTTAGAGGCACAGAGACAAAAATGAAACAGTTCTTACCCTGAAGGAGATTTTCATCCTACTAGGGAATAGGTCATTCACAAAGATAAGTAAGCAAGTCACTTAATCCTGATTGCCTTACCAAAAACAAATAAATAAACAAACAAACAAATAAAAGGAACTGTATAGGCACAGGTCTCACCTTAAGAGATTAGCAAACAGATGAGGGATTTATCCCTTCCAAAGGTTTTTTCTGATATAGCTAATTCAATTCAGCCAATCATGACATGATAGGAAGCATGCATCCTGGCTCCCCAACTATTTAACTACCTTGTGTGACTCTGGGTAAGAGCCTCTCTGAGCCTCTGTTTCCTCCTCTATAAAAGGAACAGGTTAGGTGATCATACTCCTGTGCCAAGAGTATGGGCATAGGTTCCCAAAGAACTGTCCCCTTTGGGGTACTGGAACAATGTGCAATTGAGGGACATTGAACAAAAATAAGGGAGCTGTGGAAACATGAGGAAAGAAAAGAAAATTTTGAAAAATCATTCATACATGTTTCATCCATTGTGTAACAGAGTTAAAATTGTAGTGATTACATTATTTTCCAAATAAACACATAACATGGCAAGTTATAACTGATCAATGGTCAAGTCTGCCAACAAGTCTTAACAAGTAAGTGTTGGCAGGTAAGCATGTTGCATATTGTCAGGAAATCCAGCTTGCATCAGCAGGAATATGTGCATGTAATGACTTTTTTACAATATGATACTACAAGGTTACATGACATGATACTGCATCATCAAAATTTCAATGCAGGAAAACACCAACAAATTTACAATGTTATTAAATTTAAGATGTGTCATTTTTTAAAATATATTTTATATATTTTTTTGAAATGACACAATTTTTTAAAAATTAAAGGGTTAAAGAAAGTAGATTTCCAAGGGTACTAAGTAATTTTTTTTTTAAAGGGCCCAAATAGGGGCGGCTAGGTGGCGCAGTGAGTAGAGCATTGACCCTGGAGTCAGAAGGACCTGAGTTCGGATCCGACCTCAGACACTTAACGCACACAAACAAAAAAACCCAGCTGTGTGACCTTGGGCAAATTACTTAACCCCAATTGCCCTCCAGAAAGCAAAAAAAAAAAAGGGGGGGGACCAAATAAGTTCAGGAACCTCTGAGTATATGGAATTCTCTGAGATTAAATGTTTACATAAGACACAATACCTATCCTCAGAGAACTCACGGTCTAATGGAGTGGGGAGAGGACAGAAAGAAAACACAGATAACTATTATTCAATGGATCCATAACATGATCAACATTCTTCCTCCAGGGGTATAAATCCACAACTTATTTATAAATTTTATCCAGATGTAATCTGCTTTAAAACATTATTTACAAAAATCTCCCTTTTTTGTCCTATCTTCTAGGAGTATGCCATGCTTGTAAAGCATTTATAGAGATAAAAGTATTTTATCTCTACAAATACAAAGAGTACCTGGGTCAGGAGTTCCTGATACCCTCTCAATCATCTTCTAGGGATATAGTAAACATTCGTGATTTTTTCCCAATCATTCATTATCTTCTGCTCTTTCAGAAATCTTGAAGATCAGTTCCTCAACATCCCCCAAATTGTGCCAACTTAGATACTAACCTCTCATGTATATGTGATATAGACCTGACATTTATTTTCTACAGTGCCACTTTTGTTTCTCCATGTGTCATGTCACAGACTGTGACATTAAAGTCTAAATGTGGTAGCTCTATTGTCTTGGAGAAAACAGTTTGTTGTGCAAATCACAGTCTCAGAGTTAGAAGAAATTTCCGAGTCCTTCTAGCCCAACCCATAACTGAACACAAAACCCCTCAAAAATATGCCCGACGTGTAGTTATGACCCTCTTTTACCTGAAGTGTAGGGTACCCATTACCTCCCAAGGGAGCCCATTCTGCTTCTGAATAGCTCTAATTATTAAAAAGCTTTTCCTTAAATGGAGCTTCCACCTGAATCCACTTCTCTTTCAATACTCCAAGTTCTTTGCTTCTGGGACTAACAACTCTAATCTTTCTAGCACTAGCTCATACTAGCACTGGCTCAAATATCTGGAGATAACTGGTTCCCCTGCCCCCAAGTCTTCTCTTCTCCAAGCTAAACACCTACAATTTTTCTCCTAATCATCATATAGCATGATCTTGAAGCCACTCACCACCCCCAACCCCAATTGTCATCCCCTGGATGCCAGCTTCAATTTAATCTTATCCTGCCTAAAATGTGACATCTAGAACTGAACAGTGTTCTAGATGTGGACTGACCAGGGCAAAGGACAAACAACAAGGCCCTCATCTCCCTTGTCCTGAATACTGTGCCTTCCTTCATGCAGCTTAAGGCTGAATTAGCTTTCTTTCTTTCTTTTATTTATTTTGCTTTTTGGAAGGCAATTGGGGTTGAGTGACTTGCCCAAGGTCACATGGCTAGTTTTTTTTTTGTGTTAAGTGTCTGAGGCCAGATTTGAACTCAGGACCTCCTGACTCCAGGACTGGTGCTCTATTCACTGTGCCACCTAGCCGCCCCCTGAATTAGCTTTCTTGGCAGCCACATCTCACTGACAGAGTGTGGTGTAATTTTTTTTAAAAAGCTAGACTTGAAGTCAGCAAGGGCTGGGTTCAAATTCTACTCCTAATCCTTATTATCTTCATGTAAATTACTATCTACGAGTAACTTAAACTCTTAAAACGCTGATTTTTTTTTTGTCTATAAAATAGGGATAAAACCCCATTCAAACTCACTTAGAGTATTCCTGTGGTTATTTACTTATAATGTGTAGCTCTTATTCCTGACCACCAATGGAATGTTCGTTCTCTGAGGGCAAAAACTGCCTTGTTTGCCTTTGTCTCCCTCCCATACCAATGCCTGGGACTTTGATAAGTACTTGTTGAATGAATGAATGAAAATAATCGACATAAAGTCCTTTGTAACCCTCAGAGCCCGGTGTAAATATCAGTTATCATTGTTAACTCATAATAAGCTTGTAGATCTTTTCCATTTCTTATCTATTATTGTCTTTCCATTTTCCTCCTTAAATGCCCTTGGAATGATCTGACTTAATTGCGTCTCTTGACAAGTTTTCTGTAAACTTGTTTTTTCTCTCCACTTCTCACTGTTTTATGAGACAATATTGCTCATATTTTTCCACCATCCTTCTCCATGACATTTTACAAGTGAGTTTATATTCTAAGCTGGTGTTACCCTTGGCTACCATTTCTCTTTGCTTGGCAGGAATATTGAGTGTTTGCTGACTGAGGTGACTTCTAGACTCTTTCGGTATCCTTGTTGTGGCAATTCTTTACATCAGTAAAACTTTTACAGGAAATAGTAAAAGTTCCCATCAATGTCTGTTCCTTTATCCATTGACATCTGAGGGGTGGGGCATCAATATACCTTGTTTAGAGAGTTTTTTTCCCCTTTTAAATTGAATGCCATATTTTCTTCTTTTTTGTTTTTTCTTCTCATTTGGTATTGACCTTTATTCTAATGAGTCATTGGTCTGACTGTACAGAGACACTTATCATTTCCTCTCTGATAAGATATAGTCAACTTCAGTTTTTATTATATTTTTTTAGTGTTCACCATTTCCAGCACCTTCTAGTTCTCTTAGTGAAAGAAGTACTCATGATAGATAGGCATGAGATTTCTGTGTAGTCTATAAGCCTTTGGAGTCTTTGGTTTCTTGATACCAAACCATATTTTCTGACATTCTTTTGCTATCTGTCCCTACCTACACTCACCTGACATCCAAGTCATCAAGTACTAAAATAGGTTGTTTTATTTTATTATATGTATATTTATTATATATGTTTGTGTGTGTATATATAAAAGTTCTTTACAGAATTTCTCTACCTCATCCTCTGCACATAAATTGCAAATATTTTCATAAATGAATAAAGCATTTATCGCACTGTGCTAAACATACAAACAGAAAGTAAGGCTGGCCACAAAGCAACTTTATTAGCTGGGCCTCAGTTTCTTCATCTGATAGGGATAAAACCCCATTAGTCCCTACTTACAGCATTCCTGTGGTTATTTACTTATATATGTAAAATGAGGGTAATAGTGCTTCCTTCCCAAGGCTGTGACAATGATCAAATAAGAGGATATTTGTAAAGCTTAAAGTGATATATAAACACTAGCTATTGTCATTCATGTTGTTATTACTAGGACTTTTGTAAGGATATAATTAATATAAAATAATTACTATAATGGTATTACATAGGACAGATAAGCACAATACAGAGTTGTAAAATAAACAGTGATGTTAGATTCAAAGGGAAAGGAAGGTTGTCACCCAGAGCACAAGGAGTGACTAAAGGGAGCTTCTTGGAGAAAGGGACAGAAAGAATTTTTACGGATTTGCAGACACGGAGACTATCTCATCCACTGGCGCTCTCCCTCAAGCCCAACCCTCACTTGACAGCCACATAAAAGTACCCAACTGACTCCAAAAGCCTATCTAGAAGCCAAAGATCCCACTCCAAGTCCATAGACCTTTCTCCATCTGTATGACACAGGCAGCCTGGTGTAACGGGAAAACACACTGATTTTAGGGGTTCTGGCAAGGCGGCTGAGAGAGTGGTCATGAATAAGCGCCATTCCTCTGAACCACCTCAAACAATGACAGAGGAGCCAAACTTAAAAAATAGGGGAAAGAAAAGGAGCTTTTACAGGAAAACTAACAGAACGACTGAATAAAGAGCTTTTAAAAAGAGGTCTCAATATAATAAACATTGAGGGAAATTCTGAAATAATGGGAAATGTTCAGAAGGAAAGAATAGCATCTCAACAACCACGAAACTTCTGGAAGAGGAAATGGACATAAAGAAGAAAGTTTCACAGTGGTTTAGGACCACAGTAAGAGATACAGAAGGAGAGCTGGCATCTATAAGACTGGAAATAAAACTGTGGAAGGAACAGTTCAAGAAGGCAAACTTGAAGGGCAGCTAGGTGGTGCAGTGAATAGAGCCCAGGCCTGGGAGACAGGAGGACCTGGGTTCAAATCCATCCTCAGACACTTAACACTTACTAGCCATGTGACCTTGGGCAAGTCACTTAACCCCAATTACCCTACCCTCCTCCCTCCAAAAAGCAAAAAAAAAAAAAAAGGCAAACTGGAGAATGGATAATACAGAAAAGACAATGGAAAATTTCATGGAAGCAATGGATGCTCTGAAGAAAAGAATGACTCAGGCAGTACAAAAGTGAAGTGATTCAGGTACAAGTAATAGATCAAAATTTTAAATTTGTAAACCTACAATTAATGAATGAAGAAGCATTTATTAAGTATCTATTAGGTGACAGATACTCTGCTAGGTGCTAGGGATACAAATACAAAAGTGAATAAAAAACAGTGCCTGTACCACCTAATCTTTTTTCAACAAATTAACTAATTTAAAACAAAATAGAAGGATATGAGCAAACAGTTCTCAAAAGAATTGCAAACTATTAACTTAGTGAAAGAAGGCCCACTCGTAATAAAGGATATGGACATCAAAACAACTCTGACTAAAGTGACTAAAATCCCCACACCTTTTGACCCAGAGATTGTACTACTAGGCTCATAACCAAAGGAGATCATTGATTAAAAGAGAAATCCCCTTTACAACAGCAACTAGAAACAAAGTAGACGTTTTGGGGGATGGTTAAACTAATTGTATTATATAAATGTAATGGGATATTGTTCTGCTATAAGAAAAAATTAATATGATGACTTCAAAGAAACATGGAAAGACTTATATAGGAAAGACAAGGTGGCATACACCTGTAATCCCAGGTATTGAGACTGAGGTTGATGGTTCTCTTGAGTTCAGGAGTTCTGGGCTGTAGTGGACCAAGCCCATCTGGTGTCTGAATTAAGTAGGACCCATATGTGAACCCCTGCAAAGGGAGTGAGTAGTGAGGAGAGCAGCAGACTGCCCAAAGAAGGGTAAACCAACCCAGGCTGGAAATGGAGCAGGTCAAATCTCCCATTTGTCAATCAGTGGTAGGATCAGGCCCTTGTATAGCTCTATGTCCTTTCAGACTGGGCAAAATAGGGCAACACAGACCTTAGGAGAAGAAACAAAAGGCTTACCTAAACTGATGCAAAGTGAAGTAATAAGTGAGGAAGACAATATGCACAATGACCATAATGAAAAGAAAAACATCTATAACTAAAAAAAAAAATTTTTTTTTAAAAGCAATTGAAGTTAAGTAACTTGCTCAAGGTTACACGGCTAGTCATTATTTATGCGTGGGTGCTCATTTTCTGAGGCCGGATTTGATCTCGGGTCATCCAAACTCCGAGGCCGGCGCTCTTACTCACTGCGCTACCTAGCTGCCCCTTTAGGGCAATTGGGGTTAAGTAACTTGCCCAAGGTTACACGACTAGGTTTTTGTTTGTGTGGATTAAGTGTCTGAGGCCTGTTCCGAACTCAGGTCCTTCTGACTCCAGGGCCGGCGCTCTATTCACTGCACCACCTAGCCGCCCCTTAAAAATATTTTTTAAATGAAGGTTATAAAATTATACAGAACAAGAACATTCCCAAAGAAGATATATGTTCACTTTGCTGAAGTAGGGTGTTCATGGATGTGGATCGTTGCATATATTTTCTGATTTTTAAAATATATATTGATTATGCTGGTTGTTTTCTTTTTTTTCTAAATAGTATTTGTTATGAGAGATGGTTCTCTGGGAGAAGAAGGAGGGATACATAAGGAATTTTAGGTACCGTGAAAATAAATGATATCAACTAAAAAAATTAAAACAAAGCTGACTTTTTTTGGAGTGCAGAAGGCAAGGCAATTGGGGTTCAGTGATTTGTCCAAGGTTTCTCAGCTAGTAAGTGTGTCAAATGTCTGAGGCCGGATTTGAGCTTAGGTCCTTCTGACTACAGGGACTTCTGACTCTAGCTGCCCCAAAAGCTGACTTTTATTTATTTATTTTTTTTGCTTTTTGGAGGGCAATTGAGGTTAAGTGACTTGCCCAAAATCACACGGCTAGTAAGTGTTAAGTGTCTGAGGTCGGATTTGAACTCAGGTCCTCCTGACTCCAGGACTGGTGCTCTACTAACTGCGCCACCTAGCCACCCCCTTTTTTACTTATTTTTTCTTTTTTTTTTCTCAAAAGGTGACTTTTAAAAGACTAACAAAATCTATAAACCTTTTCACTAATTTAACCAAAAATGAGAGAAGAAAGGCAAGTTGACAAAATTTTAAATGAAAGGAGAAAGAAAAATAAAAAATTCCTTTAAAAGAAAGGAGAAAACAGAGGAAGAAGAAATAAAGAAAATTGTCAAAATCCAAGACTGAATTGAATAGCAATAAGCTGAAAACTTAAACAAGAGAGCTAAGTATCTACAAAAATATGAAATACTAAAATTGTCAAAACAAAGCACTAATGAATACTTTTTAGATATAGACAAAAATAAAAGATCAAAACTATACAGGGAGATATGGAAACAAGCGGGACTGAATGAAGTTTAGCGAAACCAGATCTCAAATAATGGCATAAAGCGGTAGGTGTTTAAAAAAAAATCTGCTACTGTGCTTTTAAAAAATTGAAGTTGCCAATGAGACAATAAAGATAAGACTTAGAAAGAAAGACATACAGTAGGAGACTAATATATAGTAAACTCAAGAACACAATGTACTGGGGATAGTGGGGAAATAATTATTTAGCAAAAGCAGCTAGGAAAACTAGGGAAGGGAGAGGAAGAAGGGAAGGAAGGGAATGAAGGGAAGGAAGAAGAGAGAGTTAAAGAGAGAGGGGAAGGAGAAGGAAATTGCACCATTAAAAATTTAGAGGAAGGGGAGGCTAGGTGGCCCCTTGAGTAGAGCACCGGCCCTGAAGTCAGGAGGACCTGGGTTCAAATTCTACCTCAGACACTTAATTTACTAGCCATGTGAACTTGGGCAAGTCACTTAACCCCAATTACCCTCCAAAAAACAAAAGTAAAAAAAAAATTAGAGGAAAACAGAAGGTTAATATTTTTAACAATTGCGGAGAGGGGATGAATTTGTAATCAAGGTAAAGAATATTATTAAAAGGGAAATAACTTTTGCACAAGTAAAAAAAAATAGCAAAAATAAGAGGGGAAATGTTGAATGAGGAAACATCTTTGCATCAAACGTCTCTGATAAAAATCAGACAATCTATCAATCAGCATTTATTAAGCTCTTAATACACAACAGGCTCTTTGCCAGATATTGGAGATAAAAGGACAAAAACGTAGCAGGCTCCACCCTCGGGGAAGCAAGGAGGAAGCATTTCTTGTGCACCTGTGTGCCAGGCACCTACAAATACCTTATTTAATCTTCAGGCCCTATACCATCCTGAGCCCCCTAGGGAAGAGCATCAGGAGGGTTCAACCAATGACATCAGAGAATCACTGCTGACCCCACCTCCCTCTCCTCAGGAGTTATTCCTGGAACCTAGAGTGGATGATGGAGCCAGCCCGGCTCTGGTGGGCCAGTTTCATTCATTAGTGAGACCGAAAAGTTCGGTGAGGATGCCCCCGAGCTTCCAGAGGCGCAGGATTTGGGCTCCAGTTCCAGCTCTTCCGCTTACTGCCAGGGTGTCCTTAAGCAAGTCTTGAAATCCCCGATTCTGGGGTTTCCTCAAGTGTAAAATGAGGGTTGGTGGACGAGGTCTCTGGGACCCCTGCCCACTCCAAATCAGGAATTCTTTGATCCTATGTATAAAGCGAAAGAGTAAACACAGAAGGAGCAGAGGAAAGATGAACCGCGATCCCTACAACTCTATAAATGGAGACCGGCTTCAGCAACAACAAAACTCCGATCCCAAGCATTGGGCAACACTGGCACTAACAGGAATCTCGCAATCACCCCTCCTTCCTTTTAACAAGGGTCAGCCCCTCAGCTGGAAGGTCGAATGGACCAACCACTCCAAGCCCTCTTTGATGCTGTTTTGCTCGACTGCTTTCTGAGGCTATAAATCGTATGTTAAGAGTTTCCTATGATGTGTTGAAACAGAATTTCAATTTTTTTCAAATTAAGAAAATAAAGGGGGGGGGGGGACACTGGATCTAGAATCAAAGCAAATGAGATTGGATCTGTTTTGCCTGTGTGACCTTTGCAAATCACTTCCCCTCTCTGGCCTCAGTTTCCCTCCCTGTGAAATAAAAGGGTTGAACTAGATAATCCCAAAGAGCCCTCTCAGCCCTAAATTGTGATTCTACAGCTGGACATCCCATTCACCAGAGTCCATTTCCTCTTAATCCAGGGGGGCTTCTCATCTGTTCTCGGTTCACTCCCTGCCCAACGCCCTACTCAGAACTGAGTAGCAAAGAGTCAAATCATACCAATAGTACTTGTGTTTTACCAGTGGCTGCTAAAGTGTTCACTTCAAGAGACAGTTAGTTCATGGACTACCTTCTCCACAGAGCTTTCCTTGACATACCACTTCCAGGGGAAAAAGAGCTTTACCTCAAAATCTTCACAGCAGTTTGCTGGGCATCTCCTTTGCACCTGCCTCCCTTCCTCTCCCATCATAGCATCAGTGTTCACCTCTCTATCCCAAGGGATTATAAGGTCCTGGGGAGCAAAGCGTGTATCTCATCTCTCTCTGTAACCAAGACGACAAATGCAGGACCTTACAAAGAGGAAGAACTGAATAGAGTCGTTGAATTCAATCCCATGGACGCTAATAAAGCACCTACGTGCCACACACTGTGCTAGGTCCTCAGGCTCTCAACGCTCTGCTGTAACTCTCCCCCAAGACAACCAGGCAAGGTCTGAATCGAGGGAACCAGAATGAAGAGGTGCACGGTACAGGAGGTGTGGTAGATAAGAGGCAGGTGTCTAGATGAAAATCCGAGAGTCATCAGGAGAGACTCGGGGCATCAGTAGCATAACGTGTGACGTTGCCAAGGGAGGATAGAAAGGGGTGAGAAAGATTCCAGTCTTGGGGGAAGACCGTGCTTGAGTGATGGGGGGAGGATAAGGAGCCAGAAAGGAGAGAAGAAAAGGGATAGAGAGAGAGCAGAATGTTGTCCTGTCACAGAAACCAGAAAAGAAGAATCCTTATAAAAAGGAGACCCATCTCATATCTGAAAGGAAACTAAAGAGAATTTTAGTTAATTCTCAAATTCATATTTATTTGATTCTTTAGACGAAGGCTGCCACCCTCATTAGGGGCTGTCAAAAATGTGTCACAGCCCCAAGGATTAACTTTGAGAACAAAAGGATCCCAATGAATGAGGAATTCCCATGTGATCCTAGAGGCAACGGGAGCCAGGGGAGTGATATAGTCAGAACATTAAGAAGATTATTTTGATTACTGGGAGAAAGAAAAACTGGAATGGAGAGGGAATGAGGAAGAATAGAATAATAAAAAAAGAAACGGAGGTGGGGAAAGCATGAGGAAAAGGAAGCTGGAAGTAGCATGAACTGAGCACCAGACTGCCTCCGACACTTCCTAGCTGAACGCTTTAACTTCTTGGGGTCTCAATTTTCCCATCTGTAAAATGGGTATATTCCTTGCACATTCCTTCCTGCCCCACAGCTATTGTGAGAAATGCATTACATAAAACCCTGAAGCATCATAGAAAAGTAAGTCATTATTGAGGAAGAGGGAAGAAAAAAGGGAGAAGCCGTGAGTGCTCTGCTTGTTAGAGAAGCATTTGAGAGTTCTACATGTGGGAAAGGGGCCTTTGCATAGGAATCCATTGTTTGTGAACTAAATTGTTTGTTGATCAGCACTGGAAGCCAAAAGTGTAAATATGAGATGTAGGGTAATTTCAGTATAAACATCTACAAGTTTTGTTTTTGCATTGGAATCTCTAGCAGCCCAGCCAGCCTCCTATTTCTCCCCAGTGGTCTCAAGGAGGAGGTGGCAGCTAAACTGGGCCTTGAAGGGGGGAGAACATTTTATCAGACAGAGAAGGCAGGAGGGGCAATGGGGAATGGGGATGAGGTCCATAGGCACAGGGGATGTTGTAAGTCAATGCACACAGCCCTGAGACAGATCATGCCATTTCTACCTGAACAGTATCTCTCATATATTCCCTGTGGCCTCATATCACATAGCCACCTACCCCCTCACCCCATCCCCAGCCAGGGCTTCATCACCTCTTATCTGGATTACCACACTATGTAGTAACAACCACACTGGCATACCCAGGATGGCTTCTAGCACAGGTTCTTAGATCTGCTTTACTAGGGAAGATAGCTCTTTAAGGGGTCAACAGTCTTTTTAAATTACATTCATTAATTCAGGGGAAAAGTCAGCATCCTGAACTTCAGATAAGAAAATACAAGCAGAGAAATAAAAACCAACAGATAGGGCTCTGACTACCTGAACCAAACCAATACCGCTATACACTTTACATACATGCCTGGATGGAGAGAGCCTTAACATCTGAGCAGTCGAAGAGCTCTGAACATATATGGTCACTCAGAATCTCGACCAGGGAATCACAAGATCCTTCTCACAAGCAAAAGCCCCCAAAGCAAAATACCAACTCAGGAGGAAGCTAGGTGGTGCAGTGAATAGAGCACTGGCCCTGGAGTCAGAAGGATCTGAGTTCAAATCCAGCCTCAGACATGTAACACTTACTAGCCCTGTGACCTTGGGCAAGTCACTTAACCCCAAATGCCCTGTCTTTTCCCCCTCCAAAAAAAAAATACCAACTCAGAATATATATACACTTCCCAGAGCCAGAAGGCATCACAACCCTCCTGACTCAGTACCTAATTAGAAATTAGCAAAAGGTGCAAAAGCCTTCCTACAAGAAAGCCTCCCCTAAGCAAGCTTCTCTTAATGGGCTCCATGTGAGGCTCCTTCTGTGTTTACTCTTTCACTTTATACATAGGATCAAAGAATTCCTGATTTGGAGTGGGCAGGGGTCCCAGAGACCTCGTCAACCAACCCTCACTTTACACTTGAGGAAACCCCAGAATTGGGGATTTCAAGACTTGCTTAAGGACACCCTGGCAGTAAGTGGCAGAGCTGGAACTGGAGCCCAAATCCTGCGCCTCTGGAAGCTCGGGGGCATCCTCCATACAGTGGAGAAATGATTGAATCAATCAATCAATGAAAGTATACATCAGTGAATCAATGAATGAATGAAAGAAAAAGCTTTTACTATGTACTAGTCATCTAGAGACAGACATTCATCCTGTTACCTTGCTGGGAAGACACTGTAACTGCCTCTGATTGGTCCCCAATGACTGGGGTTACCTCAAAGCTGACAGGCGACTGAAAGTCAAGGGGAACAGATTTTTGTTTGTTTTGAGAGTTGGCCCTCTCCTGAGGTTTATAAAAGCAAGCTGTGAAATGACTCGGTGCCTCTTTCTCTGGCTTTCCACATATTGGTCTTCAGATAGCAATTCAGTAAGTGGGGAATGGGAGTGGAAGGGGAAGGGGATTTCTTTCTACCCCCGCTTCCCTGGAGAAGCATAAAATGTCAACTTGCAGGAGAGCAGGTGCCCAGGTAACCTGCGTTTACTGGCTTTCTGCGTCCTTTTCTGAGATCAGAGTTCCTGAGAAGAACTTTCCACACTGATTTAGCAGAGGCAGGATAGCTGTAGATAATATGCTTGTTCATGGCCTGAGAAGGAAGATGCTGAAAGTGGCCTTTCCCTGTATCAAATTCAAGAATTTCCTGAGAAACTGGTCTCCTAGAGAGATATCGCCTCAGCATCCTGTTTCTTGGAGCCTCATTTTGGGGGACAAAGGTCCAAAGTGAAAGGATTGACCTCTTGGGGTTCTTAACCTTTTTTGCATCATGGACTCCTTTCTCATTCTGGCGAAACCCCTTCCTAGAATAATGTTTTTAAATGTCGAAAATGTAATACATAGGATTACAGAAGAAACTAATTAAAATAGTTATCAAAATATTTTTTAAGTTCATGGACCCCAGGTTAAGAATCCCTGAAAGTTTAAGGGTAGTCCAATGGATTCCCTGATTGTTGGATGCTTCTGTATTTTTATGGGCTCCTATGAGACCTTGGTGTTTTATATAGATGGGAAACCTGCAGCCTTGAGGCCACGTGTGGCCATCTAGATCCTCAAATGTGACTGAATCCAAACTTCACTGAACAAATCCCCTTAATAAAAGGATTTCTTCTGTAAAACTTGGACTCAGTTAAAAGAACACACCCCAGGACCTACAAGGCCACATGTGGCCAAGAAGTCATAGGCTCCCCACTTCTGAATAAAATATCAAAGATGGAAGGTCCCTTAGGACATAGAATGTCCAGAGCTGGAAGGTAATTTCGGACACAGAATGTCAAATGTGGCCTTGAGGCCACAGTTTCCCCACTCCTGCTACTGAGCTATTCAACAATTCTGGGGGAAACTAGACATAAGACATACCTAAGCTTTATTTTGGAGATTTCCCCAAAGCAATTCAAGGATAGGACACAAGCCAAAGAGAGAAACTAACCCTTTTGGGTCAGCCCTGCCAACTGTTACTCAGGGCCTACCT
This sequence comes from Gymnobelideus leadbeateri, assembly GCA_011680675.1. Taxonomy (NCBI): domain Eukaryota; kingdom Metazoa; phylum Chordata; class Mammalia; order Diprotodontia; family Petauridae; genus Gymnobelideus; species Gymnobelideus leadbeateri. Next base: position 57,233 of record WOXC01009912.1, read on the forward strand.
CCCATTCCCAAGACTCTGGTGTCATCTGGATCTGGTTTGATACTTGGGGTCTTACCCTGATGCCCAAATTCTCAAACCTGGGAAATCTAAGAGTTGGGGTTATCCAGCAGGCTAACCCCAAAACATGAAAAGTCCAGACAGGAGATCTAGTCTCTGACTTTGTTCAAAAAGGAAACAGAAAATCAGCCAAGAACTGGAGGTCTACCATCTCTGACTACTCTGTACTTCTATAAATCATCATTTTCTGCCCCTGAGGGGGAGAGGAGGAGAGAAATCCTTTTTAACTCCTTTTCTGTATTCCATTCTAGGGCAAAGAAAGTGAGTGAACAAGGGCCAACCCTTTTCACAGCTCATTTTTATAGAACACAGAGGATATATGATTCTCCCAGCAAGAGTCTGTCTCTTCTGATTCTCCATAGCCAATCATCTTGGAGGCAGCCCCAGACACTTGGGGACTAATCAAAGGAGTTCCCTGTCTCCTCTCAGAAGGTGCCAAGTCACAGATCTCCCTCCATGGGAACTATCCTTAAAACAATGTCCTATGCCCTCTAACCTCATCAAGTTGATTGGGAAACTCAGCAAACTGCCGTCGGGGAGGGGGCGTGGTAGTTCCCCTAATCAACACCCATTTGTCCTTACATAATGGAAAAAAATAATAGGATAATATTTTGGCCAAATACAGTAGATCAAGAGAGGAGGGAAAAAAAGAAATATTGTCCTAAAATATATATCAAAAACATACAAAAAATAAAATATTATATATCAAGCCAATATTTAGTTCCTCCCTTTAGACATTTTCCCCCAAATTGAATCTAGTTTTGTGTTTTGGTGGGTCCTAAAGGTCAGTTGGTCAGTAAAGATTTATTAAGCACCTACTATGTACTAAGTGCTAGGTTCCAGTTCTCAAGGAGCAGGCAAAAAAAAAAAAAGACATCCCAATTCCTCACAGTCTAATGGGAAGACAATACACAAATAACTACACACAAACAAGTTACATACAACCAAAATGATAATATAGAAGAGGAACCAGAAAAAACAAGCAAAATCCCCAGATCCCAGGTTCTAGCACATCCAAATAAGGAACAGATCTAGAAAAGAACTGTATATCTATCCATGTACTGAGAATTACTTTAGCTTCATTTAGAGAGCCTCCACTGGCTCTCTGACTGGCCAGTGGCTGGCCACTACTAGGGTTAGTTTTGGCTACTGGTATTGGCCAGATAGAACACTGGCCCTGGAGTCAGGAGGACCTGAGTTCAAATCCAGTGTCAGACATTTACTGTCTGTGTGACCCTGGGCAAGTCACATAACCAAAATTGCCTCCAAAACAAAAACTACATACTGGTTTAAAAACAACAACAACCACCTAGCTACTGAAGTTAGGACCTTCCTTGGCAGAGGGAATGCCCACAGATCCTCCAAAAAAAAAAAGATCGTTCAAAGTTTTGATGTTGAAGCAACTTGGACTGGGAGGCAAAAGACCTGAGTTCAAATCTTTCTCCGCCACTAGCTTGTTTTGTGTTTTGGGGCAAGTGTTTGAGTCTGGGTCATACTCAGAACCAGATGATAGATGACCCCAGGAACTAAGACCCTTGATCTTCTTGACCTCATCATCCCCATTGGTAAAATATTGACAAAGAAACATTGTTGGTAAAGCACTTTGTCCATTTGGAAGCACTATCGGTGGAGGCAAGTATAATGAAGGATGAGGAAGAGGAAGAAAAGGGTGAGGCAACTTATAATGTGGAACGGTGGCAAAGACCCTGGATTTGGGCATGACTTTGCCACTTGTTACCCATGCAACCTTGGTCCCCACTTCCTCTTCTATAGAAGAGTAAGGTTACATTAGGGGATCTGTAAGGTAAGATCACTTCCAGCTCTAAATCTATAAGCTATGAGGGAGGAAAGAGGAAAGAAGAAAGAAGAAAGCAGGACGTGGTCAGACCCGAAACTTAGGAAGTTTTTGGCAGGTAGGTACAAAGGATTGGTGGAGGGAGAGACTAGAGGCTGGGAAGTCCATTTCAGAATCACAAAATTTAGGACTGAAGGGACCCAAAGGAAGAGGAGTAGAGAAGAGGAGAGGAAAAGAAAGACTCAGTCTCAGACCCAGACTAGGACAAGTATCTCAGGCAGGCAAGAAAGGATATCCCAAGTCCCTACCATAGCCCTTTGGAGAGAGGAGGCATGTTGATTCCATCTGGCACTCAGGTTCATTTCTTTTTCCAGCTACTTTGGAAATATTAACACAACCCCTCTCAGGTTAATGCCAAAAGCTTGGGAGTCTCTAACAATTTAACATTTACCGAATACTTTCTTCCAATAGGTGAGGAGGGAGAGGTCATACAAGGATTATTATCCCATTTTACAGAGAAGGAAAGTGGGGTTCAAAGCAGGAAAGTCTCTTGTTCAAAGTCACATATCCAAAGTGTTGGAATTCAAACCCAGATTTTCTGATGTCAAATTCAACTATCTTGCCACTGCACCGGGTGCTTCTTGGAAGGATAAGGATAGTGTAAGAGTGGAGGAGGCAGATCCAGGAGCCCTGATCATAAGCAGCACTGGATGAGCTCTTTTTCCATTTGGGGAGGCTTCCCAAGAGAGACAAAGCATGAAGTCCAAATTTCAAATTATATCATTGAATTCCAAATTCATCCATCTTTCCACCCAACCCCTTCTGTCCTCCTCCTCACTTCCTGCCTATTGATGATGTCTTTCCAGTCACCCAGGTTTGGACCTTAGTAGTTATCCTTGTCTCTTCACTTGTACCAACATCCAGCTGATTCTACCTCTGTGATATTTCTATCAGTTGTCTCTCCTACACTCATTCACACAGGGGCCCCTGTAGTTCAGGCTCATCACTCCTGGTCTAGACTATTGTAGTAACCTTGGAATTGGTCTCCTGGCATCCATCCTCTCCCCATCTATCAACAATCCATACTCCCTGTGGCTGACAAAGTGCTATTTCAAAGATCTTCACTTCCTCACTCAAGATGGTTCAGTGGTTCCATCTTGTCTCTGCTTGTCTACTGAAGTCCATCACTATCTCTCTCCAGCCCACCCTCCAGACTTACTTCACATTGACCCTATCCATGCTCCAGTCTAGTCAAACTTGCTGTTTTCTCCCTCTACAAGACATTCTGTCTTCATCTCTATACCTTTATCCAGACTATCTCAAATACCCAGTATTCTCCACACCTCTCAGAATTCCTAGCTTTCCTTCAAAGTTCAACTCAAGTGATGCCACCTACACAAGACCAATCTTGATTGCCAGATCCTTTTTGCTAGTACCCTCTCCCCAAATTATTTTCTGTTTAGCTATCTGTGTATATTGGCAGTCTCTTGCCCACAGAATGTAAGTTCCTTCTATGCTCAAAGGGCTATAAAATTGTGTATACCCTTTGACCCAGCAACACTGCTTCTAGGGCTGTATCTCAGAGATCATACAAATGGAAAAAGGACTCAGATGTACAAAAATATTTATAGCAACTCTTTTTGTGGTGGCCAAGAACTAGAAATTGAGAGGATACTCATCAATTGGGGAATGGCTGAACAAGTTGTGGTATATGAATGTAATGGAATACTATTGTATTTCTTGTAGAAATGATGAACAGGCAGACTTCAGAAAAACCTGGAAAGATTTACGTTAACTGATGATGAATGAAATGAGCATAAACAGGAAAACTTGCACACAGTAACAGCCATAGTGTGCAATGACTGACTCTGATAGACTTAGCCCTTCTTAGTAATGCAAGGTCCTAAAACAATTCCAAAGGACTCATGATAGAAAATGCCAGCCACATCCAGAGAAAGAACTATGGAGTCTGAATACAGAGCGAAGCAGACTATTTTCTTTTTTTGTTTTGTTTTGTTTTGTTTTCTTTCTCACAGTTCCTCCCATTCATTCTAATTCTTCCATACAACATGACTAATGTGAAAATACATTTAATAGGAATGTTTGTGTAGAGATTATATCAGATTACATGCTGTCTTGGGGAAGGGGAGAAAATTTAAAACTTAATGGAAGTGAATGCTAAAAACTACAAATAAATTAAGAAAAAAAAAAGAATGTAAGTTCCTTGAGGGCAGGGGCTCTTTTGGGTTTTGTCTTTGTATCCTTAATATGCATGTCTAATATGGTGACTAAGACATAATAAGCATGTCATAAGTGCTGTTGGATGAATAAGCCCCCACCTGCAGAGCAATGCCCTTATCCAAACACCTGCTGGCCCTGAGATCAGCAACTCTTGACTAACTGCCCAAAGCCATTTTGATTTGGCTCTGGACTTGTGGCGTTATTTGACTGAGTATGACTCCAACAACTTCCTCCTCCATCTCCCTGACTCCCCTCATCCCCATCCCAGCATCTCCTTATATTGATCAGAAGTTGGTCTGTACCACCTCAGGACAGGGCTTCCACATTTCCCCTCCATTAGAACACTCCTCTTGTCCTTGGGGCAGATTGGGCGGGGAGGAGGAGGAGGAGAAGGAAGAGGACGAGGGGGAAGCAACTCAGGGGCCCTAGTGTGGGGCCTGAGAAGCTAAAGTAGAAGGTGGAGAGATGATCCGAGGGAAGGAGGCAGCTAGCTATACTCCAGATCTATCCCCCAAGTGCTATCACAAAGCAAGGGCAGGGGCTGGGGGAGACCCAGGAACAAAGAGAGATTTTGTCTACAGACTTTCAATACCCCACTCCCCATAACCGTGACTTGTGACCAGCTATGTGTGACCATGTTTACATGTATCTGTGCCTAAGATTGCATCTGTTTTGTGTCTGTACATGACTTTGTCTCTGGGTGACTATGTTTATACGTGTCTGTGTATATCTATGTCTCAGTGTGTATATGTGTATGTGTGTGTGATCACCTCCAGGACAGGACACTGCGCTGTGTGTCTGTGCGGTCTGGCTCCTCTCCCTTTCTCCCTCCCTCCTTGTGGCTGAGTCCCTCCCTCTCTGCCTTTGATGGGGAGTTGGATTCCCCAGCTCCTGGCTGGAGTGAACATGTGGTATTTATTTCTGTCCCCACGTCTGCCCAGAGGCCTCTGAGTAATGGGAACGTTTAAAGAAAACCAATAAATACAGCCCAAATACGGACGCCATTCCCAGGCTGGCTAACACACCTCTCCCTAGTCCCTACCCAGCCTCCTAGATCCCCAGGCTGGCCAGTCATGTAGTGTGACATTCTACTGGTGTTCGAACTATGGACAGAGAGGCACAATACAGTGGTTAAAAACCTCCTCAGACCCCAGATATCAGGCATAACATTCAGTTTCTAGCTCTATTCCAGCCCCCTCAACTCCCCTCACACACACACACACACACACACACACACACACACACACACACACACACACACACACACACACAAAACGAGAGAACGTATGAAATTTGTCCCAAGTCACTCATCTGATGAAGCTCTTGATAGGCACCTCCCCCTGCCCCTGGCCCAATTTACCCGCAACTGGTCAATGGCAGAACTGGAAGCAGAATCCTGACTCTCAAACTAAGGCTCTTTCTATCCTTTTTTTGATCTGGGGAGTTTTTGAGGATTCACAAGTCTATAACTATGGGGGAAACATACACACACATATACACACATCCCAGATAAGATAAAGTTCCTTCCCAGAATGTGGGTAAATGCAGAAATTAGTCAGAAACAACAGGCCTCACCAATTAAGGTAGCCAAAAGAGTTTAGCATGACCACTTAAAAGTCTAGTTGCCTCACTGTGGGAGCATTCTGTAAAGAAAAGTAGAGTGTTGTGGCCTAAAAGGTCAGGCACCTCCACAGACTGTCCTATATATAAAAGGAGGGAACTAAATGATGTGTTTTCAAAATCCAGCACCCCCCTCCAGGGGGTGGGGAGGGGTCACTGGCAAATAAAGGTAATTAAGTATTCTAGCATTTTAATCCAGCCCCCTACCCCACTAGGTATCCTACCTAATTACCTAAGGAAGATAACGAAGTATTCTGATTGAACACTCCATGGAGTTTTCTGTAAAGAGAGGTAACTAAGAGGTGCAAAATTTTGATCCCGCCACATGATTTGTCTAAGAAAAAGTGCTATCATTAAAAATTGTGGCTTAAAATCCTGGAGTCTCCATTCCCCCCTCCAGGGAGACGTCCCACAAAAAGGGTAATGGTTATGATATCCAGTGTGCCTCCCACATTCAAATTCAACTACCTCCCCCAAAATGAGGTTGTGAAGTAAAGGGAGGTAATTAAGTGTCATGGAGAGAGGCTCCTCAGGGTAAGTGAAGCTGGAGTGAAGGATAGGGCAGAGGGAACATTCATTGTGATTATTAGTGCCAGACCAGAATCTAATAATTTTATTTCAAAGGTGAAGGGCCTCTGGTTAGGACAGTCTTTCTGAATCATGAAAAAGATTCCCAATGGCAGGATATCAATTGGTGTGGGGTGAGGGGAACCACTGGTAAATGTAATTTAATAACTGGCTCTTCAAAAAGGCATGACAGGTTTTTAGGTTTGATCTGCATTATTAACACTTTCTCCATCACTTTCTTAAGTCTAGATGATGAACAGAATAATAAAGCAATAAATGCTCATTTGTAGCATTACTGATTTCCAAGGTCACACTGAAATGTTCACAGTGAAAATTTAATAATCTTTCCAGAGCTAGTATGACCTGGCTCAAAAGGGAAGGTGGCATATTTAATAAAAACATTCAGATAACAGAAAAAGAATGTCTATGTTATAAAATATTTATAGCAGCTCTCTGTGGTGGAGAAGAACTGGGAACTAAGGGGATGCCCATCATTTGGGGAGGGCTAAACTAGTTGTGATGGAATACTACTATGCTGTAAGAAATGACGCAGCAGGTGGATTTTAGGAAAACATGGAATTGCATGAAATGATGAAAAGTGAAATGAGCAGAAACAAGAGAACATTGCATATAGTAACAGCAATATTGTTTGAAGAATAACCGTGAACAACCAAATTATTCTGAGTCTTATAAATACTCATATCAACTACAAAGGATCTATGAAGGGAGATGCTATCCATGTCCAGAAGTATACATAGCATGCTTTTACATATATTTATAAATCTGTGTCAAATGATGGTCTTCTCTAGTAAGAGGGGAAGGAGGAAGCAAGACAGGAACTTAAAATGTAACAAAAAGTGTTTTTTAAAACATTCATTTGGCTTTGGAGTTTTAAGGTAAATAATATTGGGTACTCTTGGCACTTTAAAAGCTGAAGACTGTTTTATCTGTCCAACTTCCTCCTACTATCTTACCCTTACCTGTCCCATGCTAGGGGGTGGTCAGCATCACTCTCAGACTGATAGTGAGCCCTGATCTAAAGCCAAGTGGGCTTCTCACACCTGAATTAAACCTCTGGTAAAAGGAGGTAATGACGTACAATGGTTTAAGGTACCAGTCTCCCTGTAAAGAATAAACCCTGGCCCTATTTCTAGTGAGAAGGAGCTGGATTCAAGACAAGAGGAGGTCTTTTCTCTCTGAGAGCAGCTGCATATGGAGAAGAGAGCTCAGGGATTGTGAATTTACACTTGAACTAGTGGGCATTCTTAGGGGTCTTCCCTATCGTGTTCCAGTTTCTAATGGTTCAGGGGAGATGGTAGCTGGGGACAAAGGATCATGTCTGCATCTGTCGGTTTATATATGTGATTTTTTTGTCTGGTTCTATACATGTTCATCTCTGCAAGTCTATCCACCTATAAATATCTATCTGTATTTATGTCTGTGTGCACATGAAAGTCTATATGTGTTAAGTGTCTGTATGTATAATCTGTCACCCAAGTATGATAACATATATGAAGTGCTTTTAAAACTGTAGGTATATAAATGTGAACTATTATTATGTCTATCTGTTTAGGGCGGTCTGTCTCTGCACATGGTAATTTGTAAATATTCCTTGGATTGACCTGTCTATGTGTGTACTTATGTGTCCATTAGTACATATGTCTTGGACAGATGATGCAAATGGACAAGGATCTGAGGACAGAATTAAGCAAGAGGAAAAGAGTGGGCTGGACTGCCTTTGGAAATCATACTCTGTTTTTAATGACCCCAAGCTTCTTCCGGAAACAGAGTCCCATTTTTTTTTAATACTCACATTCTCCAGTGCTGTTGAATTCAGTGCTATTAATCAATGCTAGTTGTAAGTCTTAGAAAAGATCCAGTCTCTGAAGAGCTGAAATTGAGAATCGCCAAAGGGACAATAGCAGTGGGCAAAAGCAGGATAGGAAACATCACTAGCAAGGAATTATTCAGAAGTGTGGTAAACAGTGTCATCAAAGAACCATATCAAAAGCCAGTCACCTATCAGGAAAGCCCATCCCCCAGGTCCAGCATATGTGGATCTCCACTGCTTCCCTGGTCCTCTGCCCCCTTCCCCACTCAGAGGGAAACTTACAGAACATGGAGAATCACATAGGTGCGTAGGTGTGGAAGGGCTGAATTTGTACTACCTATATCACTGAGACCACAGATTCATTGGCATGCCTGGATGTATCCTGTGTGTGTGTGTGTGTGTGTGTGTGTGTGTGTGTGTGTGTGTGTGTGTGTGTGTGTGTGTGTGTGTGTGTGTAGCTGGCCAAAGCACCACAATCTGAAGAGGCCTAAGTTGGTACTCGGGAAGCTGACCAGCATCTCTCAGTCATCTGTACTGAATGGGGGATGGGAGGGAGGCGGTCTCATTCCGAAATGTCACTGATTTTGCTTGGGTACATATGATTGATTGGGCCCTCTGCTTTTAGCCTGGTATAGGAGTCAGGAGACCTGGGTTCTAGTCTTGGTTCTATTTTTTTTTTTTTTTTGCTGTGTGATCTTCACTTTCCCTTTCTGAACCTCAATTTCCTCTACTGCAAAATGGGGATAATAATCTTTGACCAGCCTGCTTTAGGAGGGAATTGTAAGGAAAGCAGCATGGCGTTACAGAATGAGCATTTGGGTCAAAGGATGTGAACAATTTTCAAAGGATGAAATACAAACTATAAACAGCCACATAACAGTGCACCAGATCACTAACAATAAAAGCAAAATACAGATTAAAGCAATTCTAAAGTTTCACCTCATATCCATCAGATTAGCAAAGATGGCTTAAAAAAAGAAAGAAAGTATTGCTCCAAAGACTATAAAAGATAAGTACATGAAGATAATGTTAGTGGAACTCCTGAGTTTGGTTTATTAGGGACAACAATTTGAAGTTAAGGTGAGAAAAGTTGGTACCATGTGACCCTGCAATCCTACTACCAGATGCCTCAAGGAGGTCAAAGACAGGAAAGAAAGGTCCCACCACAGTAGAGCTTCTTAGACTGGCAAAAAATTAGAAACAAAATGACTACCGGTTGGGAAACTGATAAAACTAACTGTAATAGATGAAAGTCATGGTAAATTATACCTCTATAATATAGCATGAAAATGAAGAATTCAGAGGAACATGGGAAGACTTAAATGAACTGATACAGAGTGATGCCAGGTAAATATATGCAGGATAGCTCAGATAACAGACAAAACCAATACTAAATGCAGATTAATGCATTTAATAAGATTAATGACTAATCTTAGATCAGGAAGACAGATGACGAAACACAATTTCTTCCACCGAGAAGAGGCAGGGGAACTACAGGTGCATCATGCTAAAGATGCTCTCCAACGAAGTCCCTCTGTGGGACAATTTTTCTTAGATGTCTTTCTCACAAACCTATTCCCATTGAGAAGGGAAATATCAGAAAATGATTAGTGTTTAAAAAAAATAATTAAGATAAAGTTTTTTAAAAGAGCACTGGAGTCAGAAGAACTAAGTTTGAGTTTTGCCACTTACTAGCTGAGTGACTTAGGGTGAAGTCACTTCCCCCTACTTGTGACCTCATTTTCCTTATCTGCAAAAGGAGGAGGCTGGAACAGATAACGCCTTCTAGCACCAAATGCCATGCTCCATGATGTAGTGGCAAGTTAACAGTTCTGTTCTGCTTCAATTGATGGGTCTCATGTCAGGCGTGAAGGAAGATGGGAGGAGGATGGGCCCAGGTCACAGTAGCTTGAGTGAAGGAATTTGGCCCAGGAATGAGAGTCAAGCAAGGTCTGAGCCAGGCCCTGTGGGGTTGGTTTTCTATCCAATTTGTTTATTTAAATTAAAGAGGGAAGGGCAAACAGGCAGCATGAAGCAGGTAGTGTGTGTGTGCCCAGCTAGACTCCGGGGAGAGGGAGGGACTGGGGTCGGAGTCGGGCTGCCCGCCACTCTCTGGACTTGCTCAATGGCTCCTCAGGGAATAGCCGTCCCCTGCGTGCTTTATTAATCACTGAGTTGCATGTTTGCATTAGGGCTGGGGTTTGGAAGATGCTTCAGATTCCTCCCACCCCATTTTTCCATCCCATTTCATTCCCCACCACCTCCAGGGAGCCCCAGCAACCTGGCCTGGATTTTTCCACTCTAGGCACCAACTTCACAGAAACTTCCTCGGCCATCTTCACCTCTAGGTCAAGACCATGCTAAAATGACACTTCTTCCAGGAAGACTTCCTAGACTTACTGAATCTCCCCTCCCAACACTCCTGACCCCTGCCCCATCCTCGGCCAGTGGTTGAGTGTGTGTCCCTTCTCTGAACAGAAATTTATACCAGGACAAGCAAGGCTCAGCTTGTAGGTTAAATGTCCCAAAGGCCTAACCCATGACTGGCCCTCTCCATGAGACACTTCTCCCTAGGTCTTTTAGATTAATCCTTTTACAAATGAACAATTCACTTGCAGAAAGATCATCCATTTGCATCCTTTGGGGCAGCTAGGTGGCCCAGAGGACAGAGTGCTGGGCCTGGAATCCAGGAAGACCCGAATTAAAATCTAGCCTCAGATACTTACTAATTGTATGACCCTGGGCATGTCACTTAACCATGTTTGGCTCAGTTTCCTCATCTGTAAAATGAGCTAGAGAAGGAAATAACAAACCAGAAAACCCCCAAAAGAGGTCATGAAGAGTGGGAAATGACTGAAAATGACTTAAACAACAACATACTTCCTCAGGAGTTCCCATTCCAATCACAAAATTCATTTTACACCCAACTCGGATGGGAAGAATGGGAAATGGTTAGTAGTGTGGTATGGTCCATAACACACTGCTCTTCTGATACAGAAGACCTGAGTTCCATTCCAGACTCCAACACTCTCTGTGTGGCCCTGAACAATTCACCTCCTCTCTCTGTGCCTTGGGTTGTCCATCTATCCTGATGGAGCTGTTATAAAGAGAGCTCTGTTTCTAAAGGGCTGCAGCAATGTAAACCATCATTATTGTCACCACCACAACTACTACTACTACTACTACTACTACTACCATTACTACTACTATCCCACTGCTACAACACTACTATAGTGTCTACTGGTGCCACCTAGTGGCCTTGATTAGGTATTGTTCGACTTACTGTACCTGAGCATACACCATTCAATTGCAATACTCTGTAGGAGCTTCTCTCTCAGCTTGGAAGATTGTCCAAGGCACAGCTTAAAACTACTTAACACCCTCTTCCTCCCTCTGTTCAGATAAGGAGCACCCTCTGGCGAATGGGTACAAGTACTCCTTCAGTGATACCCCACAGGTGTCCTAAAGATAAATCTCTCCAAAAATTAGCAATAAAACAGCATGCTCCGGAGAGCTTATTAGCACTGCTAGAGGCAGTAACTGAAATCATTTTCTTTAAGTGATGGTCTAATGTCTAAGGTCACCACTTATGAAATATTATTTCATTTACCACATCCTTTTAAATTTTACATGTGCTTTATAATGTACATAATTTTTCTTAGTTGTTAGCGTATATAATTTCTAAATAAATATACACTTATTGGACCACATGCTCAAAATTGTTTTTACTCATGGCGTATGATCAAACTTCCCCTCAGATTCTGTTCTCTCAGGGTTTATGAAAGGAGCCCAGCTCTGACCATCTTCATGCAGCAGAAGCCCCCTCCAGATGCTCCAGCTCTGTCTCAGATGCCCCTTCTAGTGGTCACTTCCTTCCCCAGACATAATGTGCTCACTGCACATAAAGAAAGCCTCTGCTTCCCCTACCACAGTAGACACCTTAAGCAACAGTAATTGCACCAGCTGGATCTTGCTAAGCCTCAGTGCAGTCAGAGGCATCCGGAAGCAGCAGCCAGGATTAATTTGCATCACCATTGTTTGATCCTAGGATCAAGCCATGAGCTCTTTACTGAGCACCTTTGAGCCTGGGTGTCAAAGGCAGATACAAGGAAGTACAAAGTAGTAACTGGATCCCCTAGAGAGGACAGAGGATCTATAAAGTCACATACGGTCTTATTTGTATGAGTACCCACATACTGGCTATAGCACGAGGGGAGTTTGGAATAAGTATTTGAATTGGATCTTGAAGGACTGGCAAGAATAAGGCATAGGAAGCAAAAGGATGAGTGGCTCTGCAGACAACGAGCCAGACAGTCTTACAAGGGTTTCTTTTGTTTTTGTATGTGATATTTTATTTTCCCCCAGTTACATGTAAAGACAATTTTTAACATCCATTTAAAAAACCCTATTCCTCCCTCTGTTCAGATAAGGAGCCCCCCAGGGGAAGGGACAAATAGGAAATAATCACTAGAGGGAAGACATCAGAATTCAAAGGGGTTAGGAAAGGCTTTCTGAGCTGGAAGCTGAGGGCCTTCCAGACAGGAAATGGCAGGGCCAATACTAGAGGTCAGGTCTTCTAACTCTGTCACTGGCTGTCTCATCACAGGCTCATTAGTGAGCCTGTCTGTGAGCTGATAGAACATAAATTCTATGTACTGAAGTCAATATGTTAGCAAGCCCCGAAGCTCCTTCCCCTTGTCCTCCAATGGCAAATCTGCTTTGTTCCTACAGGCAAAGGTCCCCTTGACACTCACAGGAGTAAGGCTTGTGTTCTCCCCCCACCCCCTCAATTAGGCCCTAGAGATTCCACTTTGAAGGCTTTCATCACTGGTTAAAATATTAGCTACAGCAGTGGATTCAGGTTCCAAATCTACAGACCTAAGATAAGTCTGATCTACAGTTTCAGCCTGGGCTCTATAACTGGCTAGGCTGGGCTCTGGAACTAATTAGATATGACCTTGTCCAAGCTGCTGAACCTAAGTGTTTTCTCCTGCTAGAAGGGTAAGCCCTCCCGCCCTACTCCACAGGGCTGTTCTAAATGAGAAAATGACACACCTAACATATAAAAGAGCTCTCTGGATTGTCTGAGGCAGCTCTACGTATAAGTGTACCATGTGAGTGCCAGCCTGCTGCACAAATCTGTACGGGCACATAAAGAAGTGTGTCAGCGTCTGGGCGAGGTTGGGGGGGGAGGGGAAGAGGAAGTATCAAGAGCTCTGAATTTGGAATCTGGAGACACAGGATTAGCACTCAAGTCACTGGACCTCAGCCTCAATTGCCTTCTCTGAAAAGCAGGCACAATAATCTTCAAACTCTCTTCCTCAAAGGGCTGTGGATAGGATTGAGGGTTCCTCAATAAGAGTGTTCTTACCATGCAGTTGGTCATCAGCTATGCATTAAGGGGCCAAGATGAAGCAGAATTATCCTGCCTGGTGGGCCCAACAGGTGGCTTTAGTAACAAGGCTTTTTGTGATGTTACTGGCACCTCCCTTCTAATCACAATGCTCACTGCTTTAAAGAAACCTGGTCCTGCCTGAGAAGCTCTCTGAAATGGAGCCTAGAAATTAGGGTTCTATAAGATGTTTGGGGAGTGGCTAGGTGGCACAGTGAGTAAAAGGGCCAGCCCCGGAGTTGGGACGACCTGGGATCGGTTCCAGCCTCAGAAAATGAGCACCCACACATAAATGACTGGCCGTGTAACCTTGAGCAAGTTACTTAACACCAATTGCTTTATTAAAAAAAAAAAAAAGATGTTTGGGTCAAGGGTCTCTTTCCAGGATCCTTACAACAGTAAATAAGGCGCTGAGGGAAAAAAGCTACTGCAGCATCACAGAAACCATGTAGTTCTGGGGTATCCAACCTGAGGTATTTGTTCCCTACCACCACCACCACCTGCTACCCTAGAGTGACAAGAAGCTTAACAAAAGAGTATGAGGAGTAGTATACAGTAAATACATTATCTTATTGAACTATATCCCAGAAACTCCAAATTGATTTCCAATCAAAGAAGTTAACAAAATCTTTGGTGTACTGCTGTAGAAAAAAAACCACCTCTTTTATTTCCTTTGTGCACCTGTATGATAAACTCTAGTCTTTATTTTCTCTCATATTTAGTAAGGGGCATGGGAAAGTCTGCAGAAGAGCCAAAAGGTGTGAGTACTAAAAAAGACTGGGAACTCGTGCTCCAGTGCATTGAATTTTTCAATGTATAAATTTTATTTTCACTTCTATCATCAGATACATGGGTCCAGTTGTCTATACAATGACTGAAGAAAGTAAAGCAAAATCTCAAGAGTAGTAAAACAAGCAAACCAAATTCTTCAATGAAACCAATCTTGAAATTAAACAATTGTTTAAAAAAACAAACAAACCCAGGAAGTAGTTAAACTGTTAGCTTGAACACAATAATACCAATACTTTCCACTGCACTTACCTTGAGCTTTACAGCTGTTAGAAGGTATCTTTCTTTTATGTACTCTTTTGGGTTTTTTTCACTGTGCGAGTGTGTGTGTGTGTGTGTGTGTGTGTGTGTGTGTGTGTGTGTGTGTGTGTGTGTGTGTGTGTTTTTCTCTGAATTCTTCTTCTGTGTTTTGCTTTTGACTGAACCTGTGATTTCATTAGAATAAGGAACTCCCAATGAAGGAAGTCCATTTCTTATGGCACATTCCTTTTGGCATGAAGTACTGACATTATACAGAAGCACAGACTTAGACTTCAGAAGTGATCAAGGCAAACCTCATCATTTCATAGATGAAGAAACAGGTATGGGCTATGTGATATGGGTAGAAGACACACCCAGGAAGTGTTTGAAGCAGGATTTGAATCAAGGTCTTTCTGACTCTAGGTCTAGCACTCTGCACACTCTATTATTTAGCACAATTGGTCTCGTTATTCCCCATAGATTGTTTCCATGTTTTGCCTAATATCATGGCTACTATGAGAATTTGTTTTGCTTGAGCATGCTTATTATATGTTACATGGGAATCTGGAGAGTTGTGGTAAGACTTACATGAATGAACTGACACAATGTGAAGAAAGTAGAACCAGGAAAACAAAGAGACAATGACAAGAATAATGTAAACAAAACTGGCTGAATTCAGATTAAATGAAATGATAAATCTTGGCTTCAGAAAACAGACAACAAAACATTTCACTCTTCTGAGTAAAGAGGCAGGAGACTACTGGTAAAGAATGTTGCACGTGTTATCAGATGAGACTACGGTGTCATTTTTAACTTCTGTGCTATGAGAATACAAGGAGGAAGGAGGTGCAATGTAATATGAAGATATTGCTATGGTACATAAAAGGACATCAATACAGCTTTAAAAAAAAAAACTTGTAAAAATAAGAGTCAGTCTACTCTTCTTTGGCCTTCCAGAGTAGAGGAAGGCCAAATTTCCTCATTAATTTTATTCTTAATAATTTAAATAAACCACAAACTAGGTATTCTAGAACTTCAAACATAAAATCCCAAAGGATTTAAGAATAGCAAAATGTATTTCTTTCAACCTGTTACTTCCCCAAGATAATATGGTATAAATACCATTAAAAAACTTCTCTAGTTCTCAGTTTAGCTCTCCATTAAAGTTACACAAATAAAACATCAAACTTGTTTTGTTTTAGAGAAAGTGTCTTAGATTAGTTCCTTCTCCTAATTCTTCACAAAGTCGAGCACTCTTCAGTACCTCTCAAGAAAGAAAGCATGAATTCTTTTTTCAGTAGGAGTTGGAAGGCATTATTAAACATGGCAAACACCAAAGAAAAAAACAAAACTGACTATATAAGAGGAAATGACTGGTTACCAATGTGGAGGCATAGACTATCAAATTATCAGAACAGAGATAAAAATCAACATAATTCTAAAGATAAAGATCAGAAGAAAATAGTGTATGCAACTAAATTAGTTCCAACCTGACTTATTTAAACACTGGAAATGAAAAAACAAATGGACATTGGCTTTAATCTGTTCATATGAAATTTTAACCAATTTAGAGCAATCACTACAATGTGGAAGCCAAGAGAGCCTAGAAACCAACTCCGCCAAGACTTAATCTCTTTGCCAAGCAGAGAGTGATGGCCAAGGGAAACATCTCAGAATAGCAAGTCATCTGCAAAATTTTTACAAAAGACCCTGGTAGAGTATAAGCAGTATCATCTTAAAAAGCAACAGGAAGTGGTAAAGGGAAACCTTATCATGTGACCTTTTATAATCTGATCAATGTAGTGCAGTAGAGAACAAGATTTGGAGTCAGAAAAGTTGGTTTTGAAGGCTGTTTTGCTACTTAAAACCACTGTAATTTTAAGCAAGTCAATTAGCCTTTTAGGAACTCAGTTTCCTCATCTATAAAATGAGAAGACTGAACCAGATCAATTCAAAGTGTGGTCCATAGAGACTTTTCACAGTGTCTGTGAGGGTTAAAAAAACCCAACAACCCTATTTTCATAATAAGATTTCATCTATATATCAAAATATTTCTCCCTTTTTACAATTATAACCATGTGCAGTCAGGTTTTCATCATATACATCTATCAAAACAACCTATCACAACAGAATGAATGAAGAAGCAGATATAAGGGGCAGCTAGATGAGGAGGTGGATAAATCACCTGCCTTGGAGTAAGGATGACCTGAGTTCAAAATTGGCCTGAGATACTCACTGGCTTCGTGACCCTAGGCAAGTCTCACCATCGGGTGGGAGGGTAGGGAAGAAGCAGAAATCAGAATTCAGCTGTCTCCTATTAAGCCAGGCATTAAAGAGATTTACAAAAAATATGTAGCATAATGTCACTCTTCTCATTAATTTTTTTTTGTTTTGGAAAATTTCCACACAAAAATTGTTAATATAAAATGGGTTTATTATTTTTAAATGAATAGTTGAAAACTTTGTTTTGCTTTCTAATACAGTAAATGTTGATAGCTATAGCCCACATAATCAAAAGTACTTTGAGGTTCTCAGCAATTTTTAAGACTGTAAAAGAGTCCTGAAACCAAAAAGTTTGAGAACTATTGGGCCTAAATGAACCCTGAGGTCCCATAGCTTAACAACTTCCTCAGGACTGGCTGGATCTACTTTCATGTTTCTTCTTGGTCTACTCTATACCCAAAGGTTCCCAACCTTTACAGCCTCAGGACCCCCACATGATAGCTGTCGGACTATTGATTTGATGGCCATTCAGTGGCCATTGACTCATGGAGGCTAAATCTTTGCTTTACTGCTCCAGGTTTCAAGTTGAATGAACAAAACAGTAAGTAAATTATCTATTTTCAACTAAATGTTCAATTTTGCAAGTCCCCTAGAAGGGCACTTTAGTTACCAAAGGGCCAGTTAAAGGATTCTATATAATGATTTCTTCCTAGTCAAACTGGGTTGACTAGAGGAAAGCAGTATTTGACCTAGAGGGAAAGCATTTAACTGCCTGTTAATTGGTAATGGAGAAGTTCACTGAGCAACAGAAAGATTTCTGTCACTAGCTAAAAGACACATGAAGAAAGAAGTTTGGGGTCTTCGATGCCTAGCCCTACAGGAAAGGATGAAGATGAATGAATCACCCACCTCATGTCAACAAAGAAGGAGAAAGGTTCAATATTCACTGTCTGCCTCCTTACTGGATCTCAGACTTGAGCTACCCACTGCACAGTCCTAGATTATTCCTTTAAAAACAGGATCCAGTAGGCCTTCTCACCCCCAACTCTTTGCTACATTTTTGACTTTCCTATTACCACACCTCAAATGCCCTGAGCATCCCTTTGCTATTGACAAATGATAGGATGTATCTAGATGGAGAGCGGATCATAAAACTGTTCATTTAGAGCCAGAAGAGGCTTTGTTGTTCAGTTGTTTCTCAGGTGTATCTGATTCTTCGTGACCTCATTTGGGGTTTTCTTAGCAAAGATACTAGAGTGGTTGGCCATTTTCTTCTCCAGTGTGATTAAGGCAAACCAAGGTTAAGTGACTTGCCCAGGGTTACACAGCCACTAAGTGTCTGAGGCCAAATTTAAACTCAGGAAGACAAGTCTCCCTGACTCCAGGCCCGGCACTCTGAGTGCTATGGCGCCACCTAGTGGTCCAGAAGGGGCTTTGGAGGCCATCCAATTCTTCATTTCACAGCTAAGTGACCGGAAGCCCAGAAAGTCACCCATATGGTGACCAAGTGAAGATTTTAACTCGAGCATACAAAGTATTTGTCCCCCATAATACGCCTCTAATTCAGCATCTGGGTCAGCTGAGGGAGGGCTTAAGGACAGTGCTGTGGTGTCCTGATGGGCACTCTGGGGCTTTGGGCCTAGGAATGAAGTAGCTAGGAACATAGATTCAGGGAAGCAGTTTTGCCTCAACTGTCAGTGACAGGCACCACCCCTCAGACTTCACACATCCCTTATTTTGTCTTTCTATCTATGTAATGTTGTCAACAGTCAACAAGCTTTTATCAAGCACCATTATGCACCATGCTGATGTTATACTTAGTTCCCATATTAGACTATAAGCTTCATAAGGCAGGAATTGTTTGAGCTCAACTGTCTCTTCAGGAGTCCAGTAGAGTCCTTTGAACAAAGGACTAATCAATCAACAAGTATTTATTAAACATCTATTTGATACCAGGAATTGTGGGTACAAATACAAAAGGGAGAGTCACTGTTCTAGGAGCAGATGACACATCCTGGTCCACAGAGGAAGGAATGGGAGCTGAACCAGAGGCACAGGGACATGAGTGGAGCTCAAAGGCTCCACTCATTGTACTAATTGTACTAACATTTCTAGTAGCGAGAATATTGATTTACTGCTTCCTGAATAAGAGGTAGAAAGGCAAGGAGAGAAGGATGTAGGTCATTTTATGGTGGCAGAAGAGACGAGAATATTCTCTTGCTGGCTAGGCTCTGGTGGATGGCTATTTGGAAAGCACTAAATGAGTACTTGATGTGATGCATACTGGCTGCTCTAGTTCAATGCAACAATTTACAATAACATTTATTGTTCCTCAGCTGTTGCCCAATGGAGTTACCTGAGCCAGATTTGGGGTAGACCCAAAGCAAGGGCTCACCGGCTTCAGGGCCAGTAGTCATGACTTCCTGTTCAATTTATTTTAAGGTCAGTTGTTTTTCCACTGTTTGTCCTCTTGCTTTGGATCTTTCAGATCTGCCTGGAACTACTTAACACAGAGCAGTTCTCCCCATTCCTTAAGAACACTTCTACGAGTCTAATATGCCCTGAGAATGGTACTCCCTGGAGTTTCCATTGGAACTTTTCCTTTGGGATAGAAGAGAGGCAGTTTATTCTGCTGCCTTTGCTCCTAGCACTGGAAGACATAATATAAGGGTACTAAGAGCTTTACAAATTCTGAAGTGCCTGCCCCCACCTGAACTGAACTCCCCTCCTTAATGACCTAGTTTTTCAACAATTATCATTCCCCTGATTTAAAAAAAAAAGATAGCTCACATCAAGATTATTCCAACCCTTTTCCATCCACAATTAGATGAAATAATATTAACATGGGTCACAAGGGCATGGTAAAGTGTTGGCAGAATAAGGGGGTCACATACTCCCTCTTTTTTTGGATCATGACAAGCATTTCAGTCTCATTTGCACACTTGAATCTGTATTTCTAAAAAATAGAAAAAGTCCAAAATATATACATATATACATATTATACACAGCAATGTTGCTTCCTGCCTTACCATCACCCCCTACCTGTTGCCAACTGGCCAGCATTTGATCAACTTGACTGATATTTTAGCACAGAAGCTTGTCACTATCAGTAAAGACTGAAGTTTCCTATTTGGAATATGCCATCATGGAACTCTGAATACTAACTGAAGTGCAATTTTCTCACTTTCTCTATTTTTCTTACTTAAGAAAAAATGCTAATATAAAAAATGTTTTGCATGATTTCACATGTATAATTGCTATCACTCCTTGCCTTGTCAGTGGGTGTGGAAGAGGGTGAGAAGGAGAGAATTTGGAACTCAAAATTTTAAAAGAATGTCAAAAATAAATAATAAACTGAGATGTTTTTTTAAAAAGTAAAATAAAAATGGAATATACTATATGTGAATTGGTAGAAAATGCTAACATGGTGATAACAGCAGAGAAGCTCTCACTGATGTATCATGTTAAGGCTTTTTTTTTTTAAGTTTCATTTGCAGTAATCATAGACCAGACACACTCAACCTCTAAAACGTACTCTAAGATGCACACAGATGGGCATTAAAAGGAGTACCATAGTGGAGGTCACTTTGGGGACCACGATGGAGGTGGGCCTTTATCCCTGGCCTAAAAGGATCAGTCCACACTGCTGTCTTGTGTGGTCAAGGGAGAAGCTGTTTTAATCTGAGTCACTCTCTTCTGGCTTTGCAGATTCCAGGTCATCTTCTTGGCCTCTAAGTCTTTCTCCTACAAGGAAAAAGACAGTTCAGAAGGGCTATAAAACCGGGACTTCAAGGATAGCCTACTAAATGGCATTTTGGCTTAATGAACTCATTAGTGAGTCCATTCTGGGCTGGGTCAGTCGAAATGTCTTTGTCCAAAGCCAAATATGTTCAAAGGGATGGGCTCTAAGAGTAGGAGGGTGCAGGGCATACTCTATTCCAGGCTTAAAGGTCGTATGCCATACCAACAGGGTCATAAGAAACTAATTCAGTGGGAAAATTGCTCAGATGGAATCAAAGAACTCCAGGTTTGATCCTAGTCATTTGGCCATGTTACTTAGGACAAATGGCTTAACCTTTATGGCCTTCAAAACATGAGATCTAGGGGTGGCTAGGAGGCACAGTGAACAGAGTACCAGCCCTGGAGTCAGGAGGACCTGAGTTCAAATCCGGCCTCAGACACTTAACATTTACTAGCCGTGCAACCTTGGGCAAGTCACTTAACCCCGACTGCCCTGCCCTCGCCCTCCCCCCTCCAAAGAAAAAAAAGCAAAAAAAAAAAAACACACAAGATCTAGACAAAATGACCCCTAAGGTCCCTCTAAATGTATGATCCTAATCAATGCCAGCTCCAAAATTTAGGAAGAGGGCATCATCATAGTGTGGAGCTTAAGGGCCAAGACAACACCCTCTAGAATTTGTCTTAGCCTCAGTGGAAAGCTAGTGCTTCTTTCACTTGCTTCTGACACTCTACTATCTGAAAC
Organism: Gymnobelideus leadbeateri; assembly: GCA_011680675.1. NCBI lineage: Eukaryota > Metazoa > Chordata > Mammalia > Diprotodontia > Petauridae > Gymnobelideus > Gymnobelideus leadbeateri. The sequence continues at coordinate 78,471 of WOXC01009912.1, forward strand.
CTAAACCAGAGGTCAGTGAGCTTACGGATTAGCTCGGCAATGGCTCTCTGTGTCCTCTTCTCTAGCTTTTCCAGTTTCTTGGCCACATCTCTCTTTAAGTCCCTGGAAATGAAAAAAAAAAAAAGAATGGGGACAGATTACTTTCACACAGGAACATATTTTCTTCAAAGGAGGATTAAGGTCTGTAAATTATCAAAGTGGCTGCTTACAGGGCAAGGCTTCAGAGAACTTTTATTTGTAATCTAGCAGATGAGATGATCATCTAAAACTGACTATATTACAACTCAGAATATAACACACAGGAAAAGTACATGATAAGTTCCATGACAGATATGAGGAGGGAGACTATTTATAATATTTTAAACCTGAACCAAGCCACAAAAGATAGAGGGTATTTCAATAGAATAGGACTAGGAAGGGGCATTTTCAAGCAGAGGAGAGAGCATGAACAAACAAACAAAGGCAGGGAAAAACAGTGCTAAAGGTAGGATTTAAATGTAGGCATTCATAACTTCAATAGAACTCCAGCTGCTATGCCATGCTATTTCTCAAAATATGTCATTTGAACAGATCCTGCAAATGGACAATGAACTAGGCCCACGAATGAAGAGGAGAATAACAGCTAACATTTTACAAAGCATTTTGGGTTAGATTAGACTAAGGAAAATTTCACAATGCTTTAAATGATCATTATATCCTTGAAACTAAGGTCTACTGTCATAACACCAATATTCTCAAAGAGAAACTATAGTGGCTAGGGAACATGAAGTGTCCAAAGAATTAAAAGTTGAAGGCCACCCAAAGGCAGTGAATATATTTCCAATAGATATGAGTATTCTAAAGCCTACTGCTAATAAATAACAGGAGACCAAACATTAAACATATGATCAAAGAAATGTCTGACAAGAAAAGGAGTCATGACGGAGAGTAATGGTTAACCAGTGAAAAGCCCTGGGCCCTATTGTCAAAAGGTACAGATAACGGCCTGTGCACACTGATGGAAGCTTTGGAGGATTCACAGGAGGACATGCATGGATGGAGAAGCAGCATAGGATGAGCTGGAATAAATAGTTTGAAATCTGAACCAACAGAGGAAGTACCCTCATAAAGATCACAGATTCAGTAAAAAAATAAATAATAAGTACAGACAATTGAATGTGGAAAGCTTTCCAGAAGAAAAACATTTGTCTTAGATAGGAATCATTTGAGTATGTTTACAGATAGAAGGAACAAGTGCAGAAAAGATATGATAAGAGAGGAGAGAAGTGGGGAGGTAGGAGAGGGGAAGAGAGAATGATTGGTCTTCAAGGAATATATCTTACTCTTCCACAGGGCAGTACCCACCCCACTTTTACTTCACAGACTGTTGAAAGTTAAGTGCTCTAGAAATGTAAAGGGACGTGTAATATGATCATTTGTTAGTCTTAAGACATTCCCTCTCTTCTAATCAGAATCTGTTCTCAAAAAAAGATTTTAAAACGAATTCACATTAAAATAAAAATGACAAAGGGTTATCCCTAGGCTGTGCTCCTCCAACAGACTTTTCCAAAGTCAAGTGTCTTCAGCAATACTAGTGTATCCTCTAACAGTGCATGTTCCCTGGCCTTGTGGAATGAATCACCACAAACAGGGTCATCCTCATTAACCATGGAGAGGAGGAGAAGAAGAATGCATTAAGCACTTATCATGCACCAGGCCCTGGGATAAGCCCTTTGCAATTATCATCTCACTTGATCTTCATAACAATCCTGGGGGGGCAGGTATTTGTTACTGCCCCCATTCTACAGCTGAAGAAAGTGAGGCAGAGGGAGATTCAGTGATTGCCCAGGGTTACACCACTACAGAAGGCTGAGGCCCCGTCTGACTTCCAGGCCCACACTCAATCTGCTGTACCAGCAGCTGCCTCACGGTGGGGTTGTTCCCACATGCAAGAATAAGGGAAGTTGGACAGGTGATCTATGGAACCTTGGACTGAGTCAAACCAAAACAGCCTTAAAGGAATGTCATGGCTTCATTCATTCCTTTTGAGGGTCAAGAGTCAACCACGTACACTATGTTAAAACAAAATGGAATATGTTAAGTATATAAGAATAACAGAAAGAGAAATGGTCCTCTAAGAGTTCAGAGCTAGAGGTTATTTTCAGCTAGGGGAATAAGAAGCCTCCATGGAACAGATACTTGAGCTGGCCTCTAAATGACTGTCAGGAGGGATTCAAAGAGACAGAGACCGGGGGAGGGGGGGAGGATTGGCAAAGTAATCTTCTCCTAGCTAGAAAGTAATAAAAACTATCCACAAGAAAACATAGCATAACCTTGACTAGAAAAGAGGCCTTTGAGATTAGGGGATGATAAAGAATACTAGTGTAGTGTAGCCTCACCCTTTATTGGGGTGTGGGAGGACACATGGTCCAACAAGCTGTTGAGCACATGACTTCTGCCCACTACAAGAGAAAGATGTGCCACAAATTCAACACTCATGCTGTACTGAAGTGAGACGGCTCTGGGCCCTCCCCTGGGCAGCCCTTTCTTTGGAGGAACCAAGAGACAAGTGCCCCCGTGCACTTCTCATAACCACTTGGGACAACAGACCTCTGCCTGTAACACAGATGCCAGCTAAGTAGAAAAAGATGCAGAGACTATTAATTATCACCTTTGCATTCAATTCTCACTATACTTAATAGCCCCACCACATGCACTGTGAATAATTTATCTCCTGTGTTTATTAGCAGACCTAGAGCTTTCTGTGTCTGTTCTGCAATTATCTTCAAAAGCCTGTTGTAAACTCAGTGCCTCCAGGAAGTTCTTAGGCTAATCCTACCCATTTCTAATTACTCCAGCAAAACCTCAGCATTGATGGAAACTGCTATATTCTTTACTGTATTTGCACATGTCTCTCATCCAGTTTAAATATTTTTCATATATGATTCACCTAGACCAGACCAAGAACTCCCTAAGAATAGGGATATGGGGGCAGCTAGGTGGCCCAGTGAGTAGAGCGCCGGCCCTGGAGTCAGAAGGACCTGAGTTCGGATCCAGCCTGACACTTAACACACACAAACAAAAGCCTAGCCGAGTGACCTTGGGCAAGTTACTTAACCCCAATTGCCCTCCAAAAAGCAAAAAAAAAAAGAATAGGGATATGGCCAGTTCCTCTCAAATTGAGAACTCTCTGCTTCCTCTATCAATTAAGTAGGCAGAACAGGGGAGCACAGATAGGCAAAGAGAATTTAATCAACATTTACTCATCAAGGAATAATACCATTCTAACTATCATATGGTCCTGCAATTCACACACATGCATGCAGACAAAGTAAAGGCCATGTGACAGGAAAAAAACACACTAGATCTATAGTCAGAGGCCTTGGTTCAAATCCAAGTTCTGCTATTCACTATCTCTGTGACCTCTCTGGGCCTCAGTTTCCTCATAGGCAAAATGAGGATAATAATATCTATACCACAGGCCTATGATGAGGTTCAAAGGAGATAAAGGATGTCAAGACCTCGCCCACTTGCAGCAGTGATCAGCTATTGTTGCTAGTGATGGACCAGCTCTATAGGCCCTTCAACTGTTCCTTGAAGTCTGAACAAGGCATTCTCCACTTTTTCTTGAATGGACAGCTGGTCAAATGCTCCTGAGTGGGTCTGAATCTCATCTAGGAGTGTCTCCCAACTGTAAAGTTTATGGTCTATCTATAAAGTTCTATAGTTTATAGTCAACTACATTGGAGAGAATTGGAATGGCCCCTGAGATTGTATAATCCAACCCTCTTGTTTTATGGAGAGGGCAGAAATAATTTGCTCAAGCACATAAAACTGGTAAGAAGCAGAACCGAGAGCCAAACTCAAGTCCTCTAACTCCAAGCCTAGCACTCCTTCCACTGCTATGAGTTGGTATTGGCTATCCAGTAACCAAGAGTATTTTTTTGACCTGGGCAACTGTCACTGGGTGCTAACTGGAGCACAAGACCTATAGGAACTTCTTCCAAAACACAAGGACAGACTAGGGAGCTATAGTAACCTGTTTCACTTCAAAGTCAAAAACACATGGCTAAGCCACATTCACATATACACAAAAAACAGACTTGTAATTCATCCCATTCCCTGCTGTCCTAACCTAACTCACTCCTCCTCTTCCAAGAAGATGGATTTGCTGGAAGCAGGGAGTTATTCCCAGGCCTATGAACAAGTAAGGAGAGATAAACAATAGCTAACTGTGTTCATCCTGAGGAATGGCTTCAACTCCAGGCAGCAGCAGAATGTACAGGCCAAAGAGCTGAGCTCAAAGGCCAGATATGATTTCACTTGTCTATGTCTGAAATCTCACTATCTATAAAGTAGGAATAATAAATCCTGTTCTTCCATATTTTATAGGGATGTGATGAGAACAAACGAGATAACATGGAAAACTGCTTTGAGCTACTCCCCCACCAAAAAATTACCTTATAAATACAAAAGCTTTGAAAAACTAAAAATCTCCCCCATTTCTGAAAATAAACTTTTAGAATTTCTCTTACAAGGTCAGACTATAGACAGACCCCAGGTCATCTCCTTCCCTTCTGGGTTCAATAGCTTAGTAGGTCTGGACCTTCTTGTCTTCCTTCACACTGGACGTCTCTCTAGCCAGGCCTCTTGGACCTGCTTCAGAATCTGGTGACCGTAGCCTCTGATGGGTGGCAGCTGGCCTTAAGATCTTTGCCCTTCCACTTTGTCTGAAGAGAATGTTTAAAGCATGCTTGAGCTGTCTGACGCTGTGAGCCATACACAGTCTTCCATAATGAGAAAAAGGTCTACCCTGTTCCATTCCAGAATGGGTGGGGAGACCAGAGAGGCCCTGTCTGCATCTATTCTGGCCGACATCCTCACCCTGAGAACGGGCTAAACCAGACACAAAAAGAAGGCCTGTCTGCTCAGGATGTAAAAGAAACCGGAACTATTTTCTCTTCTTTCTATCATTACTGCAATTCAACTCGCAGGGAGCTAAGAGAGAGGGGGGGTCAAACAAAGGAGTGGTTGGGAGAGACTGGAGGAGCTTTTGGCTTCTACTACTGAGTTTCTGAGAATGCTTCACAGATCTGCCTGTCTTTTATGCCAGGATTTTAGCTACACTGAACTCATGGAGGAAAATGTAAGTCAACTTCAACCATCCTTTTAAGGCAAAGATACTGTCAAGTCAAATCATCAAAATGAAAACTAGCATGGAAGGGACAAACATAGTTGAAGTAGCAGATGCTAGACATGGAAAGAGGAGATCTGGGCTCAAACCCTGTCTCTCACCCTGAATAACTGTATGAATATGGGTCACCTTCACCTTGCTAAGCCTTCAGTTTTTCATCTGTAAAATTCCTCCTGTCTCATAGAACTACGTAAGAGAAGCATTTTGTCAAATGTAAAGCACCATGAGAATGTGTACAGTAATAACTACAGTAAGGGGGCTTTATGTCAAGAAGAAAATGTCTATGGGCAGCAATACTTACCAATCTGGCTTTCTGGGGGCAAGGTTGGCCAAATCCTAGGGAAAATGAAACATAATGTCAACAGAACCAGAGCCCACAGAAAGAGCTCACAGAGGCACACTAGTCAAGGGAAGGAAATCTTCCATGTCCCATGGACTCTATTCTGTCCAAAAAGGGACATCTTCTGACCACTTCCTCACAATTATAATCAATTGTTCCACGGCATAAATTTTGTAAATAATTTACCAGCTATGTATGCTCCCAAAAGTAGATGAACAGTGACTGTTGCCTGTGCTAGATGCTAAGTTTCTAGAAAGCAGAATTTAGATCAGTTTAACACGATTATTCAGTGTTCAAATAGGAACCTTGATAAAGGCTTGTTGTGACTGGGTGTTAGGGGGTGGGGGAGAAAAGAAACATCATCATTTAATAAACATACCACTTCCTCAATAATGGGCTCAGGCTTCGCTGCTTCCAGTTGGTCTTTTACTTTCTCTTCCACTAGAAGGAGCAAGAAAACAATACAAGGTAAAGGCAGTGACTCAGGCAGGAAGGCAGAGCCAGGCAACACAGGAAGAGGCCCCTGGAAGAAACTGCCTCTGTGATCAGCAGGCACACACAATTAACATGCCTTCCCACTGTATTTTTAGCTACCATGTGTGCCATAGCAGGAGACATCATCCTCTCTATATCCTGTGCCAAGGAAATTATCTGTCTCAATTGGGGAGTTCTGTTTCACTGTCCTGCCCTGGGCCTCAACATCACACACCAGGAGCTGGCAAGAGCTTCTTTCTCCCAAGTTTAAACTGTACTGGATTCTAAACCTTTCCAGAGCACATTCACCTGAAAAGCAACTCTAAGAGGGGAGCTAGGACTAGTTAAACCCCAGGAAACACACAGATAACTAAATAAAACATTGCATTTAGAGTCACAGGGATTCAAATCCCGGCTCTTCTACTTACTACCTATAAGAACTTGGGAAAGTCCTGTAACCTCTCATCCTAAATATCTTCATCTGAAAAACAGGAGAAATGGGAAGGGGAGTGGTAAAGGCAACGTTTTGAACTAGACAGGAAAAGGCATGGTCAATGGATATACCACTGGATCTAAACATTTATTCATTGGAATCTCAGTTTGGCTTCTTACTGTACAACTTTGGGCAAGTCACCCAACCTCTCTGAGCCTTAGTTTCCTTATGTCCAAAAGAGGAGGCTGGGCAAGAAGGCTGCCTGACAGCAGGTCAAATGATGATCAAGAAATCCAATGAGAAACTATACTGAGTGACATTTTCTACAGGAGAAGTAGATAAAACATTAAACAGTAGACAATGGGTAGAAGAGGGGATGGTGGGGAAGGTGCAAAAGGTATGGAGGGAGACATACATTTTTGGACAAGAATCTGTTTTCCACAATTATGGAGATTTTTTTCTTTTTTTTTTTTAAATAGCCGAATCAGGGACAAAATAGCAATAGTCATGCAAAAAAAAAAAGAGTAAGGCCACTGAAATACTTTTAAAAGTTGTTATACAAAAGATAATTTTAAAAAAGCAACTGGTATGAAATAGTTCACAATTCATATATAGTCCTTTTTGTATTCTAATCTGCATACTGAAATGTTCCCCCTTTTTTGGTGTTTACATTAGAATTTTAAAGAAAAATTTAATGAAGGGGTTGCACTAGATGACTTTTAAGGTACATTCCAGCTTTAGAACCAATATTTCATCCAATCTCCAAATTTTAAGATCCTAAAACTGATGTTTCATGCAACCATCAGGTACTTCAATGGATCTATGAGCTTATTAAATATGGACATTCCCTATAATAATACAAACTGAAATTCATTCAGACCCCTTTCTCCAGTATTAACCTTTGTCCATGTCTTTTCATATATCCTAAATAAAAAGGGTCTATTCAAAGTGTTAGGGGACCACTCTCTCAAAATGTCTTTAAGCATTATATGGCTACCCTACACCATATGGACTATTCAATTATTACCATCCTTGCTAAATGACCAGCTACCTCCTTTTTTGGTCAATAGAGCTCATGGACAACATCTTTTATGACACTTTTTTTTTTATGCCATCACCAATGATGTGCTAGCTTTATCTAAGCCCACAATGTATCTCCCCATTGTCATTGCTATCAATGTCATCACCACATTCATCATCACCTATAGCTCTTTAAGGTTTGCAAAGCTCACTGCTTCACATTAATGCACTGACCAAAGGAGGCTACAGCGGCATTGGAAACCCACTGGCCAGTGGCACAGTGATGCTGAGAAAACAGACAGCATAACACTCCATCTCCTGACTCCCTCTATTTTCATTCATTGCACCCCACTTCCTGGAATCCTCTCCCTTATCTTCACCCCCTGCTTCCTTTAAGTCTTAGCCAAAGACCCCACTTTCTGCAAGAAACTTTGTCCAGTCTTCTTTAATCTTAGTGTCGTCCCCTCTGGGATTACCTCCAATTTATCCTGTACATATCTTAGTTGTACACAGCTGCTTGTATGCTGTCTCCTTATTATTAGACTTTTTACTATTAAATGATTTGTAATGTGCATTTTTTAGAAGTGTTATCAATACAGTGAAAGAAACAGGAGGAAGGGAACTGCTAAAAACTTGTTCCCATTGAGCACTGGTGAAATAATTTAAGTAGTTTGTGAGACTATTCTGATCCCCTTTTCCTACTCATAATCCCAAATAGATCAAATGCTTCAAGCCAGTGAGTCAATAAACATTCATTATGCACCTACTAAGTGCCAAGTACTATGTTAACAATGGGAATACAAAAAAGCATGGGAAAAGTACAGTTTAATATCTGTGGCTATTAAATTTCCCCCAAAAGCCTGCAATAATATTGTGGAGTTGTTGTTCCCTTTCCCCTACCCTTTCTTTTTTCGTATCAATCCCATTCATCCCTTACCTCCAACCCCCTACCTGAGGCTGGTTTGGCCTGAGGCACCTTCCTCTTCTTTAGTTCCTCATCCTCAGGTACATAGTTCCGCAATTTAAGTTCCCTGTGGAATCAATCACAAAGAAAGACTGTGTTAAAACATTTAGCATTCTTGTAGAAAAGCTCCAGAGTCTGGACTCCAAAGTCCTGGAAAACATTACAGTTATGAGGAATGACCATGATGAAGAGTCAGCAAAAGAGACCAAGAAGAAGCAGTCACATAGGTAGGAAGAGAACCAGCAAAAGAGTAGTACCACTGAAACCTAAAGAGAAGAAAACTTCAAGGAGAAAAAAGTGATCAATAATATCAAAAGTTGCAGAGAGGTCAAGAAGGATGAGGACTGAGAAAAGGTGATTAGATTTGACAATTAAGAAACCACTATTGACTTTGGAAAGAGTTTTAGTTGAATGATAAGAGCAGAATTCAAACCGTACAGAGTTAAGAGAGTGAGAGGGAAGGAAGTGAAAGCATCTATTGTAGAGGGCCTTCTCATGTTTAGACACTGAAGGAAGGAGAGATATGGAACCTTAGTAGGGATGAAGTGAGGATTTGGGGGAGATGAGGAGATGTGGGCATATTTGCCAGTAGACAGAAAGAGACTGAAGACAAGTGAGAAAGTCAGGATAATACAGGGGCAATCTGCTGGAGAAGACAAGATATAAAGGGATCTGCATATAGACGGTTTACCTTGGCAAGGGCCACAACTTCACATAAGAGTGAAGGAGGAGATAGTGGCAGAAGATACCTGACTTATGTGAGATGAAAAGGAGGGGAGAACAAGGATCTTTTAGCAAATGTTCTCAATTTTTTTCAATAAAATATGAGGCAATGTTCTCAGCTTTGAGGGTGGGGAGGAGGAAAACCTTTGGGAGGTTTCAGGGAAGACGAAAAGGTTTGGAAAAACCACTGCAGTGAATGGAATAGAGAATCAGTTAGGGAGACATAAAAGGATTGCCTTGTCACAATGAGGGTCCAGTTGAGATTATGTAACATAAATTTGGAGGGGATCCTGGCAGCACAGTTTGTGATTTTCTTCTGCAGCTGCATTTGGCAGCATATAAGTAAGAATGAAGGCAAAAGATGGGGAGAATATTCCAACACTAAGGCTTGGCAGGCCAAGATTTTCAACAAGATAAAGAGGCAAAGGACTGGAAGGAAGAAGACAATGTAGAGTTCAACTGGTTCTCCAAAGGGTCATATTGGGGAAGGGAAGAGAGCATAGCCAGTGCAGGGGATATAGCCTGGGAAACAACTGAGGAGTCAAGAAACTAAATGTCTCAGTGAGGACTAAGAAAATGGTTTGGGGCTGCAAGGTAGAGGAAGAGGCAGAAATGACAACTGATTGTGATCAGATAAGGGAATTTCAAAGTTCACGAACATGGAAGTGGAGCATTTGTGGGTGATCTCAAGACCAAAGGTATAACCATCTCTGTGTGTTGCTGAGGTTAGGTGGAAGACTAGGTCATGGCAGGGAAAAACAATTGTATAGTTAGGGTATTTGAGAGAGTATCAATATATATGTTGAAGTCCTCCAGTATGACAGCAGGAGTGGGAGAGGAGAGAAAGAGTGTGAGTCTGGCATTAAACACACTGAGGAAAGAAAAGGAGCATCAATACCACTAGTAGGTCTGTACCCCAAAGAGATCATAAAAAAGGGAAAAGGACCCACAAGTACAAAAATATTTATAGCAGTTCTTTTTGTGGTGCCAAAGAATTGGAAATGGAGGGGATGCCCATCAAGTGGAGAATGGCTAAACAAGTTGTGGTAAATGAATATAATGAAATACTATTGTTCCATAAGAAATGCTGAGCAGGTAGACTTCAGAAAAACCTGGAAAGACTTGCATTAACTGATGCTGAGCGAAATGAGAAGAACCAAAAGAAAGAACACTATATACACAGTAAAAGCAACATTATGCGATAACCTGTAGCTCTTCTCAGTAATGCAAAGATCAAAGACAATTACAAAAGACTGATGATGGAAAATGTTATCTACATCCAAAAAAAGAAATACGAAGTCTGAATGCAGACCAAAGCATACTATTTTCTTTTTTTGTTGTTTTTTCTTTTTTCTTTCTCATGGTTTTTCCTTTTTTGTTATGATTCTTCTTTTACAACATGGCTAATGTGGAAATATGTTTAGTATGATCATACACATAAAGCCTAAATCAGATTGCATACCACCCTGGGAGAAGGGAGGTGGGGAGAGAATTAGAACCCAAAATCTTATAAAAGCAAATGTTTGAAAACTTTTTTAAAAATAAAATTTTTAAGTATAACATATAAATGTTGTTTAAAAAAAAAAGAAAGAAAGAAATGGAGCATCTTGGAAGTCAGTCAACAATAGCTACCAGAATTCTGATTGGGTGATATATATGGATTTAGTGAACCTCAAAGGAAAAGAAGTTACTGCATGATGGTGATAGAAAGTGATCTTGGAAATGACAATGATTTCTATTCCATTAATTGTAGTAAATTTTTTTCTTAGATATTGAAAAAGATAAACCTCAGTCTACCTTTTGCCCAGATAATTACAGATTAATAAAGTTTTCTTGTATTAATAAGGTTAAAATTCAAGAATGGGATCTCAGCTGATTTACTGATATAACTGAAAAGAAAATTCTTATTAAAGAACTAACCTAGACATTCAGTGTACTCGTTCAGAATAAAGCCTGGCCTGTGTCTAAAAATTAGTGTTTCTGAAGCTTGCTCAGAAATGGCCTTAATATAAAATATCGCCCTTCAAAAACAAAAACACAGAAAAAGATTGGTCAATCAGTCAACAAATATTTATTAAATGCCTACAATATTTTAGACTGTGTTAAGCACCAGAGATAGAAAAAGAAACAAAAAACAACCCTTGTCCTCAAGGAGCTTACAATCTAATGGAGGAGACAACATGCAAATAAATATATATGGCAGGTTATATATAGGATAAATAGGAAATAAGTAACAGAGGGGAGGCACTGAAATTAAGAGGGGTTAGAGAAGGCATAAGGTTGAATTTTAGTTAGAGTAGAGGAGGGAAAGCATTCCAGAAATGGGGATAGCTAGAAAAAATGCATGTAGGGGTGGCTAGGTGGCATAGTGAATAGGGCACTGGCCCTAGAGTCAGAAGGACCTGACTTCAAATCCAGCTTCAGACACTTAACACTTACTAGCCACGTGACCATGGGCAAGTCACTTAACCCCAATGGCCCTGCCTTCCCCCTCTCCAAAAAAAAAAAAAAGAGAAAGAAAAAATGCATGGAGCTGAGAAATGGGCGTGCCTTGTTCACAGGACAGTCAGGAGGCCAGTGTCACTGGACTGAAGAGTTTATATTAGGGAGTATGGTATGAGAAAACTGGAAAGGTAGGAGCATACTAGATTAGAAAGAGGCTTGAAAGTCAAACAGAGCATTCTGTATTTGCTTGTAGAGACAATAGGAAACCACTAGAGTTACTGAGCAGGAGGGTAACAGGGTTTGAACTGCACTTTAAAAAAATCTCTTTCATGGCTAAACAAAGAATGGATTGGAGTGGGGAGAGACTTGGGTTGGGCAGACGACCAGAAGGCTATTGCAATAATTAAGGCATGAAAATCTGTACGAGGGCAGTCTGAGTCAGGGGAGAGAGGGGGATATATTCTATAGATACTGCAAAAGTGAAATCTACACATCTTGGCAACAGCTTGGCTGTGGGGGATGAGATATTAAGGACTTCAGGATGACTCCCTAGATTGTGAGGCTGAGGGATGACAGTGTTGCCCTCTACAGTAATAGGGAAGGTAGGAAAGGGTACAGACTCAGAAGGAAAGATAATGAGCTCTGTTTTGGACACGAGTTTAACGTATCTGCTGAACCTCCAATTTGAGATGTCTGAAAGGCAGTTGGAAATTTGAGACTGGAGGTCAGCAGAGAGATTGGTCCATTTGAGAATCAAGAGCATAGAGATGGTAATTAAATCCACAGGAACTGAGGAGATCACCAAATGAAGTAGTATAAAGGGAGAAGAGGGACCAGGACAGAGCCCTGAGAGATACCTACAGTTAGAGTGTGTGATCTGGGGAAGATCCAACAAAGGAGATTGAGGAGTGGTCAGATAGGCAAGAGGATAACCAGGAGAGAGGGTTGTCCTAAAAAGCTAGAGAGAAGAAAGGATCAAGGAAGAAAGAGTTATCAACAGTGTCAAAGGTTTCAGAAAATGAGGACCGAGAAAAGGCCACTGGGTTTGACAACTAGGAAATCATTAGTAATTTCGGAAAGAGCAATTGAAGAAAAGAGTAAGGAGAGAAAGTGGAGGCACCTATTTGTTATGGCCTTCCTGAGGAGTGTAGCTATGAAGGGCAGAAGAAATATAAGATGATAGTTAACTGAGATGGAAGAGTCAAGTGAGGGTTTTTTAGGATGAAAACTCTCAGCCAGAGGGACTATTTTAAATTCCCCGCAGTCACTGCTATTTATGCCAAATGAATGAAAATTGTTCTCTGGAACATCCTAGAAGCACAAAAGCAGCAACTCAATGCTATTTCTGCTGACCTGAGCCAGTGGCACAAAAACAGAAGTTACAAGAAGCCAATTCTCTTGGAAATTTATACACTCGCTGATCTGAAACATCTCCAGAAAGCAGAAGGGCAGAGAAGCTACACAATGTATTCTAAATCATAGAAATCTGTGTAGGAAAGCATAAAAAGGGATGGATTTGGAGTAAGAGTCTCTGGGTTTCTAACCTAGTACTTGAGAGAGCCATCTGACCTTCTTCATCAATAAAATGAAAACCCTGTCCTATATCCAAATCTTGAATCTTCCAAAAGAGGCTTCTTCCTCAACACTCTGTGTTTGTTTCTTCCCAATCTCCCAATTTCCTCTATTATAGTTCTGAAGCCTTCCTGGGAAAAAGCTAGAGGTGTTCTTTTAGTGGTATACACTAATGGAAAGTACACTGGACTGAGTGCCAAGAAATCAAGATTCTAGTCCCAGATCTAACTCAAGCTGTGTGACTTTAGGAGTACTCACTAATAATTTCTCTAGGTCTCAGCTGTTGATCTATAAAATAAGTGGGCTGAAGTAGCTGACTTCCAAAGTTTTATCTTAGATTCTATAATTCTACAATATAAGGTCCTATTATATCTGGGACACACACAAAATATTTATATCACCTGCCAATGATTCTTGACTATTTCTCAAAATTCTCACTTAATAATAGTACTTACCTCACAGAGGCATTTCAACAATCAAATGAGATATCATAGCACTTCACAAACTTTAACATTCCATCAATAATAACAAAATGGTCCCCTGAATGACCATTACCTACCACTGCACACAGTGGTTTGGCTTTGGTTCAGCTTACTGACTGCTCAAAGGAACTAAGAAGCTGTTGATCACCACACTCTCTGGTTTGTATTATTTTAAAGCCTTCTCCAACACACTGCTGACACAGTATTTCCTGAGAAGCCACCCAAGGGGCAAGGCACTCTATAAATCAAACCACAGAAACAGGAACTACCCAGCCCTGATCATAGAAGGTGATGTTCAAAACATACCAACTCTGAGTCCTGGCTTTGTCCAATGCATGCCCACTATCTTCCTAGCAAGCTTGACTAATACACTCAACTCTTAGGTAATAGAAGTTATAAGTTCTCAACAAATGGAGTCTGAAGTGAGAGGTCAATTAATTAATTAATAAACATGTATTAAAAGGGGCAGCTAGGTGGCACAGTGAGTAGAGCGTCAGCCCTGGGCCGGCCTCAGACACTTAACGCACACACAAACAAAAACCTAGCCGTGTGACCTTGGGCAAGTTAACTCCAATTGCCCTCCAAAAAGCAAAAACAAAAACAAAAACAAAAACAAAAAAAAACATGTATTAAGTACTGACTGTGTGTCTAAGGCTGCAAATGGCAAAATGAAGCAATCCTTGCTTTCAAGGAGTTTAAATTCTATGGCAAAGGGAGACATCATGAACATAGGTAAGTATATGTAAAATCTAAAAGAGAAGATAAATGTTTTGTAGGGAGGGTACTAGCAATTGAAAATCAGGAAAGGCTTCATTCATGTAGACCCCAGAACTTAACCAGTTTTGAAGGAAATGAGATGCTACCAAGCAGAGGTAAGGAGGGATGCACTGAGGCATGGAGGGCAGTTTGTAAGTACAAAGACTAGGGAAGAGCAAAGGGAATGTGAGAACATTGAAAATAACAGATTATTTGAACTGTAGAGCAGGGGTGGGGTGGGGGAAGAGTAATATATAAGAAGAATAAAAAGGTTGGTTAGATCATATGCATATACCCACAGGGTCATAAGGAACCATACCACAAAGTAGTTTCCCAGTATCCCCTCCTCTGTATACATCAAATAAATGTCACTTATTTTTTAATTGAACCTAAACAATTTACACATTAACCATAATGATGTAAAGGAAAACAACTTCACAAGATTTAAAACTTTTGATAAGTGCGCAATAACCAACCATGACTCTAGAGAACTGAAGATGAAATACGCTGCCCAGAGGGAGACATATATTTCTGGATATAGGAAGTGAGTAGATCTGCTTTACTTGACTGTGCTTGTTACAAGGGTTATGTTTTTCTTTCTTCTCATAGGGAGAGTAGCTAGAGAAAGAGAGAAAGGACGGACAGATGGAGAGATGGATGGATGGAAGGAAGGAAGGGAGGAAAAATGAGTCACTACATTTTTTTAATGTACAGAAAAGCAGTTGAGAAGGAAACACAAATAGGACAGCCTTGAAAGTAGCATGTTGAATTAAATTTTTTTTTTAAAGCAAGCTTTATGTAACTGAGGTTCATCAATTCCACATATATTTTTTTCTTTTCTACTTTGTATATGTATGTGACAGTTTGCAAGTTCACTTTTTTTTGTTCTACTTAAAAGTAAAGGGTTTCTAGTATTTGTAAAGTTCAGAATTTTTTTTCTAAAATTAACAAAAATTCTAATCAATGCAAAAACCAATCAAAATCCAAAGGCTGAGAAACAAAAATTTTTGGAGCATTCATTGAACAGGTAATGTGCTGTAAGTGCAAAACGAGACATACATTTTCAGACATGATCAATACAAAATAAATGTATTTCTTTGACACTATACTTATTATTTACAAAGATGGGTTTTTATTATGGAGTCCAGAATTGTGAAAAAGGAGTCAGGGGCAGTAAAAGGGATACCAAAAAATATTTTAAAAAGAAGAGAGGAGGGGAGGAAAAAAGGTAAACAATAAAAAAATTTTTTTACAATACTTAGAAAAGAAGAGGAGGGGTGCCGAGCCAAGATGGTGGAATAAAAGCAAGAACATGTCAGAGCTCCTGCCCCAATCACCTCCAGTACCTGGAAAATATGACTCTTAATAAATTTTAGAGCTACAGAACCTACAAAGTGACAGAGAGAAACAAATCTCCTGCTGACGGTGGCCTGGCAGCTGACAGGAAAGGTCTATCATACCAGGCTGGGAGCCAAGCGCAGTGCTGTGTGAGCCACAGGGTCCCAGACCAGGGGCACCCCAACCAGAGGCACAGACCAGACAGGGCCTACTTCAGGAGAGTGAATCACCAGCAGCTGTGGCAGTTTCCAGACTTCTCAACAACATAAAAGCCAAAGAGAAAGTAAAAGGTCAGTGGGGAACTCTGTTGGAACTGGGTGAAGGAAGAGCTCAATCCAGCCCCTGCTCCCAGGGTGAAAGGTGGCGGAGGCACGGCAGCTGCAACTGCTGCCACTTCACTGCCTCTGGAGCTCCTAGCCTGCAGATCATAAGGGAACTAAGTGACCAACATGAAGGTTGTAAAAAAGCTCTAGCTTTGACATGCTTAGATCTGGATTATGGTCTTGGGTGGTGGTCCTGGGGTGTGTGGCCAGTGAGCCAGAGCTTGGGGTGGCTATTGAGAGGGCGCCCTCTTCATAGCCCTGACAACATTTGTGAAAACCCCAGCAATTTGGGACACTCTCCACTCTGGAAGCAGAGTCCTACTGTGTCAAAGAGCTCAAAAGTAAAGTAACTGGCTGGCAAGATGAGCAAGAAGAGGAAGCACCATAAAATCCTTTTTTGGGGACAAAAAGGATCAAAACACAAAACCAGAAGAAGTCAATGAAGTCAGAACTCCTGCATCAAAAGCTTCTGAGAAAAATGTGAACTGGTTACAAGCCATGGGGGAGCTCAAGAAGGATTTTGAAAATCAAGAGAAGTGGAGGAAAAATTGGGAAGAGAAATGATAATGATGCAAGAAAATCATGAAAAGTGAGTCAATAACCTGACTGAAGAAAATTTTAAAGAACACTTTAAAGAACAGACTAACAATACCTTAAAAAGCAGACTAACTCAAATGGCAAAAGAGGCCCAAAAAACCAATGAACAGAAGAATAACTTAAAAAGCCAAATTGCCCAGATGGAAAAGGAATTCCAAAAGCTCACTGAAGAAAATAATTCCTTCAAAATTAGATTGGAGCTAATGGAAGCTAATGACTTTATGAGAAATCAAGATACTATAAAACAGATCCAAACAAATGAACAAATAGAAAGCAATGTGAAATATCTCACTGGAAAAACCACTAACCTGGAAAGTAGATCCAGGAGAGATAATTTAAAAATTACTGGACTACCTGAAAGCCATGATCAAAGAAAGAACCTAGAAATCATCCTTCAAGAAAATCTCAAGGAAAATTGCCTTGATAAGAGCAGCTAGGTGGCACAGTGAGTAAAGCGCTGGCTCCAGAGTCAGGAGGACCTGAGTTTGGATCCAGCCTCAGACACTTAGCACAAAAAAACTAGCCATGTAACCTTGGGCAAGTTACTTAACCCCAATTGCCCTCCAAAATGGCAAAAAAGGAAGAAGAGAGAAAATTACCCTGATGTTTTAGAATCAGAGGGCAAAACAGAGGCTGAAAGAATCCACTGATCACCTCCTGAAAAAGATCCCAAAAAGAAAACCCCCAGGAATAGTATAGCCAGGTTCCAAAATGCCCAGATCAAGGAGAAAATATTATAAGCAGCTAGGAAGAAACAATTTCAATATTGTGGAAACACAATCAGGATAACACAGGATCTGGCAGCTTCTACACTGAGGGACTAAAGGGCTTGGAATATGATATTCCAGAGGGCAAAGGAGCTGAGATTAAAACCAAGAATCACCTACCCAGCAAAACTGACTATCAGGTTTCAGGGGAAAATAAGGTCATTTAATGGAATAGAGGACTTTCAAGCATTCTTGATGAAAAAACCAGAGTTGAATAAAAAATATGACATTCAGATACAAGAAGCAAGAGAAGCATGAGAAGGTAAACAGGGAAAAGAAAACATAAGAAACTTATCAAAGTTGAACTACTTACATTCCTACATGGAAAAACGATAATTGTAACTTATGAAACTTTTGTCGTTATGAGAATAGTTGAAGGGAATAGAAATTTTGTGTATGTGTGTGTATGTATATATATATGTCTATATAGGAGGGTATATGGGCACATGAATGCATATGTGAGAATGTGTATATATGTGTACAGGTATACATAGACAAAGGGTACAGGACCAGTTGAATAGGAAGGGATGAGACATAAAAGGTAAAATTAAGAGGTGAGAGAGGAATATAATGAGGAGAAAGGAGAGATAGAATAGGGTAAATTATCTCATATAAAAGAGGCAAGAGAAAATGTTACAATGGAGGGGAAGAGCAGGAAGGTTAAAGGGAATGGGTCAACCTTACTCTCATTGAATTTGGCTTAAGAAGGGAATAACATACACAACTCATTTGGGTATCTTACTCTATAGGAAAGTAGGAGGGAAGGGGATAAGGGGGGGGATGATAGAGTGGACAGCAGATTGGGGGAGAGGGTAGTTAGAAGCACATACTTTTTAAAAGGGACAGGGTCAAAGTAGAAAACAGAGTTAAGTTGGGGGAGAGATAGGATGGAGGGAAATATATTTAGTCTTTCACAATATAACTACTATGGAAACATTTTGCATAACTACACATGTACAACCTATATGGAACTGTTTATCTTCCCAGTAGGGGTGGGTGAGGGGGGAAGAAGGGAAAGAATCTGGAAATCAAAGCTTTAAAAATAAATGTTTAAAAAAATAAGTGAGGGGCAGCTAGGCATAGTGAATAAAACACCGTCCCTGGAGTCGGGAGGACCTGAGTTCAAATCCAGCCTCAGACACTTAACACTTACTAGCTGTGTGACCTTGGGCAAGTCACTTAACCCCAACTGCTCTGCCTTCCCCCCTCCAAAAAGAAAAAAAAAAGTTGTAAGAAAATTAAAGGAACTCTTTTAAGAAAAAAAAAGAGATGGAAATTCAGAAGAGAACCCAAACATGGCTATAATGTCCATAATCTTTAACCAAGAGAATCCACCGTTAGCCATACATCCAAGGAGATCATTGACAAAAAGAAAGGTCCCTTACACAACTAAATGTTTACAGCAGCATTTTTTGTGGCGGCAAAGAACTGGAAACAAAGTAGATGTTCACCAACCAGGGAAGAGCTAAACAAATGGTACATAAATGAAAGGAATATAACTATGCTGTGAGAAATGAAAAGATGAAGAATATAGATTAGTATAAAAAAAACTTCCATGAATTAATGCAAAATAAACAAAAACAAGTAAACAAAACCAAGAAAACAATATATAAAACAACTATCCACAACATAAATAATGGAAAGACTAACTACCATAGAACAATCAAAAATTAATTTTGCAAAATTACAAAAACCAAGCTTGGGTCAAAGAGGAGATATGAAAAAAATCCTTCTTCCCACTCCTCTGAATAGGGAAGGAGTCCACAGGTGTATCAGAGGATTTTTGATATATATTAATAGACTTTACTAAATTTTCTCTTCCTTTTTTCTCTTTTTTAACTCCTTTGTTGTATGGGATGGATAAGAAGCAAAATATATCAATAAAAAACTATTTTTAAATTACATAGAAGATAGCAGGAGGAAGTTGAGAAGGGGTCACAGACAAAGAGGGCAGTGTTGACACTACTAAGTTTAATATAAACTTAAAAAAACAAGCTGTTCATGATAGTCACATTTCCATATAAATGTGTTTATAAATGTTTGGTTCACAATAATTTTCTGAGACTTCCCCCTTCTCCTACGTGCCTCCCCTTTGTCCCAACCACAAGGGGAAGCACAACCCTTTTCATACATCAAATACAGTTATCTGGTGTCAGCTTGTTGCTCCATGTTTTAGAGGTAGAATATAAGGGGCAAATGTGCCAAAAATAAGCATGAGCATAGTTAGAAGGAAAATTCAAAAATAAAAGTTCTTATCTGATCTCAATGACCCAAAGTTACACATCCCTCATTACCCTGATTCTTCTCACACAACTGCTCAACCTTGATGAAATGTTCCACACCCCAAGAGTTCGATGTTTACCCCAAAGCAGTGTGCATCTTCCCAGACTTCCTCCTTTTCTGCACAGACAGAAAGCCCCAAGTCAGAACAAGTCCCTAATTGCTCTCTAGAAACATCAAAGCCATTTTGGCAACCAGCCAGTGTCAGATTTTCATAGCCCCTCCTTTGGGCCCTTTCATAGCTCAGGCAAGTAGGAGAAGATAAAACTCAAACTAGAAAGATTTAGAACTAGTCTTGAAAGTAAGAGAGCTGAGGCATTATAAAAAAACATTTCTGATACATTGTAGTTTTTAATCATCCTTTCTATGACTGATCCCCAATCTGTACAACACATAACAAAGGGAGGGGCAGATTATCCTTTTTTACTTCCTCTATGGCCTACCAGAGACTGGTGGTCTTTCTTCTAGCTGACAAGTTTTAATTCTCTCCAATTCCATTTTTGGGGGACACTCAAGTCCACAGAGACTGTTAAGTAGAAAAAGTCAACCATACTGGATTATTACTTAGCAGAAGAAAAAGATTTAAAATAATCTACAAAACATAAACAGCTTCAGAATGTTGGGTGTCTCACCTGTCTTAGACGTGCTAAGTGAGCATTTACAAGAAGAAAAAGTCAAAAAGTGAGAAATAGTTCCATTCTGCTCCTGTTTCCAAGGTCAGAGAAGAGTAGAGAAAGAGGCAGAACTATGTACAAATTTACAATGGGGAGGCAAAATATGTGTTTTCTTCTAATACGTATTGTCATTCATCTCTCATTTCACTGTCTGAACCAAAATAAATTCTTTCAGAAGAGGCATGGCTTGAATCTGCCTATTTTTGAAGTACTTTCTTAAACCGCTATACTTCCTTACACCAGTAAATCTTCAATAAATTGTGCTAGTGGTCAAGAACTAGACCTACAAGTGCTCCTGGTGATTCCCAAAGGCTGTGACCCAGTGGCTGAGAACAGGCACAGACAAGTCTCCAGGGGAGACTCTGAAACCCATGCAACAGGGTCTAGCCGCATCTCCCACTATAGTTCTAATCCTAGCTCTCATCACCTTCTGCTAGATCACCGCCCATGTACAACGCCTAACTGCAGCCGTGCGCTGACAGCGCTGTCTTATTTCACACTACCCAAATCAAAGACAGTATCTTTCAGACCACATCGGTAGGTTGGTAAGAGAATTTGCAGGTCCTACCTACTAGAAGGGCCTCCCAGCAGACTGACTATAAACTACTAGCTAATGTCCAACTCAAGCAGATAGGGGTTTGGAAAGCACGATGATTTCACCTGGCACTAGGACTGACTGCTCTTACATAGCCCCACTCCCTGTCTAGAATTCCTGTGGTGTGGGAAGTCCCTAAAGGCAAGAAGCAGCACACTAAAGGCCCACTCCCTGCTATAAAACCAAAACCCTCTTCTATTCTAGTGTCAGCAACTGGCTTCTCAGCACCACCATATAACACCACAACTCCAATCAATGATCAAAAAAAAAAGGATTTCAAGGAAATAAAAAATAGGTCATATAGTAGAAAAATAAAGGTGTCGAAATCAGGAGACCTGCATTCTATTTTAAGTTCTGCCACCAACTAGCCTTGTGACCTTGGGGAAATCACCTCTCTTCCCAGAGTCTCAATTTCCTTACTTGTGAAAGGAAAATAGAGTTCATAATTTGTAATGTCCCTTTGAGCTAACATATCTGTGATTCTAAAATTTTATATAATGGGTTCTAATGGTTATAACAGTTACTGAAAGGGACTATCCATGGGACTCTAAGCCTCACCCCACCCCCACTAACTGCACACAATTACAGATCAAACAACCAAGGGTCCATACTACCATGCCTGTATACCAAAAAGCAAACAGAAATGGCTACATGGCATTCCCCAACAGAAAGTGCTGAAGCACCAACTAAGATTAGGTAATCCCTAAATGTCTTCTTGCACACTATCTTCCTCCCACTTCCAATTTCTCTAGTCCAATAAATTTAATGTTTACAGGCATCTCTACTTCATTATTGTGCTGACAATATTTAAAACCCAATATATCTAAAACAATTTCATTATCTGACCCTTTTCCCTCTCCCTCTTTTTCTAAATTCCTCTTTACTGTCAACTACAGCCCAAGTTTGAGAGAGCCTTTGGGCCCAACAGAAACTAAAGAGAGAATGTGATAAGGAAGAGGTGCCCACAGCTGGTACTTTAAAAAAAAAAATCACGGGGCGGAGTCAAGATGGCAGAGTAGAGACAGCACTTCCCTGCAGCTTGGAAGGTCACCACTTCCAATTTATATAAAAGGGAACTCTGAACAAACTCCGGAGCTACAGAGCCCACAAAATGACACAGAGAAGCTAACCTCCCGCTGAGGACAGCCCGACAGCACAGTGCTCTGGGAGCTGAGCCCAGGCCCAAGTGAGTGGGAGGTTTTAGTCCCAGGGAGGCCAGACCAGCCACTGGCTAGAGGGACTACATAACACAGCAGCTGTGGTGTTTCCAGAATTATCAACACATAGATGCCAAGGAAAAAGTGAGAGGTCAGTGCAGTATGAACTTTGGGACTAGTGGGAAAAGCGCCTTAGCCTTTTTCCATGGGGGCCAGAAGCCCCTGATACACCTGGGAGCAGCCGGCAAAACGTTGCAACTTCAGTTCCTGGCCTGTGGATTGTAGGGGGATCCAGCAATCAGTCTAGGGGGTAAGCCTTCTGGCTTTAACCTTCTTGGATCTGGATTGCAGTCTAAGGTGGAGGTCTTGGGGTGTGTGACCAGCTTGCCAGAGCATATGGAGGTTTCAGAGAGGGCAACCAACTAATACCTCCAGCAATTGGGAAAACCAAAGCGATTGGGTCAGAAGCTCCTTAAAAAATAGACTAACTCAAATGGTAAAAGAGGCTCAAAAAGGCAATGAGGAGAAGAATGCCTTAAAAAGCCGAATTTGCCAGATGGAAAAAGAATCTCAAAAGTTAGTAAGTAGAATCATTCCTTCAGAATTAGGAGACTGGAGCAAATGGAAGCTAGTGACTTTATGAGAAATCAAGATGCTGCTAAACAGATCCAAACAAATGAAAGAACATTGCGCTGATGTTTTGGAACCAGAGGGCAAAACAGAGGTTGAAAGAATCCACTGATCACCTCCTGAAAAAGACCCCAAAAAGAAAACTCCTAGGAATATTATAGCCAGGTTCCAGAATTCCGAGATCAAGGAGAAAATACTACAAGCAGCCAAGAAGAAACAATTTCAATATTGTGGAAACACAATCAAGATAGCACAGGACCTAGGCAGCTTCTACAATGAGGGACTGAAGGACTTGGAATATGATATTCTAGAGGGCAAAGGAGTTAAGGATTAAAACCAAGAATCACCTACCCAGCAAAACTATCAGGTTTCAGGGGAAAATATGGTCATTCAGTGGAATGGAGGACTTTCAAGCATTCCTGAGGAGAAAACCAGAGCTGAATAGAAAATTTGACATTCAGACACAAGAAGCAAGAGATGCTTGAGAAGTAAAACAGGGAAAAGAAATCATAAGGAACTTATCAAAGTTAAACTATTTACATTCCTACATGGAAAAACAATAACTGTGACTGATGAAACCTCTCTCAGTATGAAAACAGTTGAAGAAGGGTATATGGGCATATGAATACATATGTAAATGTGTGTATATAAGTTTACAGGTATACATAGACAGAGGGCAAAGTCAAATGTAATAGGAAGGGATGATACTTAAAAAGTGAAATCAAGAGGTGAGAGAGGAATGTAACGAGAGGAGATGGGGAGAAACAGAATGGGCTAAACTATCTCATATAGAGGAGGCAAGGGAAAATGGTTACAAGGGAGGGGAAGAACAGGAAGGCAAAAGGGCAAAATCTTATTGTCGTTGAATTTGGATCAGGAAGAGAATGACATACATACTAAATAGGATATCTCACCCTATAGAAGGGTAGGGGGGAAGGGGATGAGAGTGGGGATGATGGAAGGGAGGGCAGGCTGAAGGGGAGGGAAGTTGGAAGCACCCACTTTTGAAAAGGGACAGGATCAAAGTAGGGAATGGACCAGGTGGGAGGTGGGATAGGAGGGAGGGAAATATAGTCAGTCTTTTACAATATTATCTACTATGGTAATGTTTTACATAGCTACACATGTACAACATATACTGAATTGCTTATCTCCCCAGCAGGAGTGGGGAATGAATCTGGAATTTGAAGTTTTAATATCAAATGTTTAAAAAATACATAAATACTATTATTAATACTATTTTACATATATTTGGGAAATAAGATATACAGGCATTGGGGCATGGGGATTCACCCTGCCCTACTGGAAAAGTCAAAGGGGGTGGGAGAAGATATGGGAGAGAGCAGACTGGATGAGGGGATATCCTGTGGGACTGCTATTCTGGGGTGGTAGGTAGGGAAAAAATGGGGGAAAATTGTAACTCAAAATATGGCAGAAATGTATGATGTAAACCAGAAGTTAATAAAGTATTTGAAAAAAAATCATAAAGGCAGTCAAGGAACTAAGAGGCTATTCTGCAGCACTCTGCTGAGCCTGAACTCTGGATGTTCTCTAATAACTTTTTTTCCCCTTTAAGGGAACCTAGAGAGTCAAGTGAACTTTTCCTTATAGGTATGCTACAGTGCAGGAGCAGAAGTACACTATGTGATCTGCCCCTAAGACAACGCAATGTCTTCTTACGCTCCAGGGAATACTTTTCCTTAATTTCACTTAATTGTTCACTTATTTTCTCCACATCTTAGAGGTGTAGAAGCAGAACTAGAATCCAAATGTCCAGATTTTCAGTCCAGAGCTCTTTCTACTACAGCACATCTTAATTAAGCATTAATTCTTTTCCCCATTTTTTTCTATACTTACTTTTCATACTTGGTGATAAGGTTTATTATGTATGACCATGGAAGAGAGAGTAGTCTTCTTGTCAAGAAGCTGGCACAAGAAAATTTCTCCCCTAAGCCCTCAATCCACCTCCTTCATTTTCACAAGCACCAACAGATATATCAGTCAATAAGCATGGTATCATATGATCCAAAAATATTCAGAAGTGAGAAATTAGTTTTTACTATAAAAGTAAAGAAATAATTCCAGTATGGCAAGGTGTCGTCAAAGTCTCACAACTACTGAAATGTAGCCATCTGGGATAAATGGATGAGACTGCCACTGTACCAAGAATACCATGCCTCTTGAGTCTGAATTTTTGGAAAGAGAATACCAGGTAATTAACACCTTAGAGGGTTTAGAAACTCGGGCAAGGCTGGGCTGGCTCTAAGTGATGTGGAATCAGCAATTCAGCAATTAAAGTCCCACATGTGGAACTTGAGAGTGGAGTCTTTTGAGAAAGGTTAAAGTCATGTGCTTGGATAGAACCGGTTGACATATTTCAGTGTTAACAATACCACAATCTGTCCTATAGAAAATGACACCCAATTTGGTATGTGAAACCATTGTCCAAGGCCTAACCTGAAGAGCCTCATGTTCAGTTATCATCCTCCTAGACTGGTGAGAAGTAAAAAAGCCATAGGAAAAATGTACTTTGAAATAGCTGGTGGAAACATGACTTATAATAATCTACTATCTAATGAATCCAAAGACTCCAGTTTCTGGGATAAGAGCTCACTATTTAACAAAAACTGCTGGAAACACTGAAAAATACTAGGGCAGAAAATAGGCTCAGACCAACATCTTACACCCTATAGCAAAATAAAGTCAAAATGGGTACATGATTTAAATATAAAGACTGATACTATAAGCAAACTAGGAGAGCAAGGAATAGGTTACCTGTTAGATCTATAGAGAAGGGAAGAATTTATGACCAAATAAGAGATAGAGAACATTATGAAATGCAAAACGAATGATTCTGATTACATTAAAGTTCCTGCACAAACAAAGCCAATGCAAATATGATTAGAAGGGAAGCAGAAGTGAGTGGAGTCAAGATGGCAGAGTAGAAACAGCACTTCCGTGGAGCTACAGCCCACACCACTTCAAAATTATGTTATAGGGGGACTCCAAACAACCTCTGGAGCTCCAGAATCCACAAACGACACAGAGAGGATAGTCCCGCAGCCCGGACAGGGAGCAGCCAGCACAGAGCTCTGGGAGCAAAGCCCAGGACTTCGAGAGTTGCTCTGGGAGGTGAGCCCAGGACTACATGAGCTGGAGGTTTTAGCCCCTGGGCAGCAGGACCAACAGCCTGCTGGAGAGACTCCAGAACACCAGCATCTGTGGTGTTTCCAGAATTACCAACACATAGATGCCACAGATGCCACAGACAAAGTGAGAGGTTAGTGTCCTATGGACTTTGGGACTCATTAGTTGGGATAGCCCACTGGCCTCTTTCCCTGGGGGCCAGAAGCCACTGAGAAGCTTCAGCACACCTGCGGACACACACAGCAGCTTCAGTTCCTGCCCTGCTAACTGTAGGGGGACCCAGTGATCAGTCTTGGGGGTAATCACTCTTGATTTAACCTTCTTGGATCTGGATTGCAGTCTAGGGTGGAGGTCTTGGGGTATGCGACCAGTTTGCCAGAGCGTATGGAGGCTTGGGAGAGGGCGCCCAACTAATATGTCTGGCAGTTGGGGAAACTCCAGCATTTGGATGGGAAGCTCCCCTGGCTGGTGGCAGAGTCCTACTGTGGCAACAAGTCCAAAAGTCAAGTACTTGAGTGGCAATATGCCTAGGCAAAGGAAACAAAATAAACAAAAAAAGTCAACATTAGACTCCTATTTGGGGGGCAAAGAATATCAAAGCATTGAACAGGAGGAAGACTAGGAGGTCAGAAGTCCTCCACCAAAAGCCCCAAATGAAAATACGAGCTGGTTAAAGGCCATAGAGGACCTTAAGAAGGATTTTGAAAATCAAATAAGAGAAATGGAGGGAAAATTGGGAAGAGAAATGAAAATGATGCAAGAAAATTATGAAAGGAGAGTCAACAGCCTGACTGAGGAAAATAACACCTTAAAAAATAGACTAACTCTCAGGTAGTCCAATAATTTTTAAATTGTCTCTCCTGGATCTATTTATATACTAACTCAAATGTCAAAGGAGGCCCAAAAGGGCAATGAGGAGAAGAATGCCTTAAAAAGTCGAATATGCCAGATGGAAAAAGAATCTCAAAAGCTCACTGAGGAGAATCACTCCTTCAGAATTAGACTGGAGCAAATGGAAGCTAGTGACCTTATAAGAAATCAAGATGCTGTTAAGCAGATCCAAACAAACGAAAGATTAGAAGGCAATGTGAAATATCTCATGGGAAAAACCACTGACCTGGAAATTAGATCCAGGAGAGACAATTTAAAAATTATTGGACTACCTGAAAGCCATGATCAAGGAAAGAACCTAGAAATCACCCTTCAAGAAATTCTCAAGGAAAACTGCCCTGATGTTTTAGATCCAGAGGGCAAAATAGAGGTTGAAAGAATCCACCGATCACCTCCTGAAAAAGATCCCAAAAAGAAAACTCCCAGGAATATTATAGCCAGGTTCCAGAATCCCCAGATCAAGGAGAAAATACTACAAGCAGCCAGGAAGAAACAATTTCAATATTGTGGAAACACAATCAGAATAACACAGGACCTGGCAGCTTCTACACTGAGGGATCAAAGGGCATGGAATATGATATTCCAGAGGGCAAAAGAGCTGGGAATGAACCCAAGGGTCACCTACCCAGCAAAACTGAGTATTTTGTTTCAGGGAAAATATGGTCCAGTGGAATAGAGGACTTTCAAGCATTCTTGAGGAAAAAACCAGAGTTGAATAGAAAATCTGACATCCAGACACAAAAAGGAAGAGATGCCTGAGAAGGTAATCAGGGAAAAGAAATCAAAAGGAACTTATCAAAGTTGAACTATTTACATTCCTATATGGAAAAGCAATAATTGTGACTGATAATATCTTTCTCACTATGAAAATAATGGAAGAAGGGTGTGTGGTCATATGAATACATATGTGAATGTGAAAAAAAAAAAAAAGAATCCAGCTAGAGAGATGAAAGCAGTCTTTTCTTTATCTTCCTCTGCCATAAAAATCTCCTAATAGCCACTGTGCCAATCCAATAAAGAAAACCACTGGCTGCCTCACCCCAAATCCAGGGGCTCTTGAACTCTTGGCATGCATGGTACATTGGTTCACTGTTTGCTGCTGTTCAGTTTAGTAGCCAGCATACATGCATGACTTTCTGTTCTTCTGAAGTAGCATAAAGTTCTGTGGTGATAGTACTCACTAACAGCTTCTTTATTTTTAATGTAAAAATTTATATTTTGAACAATAAACAGTAATATGAGCATTCCCACAAACAAAGCAGAACAGAAAAAAGAGTTTTAAAAGGAACTTTTGGTATCCATTATGTACAACTTGCTTTTCTTTTTAATTATATAATAAATATATATATAATAAATTATATAATAAATTTAAATATATAATAAATAATAAAATTATATAATAATTATATAAATAAATAAATAAATTTGTTTAAAATAAAGAAAAAATAGACTAACTCAAATTGCAAAAGAGGCTCAAAAAGGCAGTGAGGAGAAGAATGCCTAAAAAAGCTGAATTTGCCAAATGGAAAAAGAATCTCAAAGGCTCACTGAGGAGAATCTTTCCTTCGAATTTAGAATGCACCAAAGGGAAGCTAGTGCTGTTAAACAGATCCAAACAAATGAAAAAATAGAAGGCAATGTGAAATATCTCATGGGGAAAACCACTGACCTAGAAAATAGGTCGAGGAGAGATAATTTAAAAATTATTGGACTACCTGAAAACCATGATCAAAGAAAGAACCTAGGAATCACCCTTCAAGAAATTCTCCAAGGAAAATTGTTCTAATGCTTTAGAACCAGAGGGTAAAACAGAGGTTTAAAGAATTCACCAATCACCTCCTGAAAAAGATCCCAAAAAGAAAACTCCTAGGAATATTATAGCCAGGTTCCAGAATTCCCAGATCAAGGAGAGAATATTATAAACAGCCAGGAAGAAACAATTTGAATACTGTGGAAATGCAATCAGGATAGCACAGGACAATGCAGCTTCTACACTGAGGGATAGAAGGGCTTGGAATATGATATTCCAGAGAGCAAAGGAGCTGGGATTAAAACCAAGAATCACCTACCCAGCAAAACTGACTATCATGTTTCAGGGGAAAATATGGTCATTCAGTGGAATAGAGGACTTTCAAGCATTCTTGATGAATAAACCAGAATTGAATAGAAAATGTGACATTCAGATACAAGAAGCAAGAGATACTTGAGAAGGTAAACAGGGAAAACAAATGATCATGAACTTATCGAAGTTGAACCGTTTACATTCTTACATGGAAAAACAATAACTGTAACTGATGAAACTTTTCTCAGTATGAAAATAGTTGAAGAAGGGTATATGGGCATATGAATACATATGTGAATGTGTGTATATATGATTACAGGTATACATAGAGGACAGAGGTCGAATGTAATAGGAAGGGATGATACTTAAAAGGTGAAATTAAGAGGTGAGAGAGGAATATGAGAGGAGATGGTGAGAGACAGAATGTGGTAAACTTTCATATAGAAGAGGCAAGGGAAAATGGTTACAAGGGAGGGGAAGAACAGGAAAGCAAAAAGGTAAAACCTTATTCTCATTGAATTTGGATCAGGGAGAGAATGATATATATACTGAATAGGATATCTCACCCTACAGGAGAGTAGGGGGGAAGGGGATGAGAGGGGGGATGATGGAAGGGAGGGCAGGCTGAGGGGGAGGGAAGTTGGAAGCACCCACTTATGAAAAGGGACAGGATCGAAGTAGAGAATAGACCTAGTAGGAGGTAGGATAGGAGGGAGGGAAATATAGTCAGTCTTTTACAATATATCTATTATGGGAATGTTTTGCTTAGCTACACATGCACTACATATACTGAACTGCTTATCTTCCCAGTAAGGGTAGGTGACAAGAGAGGAAGGGAATGAATCTGGAATTCAAAGTTTTAAAATCAAATGTGTAAAAATGTATAAATACTATTATTAATACTATTTTGCATATAATTGGGAAATAAGTTGTATAGGCATTGGGGCACAGAGTTTCACCTTGCCCTATTGGGAGGGTTGAGGGGGGTATGGGAGAAGAAATGGGAGAGAGCAGATTCAATGATGGCATATCCTGTGGGACTGCTATTCTGAGATGGGGGGTAGGGAAAAAATGGGGAAAAAAAGTTGTAACTCAACATCTGGCAGAAATGAATGATGTAGTTGGGCGGAGCCAAGATGGCTGAGTAGAAACAGCGCGTTCAAGCCACTCTTCCCCCAGACTACCTCCAAACTATGTAAAAGAGGACTCTAAACAACTTCTAGAGCCCCAGCACCCACAGAACGAAACAGAGAAGCTAACCTCCCGCTGACAACAGCCCAGCAGCCCTGCAGGAAGGACCATCACAGCGCAGGCAGCGCAGCGCGCAGTACATGGGGAGCCGAGCACAGGTCCGCCTGAGTATTTGGGGAATGTATCGGCTTCCTCCCCTGGGGGCTAGAAGCCGCTGAGGAAACATGCCATTTTGTAGTTTTGAGAGGCAGCTCCAGCTCCGGGCCTGCAAATTTGTAGGGAGATCCAGCGATCAGTCTTGGGGGGTAATCGCTCTTGCTTTAACCTCCCTTGATCTGGATTGTGATCTGGGGTGGAGGTCGTGGGTGGGCTTCTAGCTTCCAGAAACGGAAGTTGTCCCCCACACGTTTGGGACGAAAATTCCTGTCTGGCAGCAGAGCCATAGTGTGGCAACAAGCCCCAAAGTAAAGTAATTAAGTGGCAACATGCCAAGGCAAAGGAAACAAATTAAACAGAAAAATGAAACCCTAGACTCCTAATTTGGGGGCATAGAGCGGGAAAAGGACTGTGAGGTCAGAAATCCTGCTCCAAAAGCCCCAGGGGAAAACATGAGCGGGTTGCAGGCCATAGAGGACCTTAAGAAGGACTTTAAAAATCAAATAAGAGAAGTGGAGGAAAAATTGGAAAGAGAAATGAGAAGGATGCAGGAAAAGTATGAAATGAGGGTCAACAGCCTGACTGAGGAAAACAACACCTTAAAAAATAGACTATCTCAAATGGCAAAGGAGGCCCAAAAGGGCAATGAGGAGAAGAATGCCTTAAAAAGTCAAATTTGCCAGATGGAAAAAAGAATCTCAAAAGTTCACTGAGGAGATTCATTCCTTCAGAGTTAGACTGGAGCAAATGGAAGCTAATGACTTTATGAGAAATCAAGATGCTGTTAAGCAGATACAAACAAATGAAAGATTAGAAGGCAATGTGAAATATCTCATGGGAAAAACCACTGACCTGGAAAATAGATCCAGGAGACAATTTAAAAATTATTGGACTACCTGAAAGCCATGATCAAGGAAAGAACCTAGAAATCACCCTTCAAGAAATTCTCAAGGAAAACTGCCCTGATGTTTTAGATCCAGAGGGCAAAATAGAGGTTGAAAAAATCCACCGATCACCTCCTGAAAAAGATCCCAAAAAGAAAACTCCCAGGAATATTATAGCCAGGTTCCAGAATCCCAGATCAAGGAGAAAATACTACAAGCAGCCAGGAAGAAACAATTTCAATATTGTGGAAACACAATCAGAATAGCCCAGGACCTGGCAGCTTCTACACTGAAGGATCAAAGGGCATGGAATATGATATTCCAGAGGGCAAAAGAACTGGGAATGAACCCAAGGGTCACTACCCAGCAAAACTGAGTATTTTGTTTCAGGGGAAAATATGGTCATTCAGTGGAATAGAGGACTTTCAAGCATTCTTGAGGAAAAAAACCAGAATTGAATAGAAAATTTGACATCTAGACACAAGAAGCAAGAGATGCCTGAGAAGGTAATCAGGGAAAAGAAATCAAAAGGAACTTATCAAAGTTGAACTATTTGCATTCCTATATGGAAAAACAATAACTGTGACTGATGAAATCTTTCTCAGTATGAAAATAATGGAAGAAGGGTGTATGGTCATATGAATACATATGTGAATGTGTGTATATATGTTTACAGTTATATATGGATAGAGGGCATAGGTTGAATTTGTTGGGAAGGGAGGATACTCAAAGGGTGAAATTATGAGGTGAGAGAGGAAAGTGGCAAGAGGAGATGGGGAGAGACAGGGTAGGGTAAACTATCTCATGTAGAAGAAGCAAGAGGAAGTGGTTGCAAAGGATGGGGAGAATAAGGAAGGCTAAAAAGGCAAAACCACATTCACATTGAATTTGGTTCAGGGAGAAAATGACATACATACTAAATGGGATATCTCAACCTGCAGCAGGATAGGGGGAAGGGGGATGAGAGGAGAGATGATGGATGGGAGGGCATCCTTGGGGTGAGGGGAGGTTGGAAGTACCACTATAGAAGAGGGACAGGATCATGTAGGGAATGGACCAGGTGGGGGGTGGGATGAGTGGGAGGGAATTATAAGCAGCCTTGTACAATATATCTACTATGATAATGTTTTGCATAACTAGACATGTACAACATATACTGAATTACTTATCTCCCCAGAGGGAATGGGTGACAAGGGAGGAAGGAAATGGATCTGAAATTCAAGGTCTTAAGAGTAAATGTTTCAAATATATATAAATACTATTATTAATACTCTTTTGCTTGTAATTGGGAGATAAGATGTGCAGGCATTGGGACACAAAGATTCACCTTGCTCTAATGGAAAAGTCGAAGGGGGTATGGGAGAAGATATGGGAGAGAGCAGATTGGAGGAAGCGATACCTTGTGGGACTGCTATTCTGGAGGGGGGGGGAATAATTATAACTCAAAATCTGGTGGAAATGAATGATGTAAAACAGAAGTTAATAAAGCATTTGTTTAAAAAAAAGTAAAATATGAATAAAATATCAAGTACAAAATTAAGGAGACATAGCTAGATAATAAATTATGTGAAAATTAAAAAAAAAGAAATGAATGATGTAAACCACAATTTCATAAAGCATTTGGGAATTTAAAAAAAGGGAAACAGAAAGCTGGGAAATAATTTTTACAGCCAATGTCTCTGATAAAGGCCTTATTTCTAAAATATATACAGAACTGAGTTAAAACTATAAGAATACAAGTCATGGGTCGTGTAGGTGGTACAATGATTAGAGCACCAGCCCTGGAGTCAGGAGCACCTGAGTTCAAATTCGGCCTCAGACACTTAACACTTACTAGCCATGTGACCTTGGGCAAGTACTCCAAAAAAAAGCAAAAAAAAAAAAAAAAAAAATAGAAGTCATTTCCCAATTGATAAATGGTCAAAGGATATGAACAAACAATTTACAGAGGAAGAAATTAAGGTTATCTATAGTCATATGAAAAAATGCTCTAAATCACTATTGATTAGAGAAATGCAAATCAAAACAACTCTGAGATACCACATTACACCTATCAGATTGGCTAACATGATAAAACAGGAAAAGGATAAATGCTGGAGAAGATCTGGGAAAATCAGAACACTAATGCATTGTTGGTACAGTTGTAAACTTATCCAACCATTTTGAAGAACAATTTGGAACTATGCCCAAAGGGCTATAAAACTGCATACCCTTTGACCCTGCAATACCACTTCTAGGGCTGTATCCCAAAGAGATCATAAAAATGGGAAAAGGACCCACATGTACAAAAACATTTATAGCAGCTCTTTTTGTGGTGGCCAAGAACTGGAATCGGAGAATGGCTGAACAAGTTGTGGAATATGAATGGAATGGAATACTATTATGCTTTAAGAAATGATGAGCAGGCAGACTTCAGAAAAACCCTTCAAAGACTTATATGAACTGATGCTGAATGAAATGAGCAGAATCAGGAGAACAATGTACACAGTAGCACCAACATTATTGGATGATCGACTTTGATAGACTGGGCTCTTCTCAGCAATGCAAGGATCTAAGACAACTCCAAAAGGCTCATGATGGGAAATGCTGTGCACATGCAGACAAAGAACTCTGGAGTCTGAATGGAGATGGAAGCACACTATTTGCTCTCCTTTGCTTTTGTTGTTTTACTTTGTTTCTTCTTTCTCATGGTTCCTCCCATTAGTTCTAACTCTTCTATACAGCATAACTAATGTGAAAATGTTTAATATGAATATATAAGTAGAGCCTGCAGGCCATCTTGGGGAGTGAAGGAGGAGAAAATTTTGTACTCAAAATCTTACGGAAGGGAATGCTGAAAACTAAAAATAAATAAATTAACTAAAAAAAAAAAAGAAATAGCTGGTGGAGCTCAAGCAACTGAAGCAGTAGGAAAGAACTTCATAACTTCTCCACAAGGTCAAGAAAACTAGTCACACATGAATGAAGCCCTCTGCTTACCATCAGCATCACTGCAATGAACTACCAGAGCCTGGGCTAGATTGAAAGCAATGCCCCTGCTACTTGACCTGCCCCAGCATAGACCTTCTGCAAGCCTGATCTCACCAAGCCATAAATTCTTTGCAGACACAGACCAATGCTGAATTGTAATTGTAAGGAAATGACTAAGTGTTGAAATAAAAAGAAAAGGATTAATTATAACCCATGGGCCTGCATTTCTGGGGCTAATTATTCAAACACAAGTCAAGTCTTCCTCCCCTTCAGATTCCATAACCCATTGAGATAAAAATCAGAGAATCACAGAATGTTAAAGGTAGTAGAAACCTTAGACTTATGAGACCATGTAGTCCAACCATTTCCTTTAATAGGTGAGAAGACCAAGGCCCAGAGTAGATAATATCCATAACAGATTCCCTGCAGAAAAGAGAGGGTATTGCATAATGCACAAGAAACTCACCACACAGAAGGGAAAAGCTATGCCATTAGCAGGATTAGACAACTAGTTGTAAACACAAGAGTATGTTCTATACTTATTCTAAGCTTTCAGAAACTCCTTACAACAAAACAAAAGTTGAGAAACAATGAGGCAAAGCTGATTATTGGGAAAAGAAGAAAAAAACTATGGAGGAAGGCAGGAACCACCAGAAAAAAGTAGCTTTTATAGAGATGTCTCAGGAATATGTCTAAATAACCAATCTGGGTAATTCAAGCAAAAGGACTTTTCAGTTTGAATAGACTGGCTAGTTTTCTTGGGATTCAAATTCTCTCTGTGTGATAAGGCTACACAATGTTGGCCTGGGAGGTAATATGCTTCCCCCAAAAAGGTTTATCCTAAATATTCAATCTTTGGGTGCAGGCGCCATTCAATTCCTCATAAGCACAGCACATGATCCCAACTAACCTTTGCTCTATACAGAGGCAAAAGGAAAACAATCAGGAGTGAGGAATGTTAAAAGAAAACCAAACCACTCCTGTAACACACACACACACACACACACACACACACACACACACACACACACACAAATTCTGACAACCTGAGGGCGAAGAGGAAAAGGAACCAAATGAAATAAAGCATCTACCCTGCCCTTCCACAATCTCTACCACTGATCTTCCAATGCTCTGATTGCTTACTCTGCAATACCATACCTTCTCCCAGAGTCAGAAGAGATAATATTTGTTCTGCCACTTCCCAACAACCTACCCAATCAGCCAGAAGTGGAAAAGAAGGAACAGGCAGCCTGGAGTCTTGAGGACAAAGGAAGAGGAAAGGGAAGGGGGAAGAGAGGAATGGAGTAATATACCTAGCTACAAAGAGGGAAGACACCATGCTTGGTAAGTGTCTCTGTACCATACACTAACACTTGTTCTGAATGCTAATAATTCACTGTCTTGGGTTGTCACTTCACATCAGAATCACTGAATTCTGGAATTAAAGAGACCTCAAAATTCACCTAGCTCGCCCAACCCATACTCGAGGTATCTTATCTACCATATCCCCAAATACTTATAAATCCTTTAAAAGAGTTTTTCTGTGATAAAAATTATTCTTAGCAGTATGTGTTTTCAGCAGTGTTTTCTATTAAGAACAGCACATTCCTCTAAGAAACTAATAATTTCTCATATCTCCACCCTATTCTGGTTGAATTTGCATTGCAAATTCCAAGACAGATTTCTGATCTCCTAATCTGCAATGCAAAATGACATGTGGACCTTGATGCCACTCACATTCACTCTAGGAAAGGGGGGATGTTGTCTACAGGTGACACCAAGGAGGAAACTGGGGGGTGGGGAGGCTCTTCTGAACTTTCCCACAAAAGCAGCCAGAGCCAATTCCGCTCTATCCACAATGAACACACTCCCCAAACGTCAAAGGGGCCTGCTAAAATTTAGCTTTGGAGAGTTTTGGTCATGGCTCCAAGTTTGTCATGTTTTTTCTGTTCCTCACTTATAAAACTGAGCTACTAGTCAAACCTCCCCCTCCCTTTCCCTACTCATTAAGTAGAAAACAATGTGAATAGGATTAGTTAGCTAAGATTTGCACAGCACTTTAGGGAAAAAAATGATGGATGCAGAGGTAATATAATTATGTGAGAAAGAAATTTAAATATGTTAAAGAAACAAGGCAAACGACCAAAGTCACAATACATTCTGTTTTCATGGTCAGGGAAAAGAGATTAGACTCCAAAATATGGTTATAGTAATAAAGAATTAATACACTCTCTCACCCAGAAATAAAGAGACCTTCAACTCTCAAGTCTGTGTCACTTTCATATTATAACTCTTCAGTATCACCTGTCCTATGTCCTCAAGCACTAGGTTTCAAATGGCACAAGGCTGGAAAAGAATCATACCTTATTCATAATTCACTGGCCTCCCTGTTTTTGCCTTTCTGTAAGGGCTCACCTGTGTGCTTTGGCCCAACAAAGTAACATTGTAAACACAGCTACCTTTCCATTCTGCCTTCTATAAGGTAACAGTATACACAGTATGGAAGTGTTCAACACTCAAAAGGATGGTGAAAAATAAACAGGCAGAAATAACCCTAACGCCATTTCAGAGGACCCTGGTGTATAGTAGAATAATTGAAAAGGAAAAAAAATTACAAATAGAGGGAAACTCTTAGAACTGCCAAAACATACAAACATAAATAAGCCTATTTAGAGAAGCAAAAATCTGGAAACAAAGTGGTACTCATCAATGGCTAAAGGGTGGTATACGAACATAATGGAATATTTTTTCATCGTAAGAAACAATGAATATGAGGAATTCAAGAAACCTAGGAAGATCTGTATAAAGTGACAAGAATTAAGAACTTGAAACAACAAAAAACTCCAATATAGATGACTACAGTAAGATAAGCAAAAGGAACACCAAAACAAGTCCAATGAAAATTAACTATAATGATCAATCGTAAAGCAGAAAAAAGAAATGAGGACGTACCTCCCACCTTGCAACAGAGAGGTGAGGAGTTACAGGTATGGAATGTTGTATGCATTTCTCTAATGTGATCATTGTCACTGGTTTTATTTAACAGTTTTTTTTTTTCTTATAAGGCCCGGTTGAGGGGAGGGGGCAGTGTAAGAATATATCCAGAAATATCTGTGGTGTGAAAACAAACAGCATCAATAACATTTTTTAAAAAGTGGTCATGAACTGGACTGAATAAACATGTTAGAGCCATGAAAGTTAGCCCCTGACTGTACAAGTCCACATTCATTTGTCTATTACATAAATAATTTAAGGGGCTGATTCAGAAGAAAAGAATGATAAAATATTTGGAAAATGGAACCAATAAGAAAAACCTCAAGTTCAGAAGTGACCTAAAAAAAAAACAAAAAACAAAAAACAACCCCGAGAGATGTTTAAGAGTCTTTAAATATGTGAAAGGCTAATGCATGAAGGAAGTAAACAGCTTTAGAACTAGCAAGGTGAACCTGACCAAGACAATTCCCCTTTTCTACTCCCCCCCTAAAAAAGGGGGGGAAATTGGGAGGGGGGGAGGATTAGACTTGATTCCTTCTAGAGATCAGAAATGAAATGATTCTTTCCAGTCTTTCCAGAATAATCTTTTTTAATCACAAATATGATCATGCCATTCCTTTTTAGAAACATCTTCAATAGCTCCCAATCACCTACAAAGACAACTAAAACTCCAATAACTGGCATTCAAGTCTCTACAATCTAGCAAAAGTCTTATCAATTTTATTTGATGTTCTTCCTCTCCAAGTCACCTACTGTCCAACCAAAGTCAACTTTTCTCTGCTCCCCCAAAACATGCCAACTCTTTGACTCTATTCCTTTTGATCACACTATCCTCTCTGCCTGTCAAATTCCTAGCCATCCTTTAAAGCCAAAATCAAATGGTTCCTCCATGAAGACTTCTAGTTCCTCCATCTTGAGGAAGAAACTGTTATCTAATAGACTGTGTCTCCTCCGTCACCTCTCAAAGAGTCACTTAAGTGTTGTTGGATCAATTATTTAATAAAGTACTACTAGGGTTCTTACACTATGATAAAATTTTGGTAAATGACCAACACAAGTAGTATATGATTTGGTTCTGTAGAAATCTACAATTTAACTAAGAAAACAAAGCTAATACACAGAAAGCAAAGGCTAAATTTTGTAGTATACTTACTAACTGTAGTATAATGGAATTCAGAGGAAAGAAGTGATCAGTTGTCTTTGAATAATGGCCCAAGGAAAGCTTCACAAAACTGGTGGGACTTTAAAGTGAACCAAAAAGAACAGGAATAGTCACCATGTGATGTTAGGAAAATTCTTTTACCTGAACCTGTGATTTTTATCAGTGGAAGGTGTCTCCAGAATGTAACTTTGTCTTCCTTGGAAATTTTTTTTTTTGCTATTTTTTTAATTAATTTGTTTATTTATTTTTAGTTTACAGGATTCAATTCCATAATTCCGTGAGTTTCAAATTTCCCTTCCCTCCCTCCCCCCACCCGCCACGATGGCATATAATCCAGTATAGGATCTGCAAATACTTTCACATTAGACATTAGTCAGGTTACAAAGGAGTATTGTACTAGATGGAATGAAAAATGGTAAAGAGGAAATAAAACCAAACAATGAAAAGAAAAAGATCAAGTAGTTTGCTTCCATCAGGATTCAAACTCAGTTCTTTCTAGTTCTTTTTCTGGATGTAGACATCTCTCTCCATCATGAGTCTTTTGGGATTGATTTATATCACTGCATTGCTGAGAAGAGTCCAGTCTGTCACAGTTGGTCATCACACTTATATTGTGTCTGTGATTGTATACAAATTTCTCCTGGTTCTACTCTTTTCCCTCAGCATCAGTTTGCATAAGCCTCTCCAGGTAAATATGAAGTCCATCAGCTCCTCGTTTCTTATAGCCCAATAGTATTCCATTAAATGAATATACCACAACTTGTTTAGCCATTCCCCAATTGATGGGCACCCCCTTAATTTCCAATTCTTTGCAACCACAAAAAGAGCTGCTATAAACATTTTTGTACATATGGGTCTTCCTCCCACTTCTATGATCTCTTTGGGATACAGACCTATAAGTGGTATTGCTGGGTCAAAGGATATGAAATTATTTATAGTCCTTTGGGCATAATTCCAGATTGCTCTCCAGAATGGTTGGATCAGTTCACAACTCCACCAGCAATGCATTAGTGTTCCACTTTGCCCATATCCTCTCCAGCAATTGTCATTTTCCTGTTTTGTCATCTTAGCCAATCTGACTGGTGAAATGTGGTACCTTAGAGTTGTTTTGATTTGTATTTCTCTAATCAATAGTGATTTAGAGCATTATTTCATATGCTTACAGATACCTTTAATTTCTTTCTCTGAAAACTGCCTGTTCATCTCCTTTGACCATTTATCAATTAGGGAATGACTTGTATTCTTGTAGATTTGACAATTCTCTGTATATTTTAGAAACGAGTCCTTTATCAGAGACATTAGTTGTAAAAATTCTTTCCCAATTTCCCACCTCCCTCTTGATCTTGGTTACATTGGCTTTGTTTGTGCAGAAGTTTTTCAATTTAATGTAATCAAAATTATCCATTTTGCATTTTATAATGCTCTCTAATTCTTGTTTGGCCCTAAAGTCTTCCCCTCTCCACAAATCTGACAGGTAAACTATTCCTTGCTTTCCCAGATTGCTTATAGTATCATCCTTTATACCTAGATCATGCACCCATTTAGACTTGATTTTGATATATGGTGTTAGATAATGGTCTATGCCAGTTTCTGCCATATTATATTCCAGTTTTCCCAGCAGTTTTTGTCAAATAGTGCATTCTTATTCCAAAAATTGGGGTCTTTGGGTTTATCAAACAATAGATTACTATACTCATTAACTGCTGGATCTCGTGCACCCAATCTATTCCATTGATCTACTACTCTATTCCTCAGCCAGTACCAAGCAGTTTTTATGACTGCTGCTGTATAATACAGATTAAAATCTGGTATAGCTAGTCCACCTTCCCTAGCATTTCTTTTCATTAATTCCCTTGATATTCTAGACCGTTTGTTCTTTCAAATAAATTTTGTTACTATTTTGTCTAACTCTATAAAGTAGTTTTTTGGTAAACTGATTGGTATGGCACTAAATATATAATTTAGTTTGGGTAAAATTGTCATTTTTATTATATTAGCTCGACCCAGCCACAAGCAACTGATATTTTTCCAATTGGTTAGATCTGACTTTATTTGTGTGAGAAGTGTTTTGTAGTTGTGATCATATAGGTCCTGGGTTCCTTGGGAATTTTTAATAACATTTTCCCAAGTACCTGAATTGGGGCAGGTACTGTCCAAGCTGAAGGCAGGACTAGGCACTAGGTAGTGTGGAAGCCAGTACAAGCAGGACTCACAGAATCACAGGGAGAGAGAAAACAGAAAAGGACTAAGCTACTTTCTACATTTATGACACTATGGGTCTCTATTAAGTCATGTATTGATTTCCTTTGATCTGATAAGATCAGTCACTGTATGGGTTTCTTAAAATGAAATACCATATCAAGTTAACACACAGAAAACACAAAATCTGGGAAGGACTTGGGAAAAGATGAGAGAGATCTTTAAAACCATATGAATAGCAATGCTGGAAGGATTGTGAGATGATAAGCATACTAATACATTGTTGATAGAGCTATGAAAGGATACAACCCCTTTGAAGAGCAATTTGGAATTATGCAAATATCCTTTGAACCAGAGATTCACTTATTAGGCTTATATCCCAAGGACATCATTGTACACCAAAATAGTTATAACAGCACTTTTTATGATATTAAACACCTAAAAACAAAGTAGATGTCCATCAACTAAACAAACTGTGGAACATGAACTTGACTGAGTATTACTGTGCTGTAAGAAATTACTTATGCAACGAGTACAGAGAAGCATGGAAACATCTATATAAATAAGCACAAATGAAGTCAATAGAGCCAAAAAAACAATATATACAATAACTAAGAGGTAAATGGAAAAAACAAACACACACCAAAAATCAAAAGTGAATGCAACAATATTCTAAACATCAAGCATGACTCAAAGGAAGAGATTTGAAAGAATACCCTCAACCCACTCCTTTATGGAAATGGAGATCTATAGGTGTTACACATTGCACATATCTGTTAGCTTTTCCAACATACTGATTAATTGGGTCAATTTTTTTTCCTTTTTTTTTGGTCATTTAAAAAATACTAATTGTTAAACAGGATGGCTCTTAGGAAGAAGGAGAGACAAAGATATAGGGGAAAACTATGACGACATAAAAAAAGAGGACATCAATAAAAACTTAATAAAAAAAAATTTTAACCCAAACTACCACTAATCTACTTGGATTATATTAGGCTCACTTAATCTTTCCTAAATTCTCAAAAGAGAAAGATGGACTCAGTAGCCTTAATAGGCCTCCTTCATATCTAATGATGCTGAGACATTCCAAACTCCCTTCTAATTATTTCATAGCGTTCTTAATACTGTAGAGCATAAAGGAGCAAGACAGAAGATTCCTGAGATTAAAACTGGAAGTGGATTTTATTGCTGTGGGACTGTCAGGGTTACATACCCAAATCAGACAGTGAGCTGGCACAGACAGTGTGCCAGTTTTTAAAGAGACTGAATAGCCAGGCTACGTAAGCCGAAACTACAATCAGTGATTGGTCAGTGTATATTTGAATTTCCCATGCTCGAAGGTGTTTGAAATTTCCCTAGGCTAAGGGACAGGAAGCCTAGGATGGGCGGAGATGGGATGATCAGGAGTAGGGCAGGGGACAAGGGATGGAGACATATCCAGATCAGGCGATCAGGAGGGGGACAGAAGACGGGGGAGGATGGAGAAATCTCTTCCTGCTCACTGATCAGTTGGGGGAGGGAAGAGTGGAGTTGTGCTTAATAATACTAAACCATATTTTCCCACCTATTTTTGGTTGTCCTCCTCTATTCCTAGCTTTGCACTGATGTCATGAAGAATCAAATGTCAGCATTTCATTTGGTCTTACCAAGTTCTTCACAGAATTTCTCTATCTCCTGCTCCTCTATAATATGTTTTTGGTATATAAGCTCCAATGATTTTCACAGTGCTCTCTACAAATACTTAATATAAGCAACACAATACTAGATGACTAAGCGTCCCATGAAATCATGGTCCTTCCTGCCTTT
The DNA here is from genome assembly GCA_011680675.1 of Gymnobelideus leadbeateri. Classification (NCBI taxonomy): domain Eukaryota; kingdom Metazoa; phylum Chordata; class Mammalia; order Diprotodontia; family Petauridae; genus Gymnobelideus; species Gymnobelideus leadbeateri. The sequence continues at coordinate 120,676 of WOXC01009912.1, forward strand.
GGAAGTATAAGAAAAACAACACCACCAACTCTATTTGCTTCTCTAAGGAAAACGTATATGCTGGCCTTCAATTTAGCTACAACATCCTTTTGTCTTCTGGTTTCACTTATAATGAAACTGTCAAGATAGATTATGATTCTAATCCAGTAGTATGTCTATCAAGTCACTGGACCCCTGGATCTCACATTTCAAACACCAAGAGCTGAGTAACGTTTTATAAATAGTCTAAAAGCTAACTGACTCTTAGTGTCCTCCGTCACCTTTTCCTCTGCCCCTATCACCAGAGAAGTGAAAGGCGACTGCAAAGGACTAACAATCGTTTTGTATGTTTCTTTGTTTCGTGAGTTGCTATGGTCAGAAAGCAAGTGGACTGCCTATCAGTGATGAACCTCTCCATTTTTAGCTGCTGGTCAATCAAAAAGCAGAGTTTACTGCCAGGACAACATGTAAGGAGAAATAGCACAACAGAACCTGCCCGAGGTTGCACTGTACAGGCACAGCCTTCAAGAAACCAGTTACTAGCATACCATAATAAGGCATTAGAACAGAATTTTGTGGACTTTATAATAATATGCTAGAGTGCTTTCTATTGAGATAGGTAGGTGTTTGCCCCTGCATTAAATGCCTGAGTCCACCATGCTTCTTAGACATCTCGTATCTGTTTTAAACTCTTTTTGTTTCCAGCTGTGCTTGCCCCTAGCTTCTCTTATGGGAAAACAGCATAATTCTCTATAACGACATTCAAATGAACAAATGGCCCTGTTATTTCATATATTATCTATGTGGTTCTGTGAGAATCTTATGAGGAGACTATTCAAAAATGTTTTTATTGTCCCTCATTATACTCTCCTAGTAAGGACACAATTTCCATATTTTCAGTATCTTTCTACATACATCATCAGTATCGCAAAGTTTGTGCACTAAAACTTCATTCACTATACTTTACTCACAGGAAGATCCTTGGAGATCCTATACTTAAAGTTTCTTTATTTATTTTAGGCACGGTCTTAAAAGCCCCTGGCTATCTGACTTCCCAGTCTACAGAAGCTGAAAACCACCAAATTATAAAGAAAAGTGGCTGTGGTTGCTAACAAAGGTGGCTGCTAGAGGTAGACATGACTGAGAACAGAAACAAGAGTCCTTATTCTTGGGCGACACAGTGGAAACAGCACTGGATTTGAGTGAGGGTAAGTGTATTCAGATTCCAGCTCTGCCACTTACTACCTTTTTGACCTTGTGCAAATCACTTGATCTTTGTTTGTGTCAGATTTCTCTTCTGTAAAATAAGGAAGTTGGACTCAATGACCTTTAAGGATTCTTCCCACTCTAAAGCGATGATCCTCTGAACTCTAAAATACAATGGATCAGGGTTCTTTGTTAAGTAGAGTGGAAAGAAGCTCTCTGTTAAGACCTCAAAACACTGTACTCCAGCATATTAAAATAATCAATGCTCCCAAAAATGACTCAGAGTCATCAAGTAAAGATTAAATTACATTCCAGATCCTCACTTAAGAGGGCAGGGAACATGTGAAGCCATAAAAAAGTGAGTTTGTTTCTTAAAGTGTTTTTCATTTAAAGAAGTAAACAGTTATCTTCAAAATTCATGTGAAAGCACTCACTTCCCAAATATACTACTAGAGAATCAGTGCTGACAGATGCAATCCAGGATTTCTGTAGGAGCAGGACTAACTGACCACAGGGATATCTTCCAACTTGATTCTTAATGGTCACCTAATTTAATTCCAACTAAAATCATGAATCCCAGCTATGAAAAATTATGTAGGATCTATAGAAACACCCCACAATGAGGCAGCATGATACAGGGGATCTAGTGATAGATTTAGAAATAGGAAGACCTAGGTGCAAATCCTGCCTTTAGCACCAAGGACTTGTGTGATCATATGCAAATGAGTTAACCTAAGCATCACTTTCTATTAAATACATTTGTGAAAAATGAAGACAAAGGCCCTGAAATATCTACCTCCCAGGGCTGTTGTGGGGCACAACTGAGATTTGTTAATGTATATATGGGGTGGGGGGAGATGTGCGTATGTATATATGTATGTGTAAGTACATGTTATTTATACATATACAAAACACTCTGACCTGTGTAAGAACCCATGATTTTTATTATTAATATTGTGAGGAAATGAATCTCTGAAGCAGTCTGTTCAGGTTCTGGAAAACTGTATTAGGAAGAGCTGTCTTATGCTGAGCCAAAGTCTGTTTCCCCACAATAAACTGGTGAATTTTAGTAGTATTCTTACGTAGATAGAGATATGTATCTTCTTAATTCATGGAGGCAGTAGTGATGAAATGAAAAAGACAGTGTACTTTAATTCTAAAGACATGGTTCATTCAAATCCAGCCTCTGCCATTAAGTAGATCTATGACACTGGGCCTAAACCCTCTGAGTTTCAGGCTCATCATCTATAAAATGGGGAGAATAATATTTGTACTACCTACTTGACAAGTTGTGATGAGTATCAAATTATACATTTGTGAAAGTGCTTTGTAATCCAGATGATTCTACATAAATGTCAGCTATCATTATTATTATTTCTACCTGTAAGACAGAGGAGATAGAAAAAATTTTCCCTAGCGATACTAAAAAGTTAAGTCAGCCATGCAAACTGGAACACACAGAAGCTCAGAGCATGAAGAAATTGGGTCAGGTCTAGGAAAAAAACAAGTAAAAATACAAAACCAAATCCTCTAAATAGTTAGTGTTCCTTCAGGCTACTGCTATCACCTTTACCACCACAAAATATTAAAACTAAAGATCACTTTGAGATCATCTGCTTTAAGGACCAGAAAAATGAAGTTATTTGCTTAAAATCATATGACTCATTGATGGCATAACAAAGATTAGAACTCAGCCTTCCAGATTTCCATTACAGTGCTCTTTCCAATACACACTGCTAGATGTAGGAAGGAGGGAAATGAGAACACTTAGTAGGTTATAACATGGTTTAAATTGCCTGAATGCTTTGTCCCAAATTACACAACAGGTCACCATGTACCATATATCATAAACAAGCAAACAAACAAAAAAATCTATTACCTGTGCTTCTCCCCTCCTTCTTCCTCTTCCTTGAACTGTTTACTTTTTGGTTCCTCATCTTCCTTATTCTGCAAAACAGTACAGGAAAAAAAACCCTGCTAAGTTTAACCTTTGTCTTTCAAATAACAAATGATCAGACTAGGAATACTTTTCAGCATTTAGCAATTGCTGTAATTGTTCACTAAATCTGGTAAAGTGGGGAAGGATTCTGGCTTTGGCATCCCAAGCAGGTAGTTCAGAACCTGGTTCTGCTACTTACCACTTATGACAAGTCACTTCCTTCTCTGGGTCTGTTTTCTCCTCTCTATGTATTGGAGGTAAATCAGCACCACCCCCTCCACACTTTCACCCCCATCTGCCAGACTGGAGTGCATCCCGTAGAGATCTGACCATATATGTTTTGGCCCCTTCTGCTGGGCATATCCCCTCCTAAAGGGCATTCAAAACCAAATGCTTCTGGTTGGTCCCAACTGCCTTCTGACCCTCACGTTGGAGCACTATAAAGAGCACTGGCCACTGAGCAGCTAAGATTGCCCACTCAGACTTTAAAGGGAGAGGCAGCTAACTTCTGCTTCCCTTCTTCCTCTCTTGTGAAGGCATGGCTTGGGAGCTAGACAGCTGTCTGACTCCCCATCCTCAAGCTATGGTAGCTGCTCCCACATGACAGGAAGATCATATACATTCATCTGGGTGAGCCTGTGACCTAATTTCAAAAATCCTAACTGCCTCTTCTACTTTGTGTTTCTTTCCCTGAGCACAGGTGATCAAAGAATGGTCCCAAGATGGCCATGTCCCACTTCAGTGGCCACCTTAAAGACTCAAGAGGTCTTGAGTTATTCAGAGGTTCCAGGGGACTTCAGTTTGTTACAATACTTATCAAAGAGGATGGCCACCAAAAGGAAGGTATTCTCCAGTGTTTAGCACAGTCTTAGCACAGAGCAGGCTTTTAATAAATGCTTGTTGACTGACTGCTAGAAGAAATAAACTGTTGAGAAAGTTGGCCAGACAGTACAGAGTCAAGAAAAAGATAAAATGGTTGTTTAGTAGGCCACAAGACATTTCATATTTTAGGAGTTATGGGTTATTGTTTTGTGTTTTAAGTCTTTGTCAACATGCACCCATACATCTGCAGGGGGATGTCATTTGGGGATTTTTGGAGAGTGTATCTCCTTATCTCTCCCAAGTCTGAAGTAGAGGCAGAAGTCCTCATGTGCCAGACCCCACTGCTGATAAGAATATACCTGGCACTTGGCAACCTGGTGGCCCTGAGCTCCTATGGGCTTACCACAGAAGTACCAGACTTAATACAGACACCTGATTGGCTTTAGCCTTATCATAGACAAGCTCAAGTCATCCACATCCTCCTCCAGGAGAAAGAAATTACAGGCATGAGCAACCATGTTTTAATCATTTCTATAATGATGGAGGAAATAAACAGCTGTTCTATACATGATCTACCAATAAACTGAGTACTTCTCTGGAAGAAACCCTGTTAATTCCTTTTGGTGAGACCCTAGAAACATGAACCATTACCAAACTTTATTTAAGATGACAAAGAATTTGTTTTGCTTGATTGTATATGTATGTAACAGGCTTCATTTTTTCTTGTTTTCTCAGTAGAGAGTGGAGAAAGGAGAGGTAGTGAATGCCAAGTTGAAAATTAAATTAAATGGGGCAGCTAGGTGGTACAGTGAATAGAGCACCCGCCCTGGAGTCAGGAGGACCTGAGTTCTAATCCAGTCTCAGACACAACACAAAAACTAGCCGTGTGACCTTGGGCAAGTCACTTAACACCAACTGCCCTCCAAAAAGCAAAAAAAAATTTTTTTTAATTAAATTTAAAAAAAAAAAAAGACACTTCCCCAGAGTTATAATTTGGGGCAGAAAGTGTAATGACTCAGTGACAATGAGGGGAAAAAATCTTATTCATTCTCAATGGAGCTAGATTCTCCTAGGGCTGAACTCAGACCACATGAGTCCAGAGTTCAAGAGTCTTAGTAAAAGAGAAATACTCAGCCCCCAGGACCCAGCTGGTTTATTATATATAAAATTAGAAGATCAGATTACACGATCTCTAAGATCCATTCTAGCTCAGTCTATGATCCTTATTTTCTTTATTTTTAAAATGCCTATTACACACCTAACACTATACTTAGTGCTGAAGTGGATAAAGGAGAAAGACACAGTTGTTATTCTGAAGAAGGGGTTAAAATTTAATCAAAGTATCACTGTACATAGTCACACTTACATTCAAACATAACACAAACTAAGCTAACACAGCTGTTCTGGCCAGCAACAGGGCTAAGGTTCTCAATGTCTAGCAGAACCTATTGCCACAGAGTATTTCATAAATGGAATTAGAATCTGCCTCACAAAATTCTGAATTTTCATGTTTTAAATTACGGTAAGAAAGCTGATTCTGATCTAGTTGTTTTCTTCTCCCTAAGTCACATTCACATCTTCAACCTTACAGCAATACAACCGTATCCAAATGAAATTTCCAAAATGCAAACGATTAAAAGTTTGTTAGATAATAGCAAAAAATTTCATGACATCTTTTTCACTATTTGAATGACATTTGAATAGGACACAAAGAACTTGTGTTAATTACTATCACCAACAATCCTCATACTAATAATTTCAAATCCCACCCTCTTCCCCCATATACAGAGAAGTTATAGACTGCTACAAACTGGTAGTTCAAACATCTTCCTACACTGTACAGATGACTGACTTTGACAGACTTGGCTCTTCTGAGCAATGCAAGGGTCTAAGACAGCTCCACAAGCCTCAGGATGGGAAATGCTGTGCACATGCAGACAAAGAACTCTGGAGCCTTGCACACAGAAGCACACTGTTTGCTCTCTTTTTTGTGTTTCTTCTTTCTTGTGGCTCATTCCATTGGTTCTAATTCTTCTTTACAGCAAGACTAATGTGAAAATATGTTTAATATTAACGCATATGCAGAGTCTATATCAGATTGCACACTGTCTTGAGGTAGGGGGAGGGGAAGAGTGAACAGAGGAAGGGGAAGAAAATTTGAAACTCAAAATTTTATAGAAGTGAATGTTGAAAACTAAAAAGAAATAATTTTTTTTAAAAAACCTATTCCTTCAGCACTTATTATATAAAACACACTTTTGGCACTAACCCTGTTATTACCTGTCTTCCTATATAAATCTTTTTTTTTTTATTTTTTTTTTTAAAGCAATTGGGGTTAAGTAACTTGCTCAAGGTTACACGGCTAGTCATTATTTATGCATGGGTGCTCATTTTCTGAGGCCGGATCTGATCTCAGGTCATCCCAACTCCAAGGCCGACCGCCCCTTTAGGGCAATTGGGGTTAAGTAACTTGCCCAAGGTTACACGGCTAGGTTTTTGTTTTGTGTGGATTAAGTGTCTGAGGCCAGCTCCGAACTCAGGTCCTTCTGATTCCAGGGCCGGCGCTCTATTCACTGCACCACCTAGCCGCCCCCTTCCTATATAAATCTTGACTACCTAATCATATGGTACAGTTCTCCAGTACAGAGACAATATCATGCTTTCCTAGTTGGAAGGGGGCTTGACTGCTGGCCCATTTCTGTTCTCAGCCCGTGGTCAGTCAGCCTCCACTTCAAATCCCTTAATGAGAGGGAGCTTCCCACCATCTCTGGGGCAGCCCATTTCACTTGCAGAAAGATATTTTAGAAAAATTTTCCTTAAACCATGCCTAAATTTGCCTTTTTGAAACTTCCACCCTTCAGTCAAGAACAAATCTAATCCCTTTTCCACATGACAATTCTTTAGATAAAAGAAGGCAGTTAGCATGGTTCCTCTAACTCTTCTCTTCCCTGGGTTAAACACCCACAATTATTTCAACCAAACCTCATATGGAATAAACTCAAAGTCCTCAACTCCTGGTCACTATCCTCTGGACAGTGTCTATTCTAACAACTGTCTTCCTAAAACAAAATGCCCAGAACTAACCAGAACACTCCACATAGTGTCTGAGCATAGCAGAACCATCAGCTCTTTATCCCTGGACACTGTGCCCTTCAGAATGCAGCCCAAGGTCATACTAGTTTTCTGGATGACATTACACACTGTTGATGCAAAGTAAGCTTACAGATCACCAAAACCCCACATCTTTTCCAGAGGAACTGCTGACCAGTTGTGCCTACCCAATCTTGTATTTGTGAAGTAAAAATGTTGAACCCAAGTATAAAAGCTGACACTTATGCCTATTAAATTTCATCATTATTTGAGTAGACCCAACATTCTAGCCTTTTTTAACCGTGACTGTCTTTTAGTGTTTTATTTATCCCTCCTAGGTGTATCATCTACACATGTGTTTAGCATGTCAACTATGCCTTAATCCAAGTCTCCACATCCTCCTCATCAGCCAACCCTCTTCCCAACCTGCATGTCCCACTCTCCTGGTTGGCAACTACCTCCCCTGACCACTATTCCAGAAAGAGACAGACCTAGCTATGCTCCTCTTCACATCTTCACTCAACTCTGGACTTCTCTCCCACCCCCACTTTCCAGGTTTTATATGGTTTTTTATGTTATCTTCCTCTATTAGAATGTTATATTTTATGCTTTATATGTTATCTTTATATGTTATATTTTATATGTTATATGTTGTTTTCCTCTATTAAAATGTAAACTCCTTAAGAGAGGGGCTGTCTGCATTGCTTGTATTTGTAGCCCCAATGCTTAGTACAGTGCCTAGAACATAGAAAACATTTAATAAATGCTTTATGTATCTACTGATGAAAATATTAAACACAGGGCCAACCACAAATGGATCAGATTCCTAAAGAACTCCTAGTGACATTATTCTAAAAAGACATCAAAGCACTGAAGACTGCTCTTTGGGTTCAGTCATTTAATCAATTCCAAATTCATCTAGCTATAATATAGTTAATTCACATCTCTCTACTTGTCCACAAGGAGAAAAAGATATTCTATCAAAATTTTGCTAAAATCTAAGTAATATTATTGAAAGACAATAGAACTATGATTGACACACTGACTACTGATAATTCGGTGAAATTCAGGTAAAGCAGGCCCTCTTCCCTCTAAATAGACAGATTAGTCTCCAAGTATGGAATGAAACAAATTGTCACACATGGTCAAAGTATTATTTTGCTTTGCCTAGCTAAAATCCTTGAGGGGGCAGGCTTTATGGCATGAGAAAAAGCATCCATAGTAAAGTGACAGCCATGTATTTTTTAAAAACAAGCAACAAAAAAAATTTTGTTGTTCAGCTGTTTCAGTCATGAATGACTCTCTGTAACCCCATTTGGGGTTTTCCTGACACTGGAGTGGTTTGTCATTTCCTTCTCCAGCTCATTTTACAGATGAGAAAACTGAGACAAACAGGGTTAAGTGATTTGCCCAGGGTCCCACAGCTAATAAGAGTCTGAGGCCAAATTTGAACTCAGGAAGATGTTTTCCTTACTCCAGGCCCAGCACTCTCTCCACTAAGCTGTATGCAGAATTCCCCTACTCTATCAGACTAGCAATCTTGGCAGAAAAAGGAAATAAGGTTAATCTGGCCCAGCTTGTTATTAATGAAGTAATCCTGGCTCTCTGTGATCACAGATTCTCTAGATTCACTAGCCATCTCTTTAATTATACATTTTAGAATTTTGCCAGGAATATAAGTCAAGCCTACTGGTTTATAGAATGTAGATTCTATTTTTCCCTAGCACCTTTTTAATGAGTTTGCTTTTATAGAGATTGGCTCCCTGAGAAGAAAAGTCAAAGTTCAGGTTAACATATAGTGTGTTCTTGGAAGCGGTAAACAGTCTCCCAGGTAGAATTTTAAATAAAAGCCATTTCCCTCTGCTCTGGTTTCAAAATTGCTTAGTTAACTTCATAACAACAAAGCAAGGGCCATCTCCTGACAGCTGCCTTTTGGCAGAGATAGAGCACTGAGACTCTCCAACAGCTGCCTCATAGCCACCAGGGGCAATTTCCCCTAAAAATCAAACCCAATTCAAGAGTTCAGGAAGCACACACTGTTCATAGATTCACAACTATTTTGCCAGAAAGCAAGAAGTGTTCTGGAATACAAAAATACTTAGTTAATGCCGTTCACCCTATCAATACTTAATTAGCCTGCAAGGCACTATCCAGGACAACGATGTCTGTCTTTTGAGAGTAGACAAGCATGGATTTCTGAAAATGATTATACAACAGCAGACAGACATCTCCAGAGTCTGAAGAAAATGCAGGCCTATTTTCTTCTGAATTGAGGAGACATGAACTGCTTTCCTGCTTATCAGGTCTGGGGAGAAAAATGCAACTTTGGGCTTCTGAGTATAAGCCATATAATAAAGAGATGAAGAAAGCTACAGTATGTTTCACATATTAATAAAAGTAGAAAAGGGCAAAATCTGGAATACCCCCCCCACACACACATACATACACACACACACACATACATACACACACACACACACTCACACACACATCTTATATCTTGTACCTACACTTCTCCCTTTGGTTTAACAAGAAAATTAATAAAGAATTAACAAGAAAAGGCTTCCACAGAAAGTGATACCTGAATTTCGCCTCAAAGGAACCTAAGGATTCCAAAGACAAGGAGGGAGTAATGTTCCAAGGATGAGAAATAGTCTGAACAAAGAGCAAAATGAACAAAACAGGATATAGTCATCCACTTCAAGGAATAGCTATTGGACCAGCTTGATAGAAATGTATAGTGTAGAAAGGATTATTGTATGTACTTAATAAGCTTAGAAACATAGGTGGCAGCAAATCTGCATAGTCTTAAAGCTGAGTTTATATTTTATCCTCCAGACCCTGAGAAGCCTCCAAAGATTTCTGAGCAGAGAAATGACATAGCAAGTTTGTCAGCTGTATAGAACGGCACTTCTTAAACTGTGGGTCGAGACCCCACTGGCAACAGTAAAAGGTTTCTGAACGAGCAACAACCAAAAATTAATCAAGAATCCGAAGTATAATGAATCTGAGGTGTTTCTAGTAGTGCTTGCTCAATGGTGTTGCATTGCAGGACTTCACTGCAGCCTTGGTTCTGAACACAAGGCACACACCGTTTGCACTGCACATGACTCAGGCCAACTCTGCTGATTGTAAAAAGGGGTCCTGAGTGGAAAAGGTTTAAAAAGCCCTGGCTTAGAAGATGGGCAGGAAAAAGGAGACACCAGAAGTAAGGAACTGAATTAGGAGGTTTTTAGAATAGTGTGGGAGATCTACAGTCTGGCAGTGGTCGGGTCAGCAGGTAACTGGGATGAATGACAGAGAAGAACTAGTAAGTCACTGGATCTGGGGTCTGAAGAAAAGAATCAAGGAAAATGACTCCAAAGTTACTCACAGAGGTTGGTGACTTTTCTAAGGTCAAGCTTTGGTGTAGGGCCCTGTTGTGGGTAAGTTAACCACTCCCTCAGCCCCACAGACTATAGCAAGGAAGCTGTGGTGCAGGCTAAGACAACTGGGGTTAGTTTTGTCCCTGGGGGACTGATCACCTAGTTACAGCTCTTTGGAGAAGAGGAGAATAAAAATCATTTCCAAGACTTTTTGGTAGGGGCTCAGAAGAATTAGAGACAAGTCCTTTCTTCTTCTTCTTCTTTTTTTGGGGGGAGGGGGAAAGGCAAGGCAATTGGGGTTAATAGACTTGCCCAAGGGGGTTGAGCCAAGATGGTGGAGTAGAAACAGCACTTCCAAGGAGCTCTTGCCCACACCACTTCAAAATTATGTAAAAGGGGCACTCTGAATGACCTCTGGAGCTCCAGAACCCACAAAATGACACAGAGAAGCTAACCTCCCACTGAGGACAGTCCGGCAACCCAGCAGGGAGCGGCCAACTCTGCACTCTGGGAGCCAAGCCCAGGACTGCATGAGTCAGAGGTTTTAGCCCCAGGGTGGCCAGACCAGCAGCAGGCTGGAGGGACCCCAGAACACCAGCAGCTGTGGTGTTTCCAGAATTATCAACACATAGATGCCTAGGACAAAGTGAGAGGTCAGTGCCCTATGGACTTTGGGACTGGTTGGGAGAGTGTGTGGCCTCTTTCCCCTGGGGGCTGGTCCAGCTTGCACCACATTGCCACATTGCAGCTTCAGGTGGGAGCTGGGATAGGAGGGAGAGAAATATAGTCAGTCTTTTACAACATATCTACTATGGTAATGTTTTGCATAACTACACATGTACAGCATATACTGAGTTGCTTATCTTCCTTTTAAAACCAAACTTTTAAAAAATATATAAATACTATGATTAATACTATTGTGCATATAATTGGGAGATAAGATGTGCAGGCATTGGGACATGAAGATTCACCTTGCCCTACTGGAAAAGTCAAAGGGGATATGGGAGAAGAGATGGGAGAGAGAAGATTGGATAAGGGGATATCCTGTGGGACTACTATTCTGGGATGGTGAGTAGGGGAAAAATGGGGGAAAAAATTATAACTCAAAATCTGACAGAAATGAATGATGTAAACCAGAAGTTAATAAAGCATTTGAAAAAAGAGAGAGAGACTTGACCAAAGTCACACAGCTAGTTAAGTATCAAGTGTCTGAGGCTGAATTTGAATTCAGGTCCTTCTGACTTCAGGGCCAGGGATCTACTCACCACACCACCTAGCTGCCCCAATGTCCTTTCTTCTTGCTGGCTGCTTTGACTTGTTTTTATATCTCCTTTAGCAGTGCTTCTACCTGAGGATGCTATAACATAACTTTAACAAAGGGGCTGTTTGTTCAACTCCTCTAGTTCTGGGCAATGCATAGTACCAGAAGAAGGCTAATTACCATTACAATGGTGTTTGGAGTACAAAAGTTAGCCAGTTCTACCAATGATTTGGCCCACAACAGGCATTTAAGTCTCCAGAGGTGGTCTATAGAATAAATACTCCATGGGGGCGGAGCCAAGATGGCGGAGTAGAAACAGCTCGTCCAAGCCTCTCTGCCCCCAGATTCCCCACAAACTATGTAAAAAAGGACTCTGAACAACTTCTGGAGCCCCAGCACCCACAGAACAACACAGAGAAGCTAACCTCCCGCTGAAGACAGCCCAGCAGCCCTGCAGGAAGGACCAGCGCAGCGGTGTGGGAGCTGGCAACGTGCAGAGCGCAGAGCGCAGGAGCCCAGCCGAGCTGAGCCCAGGTCCGCTTGAGCCGAGGTTTTAGCCCCAGGGCGGCAGGGCCAGCAGCCAGCTGGAGGAACCCCAGAACACCAGGAGCTGTGGCAACTCCAGAATTATCAACATAGACATGCCTAGGACAAAGTAAGAGGTTAGTGTCCTATGGACTTTGGGACCTGTATTTGGGGAATGCGTCAGCTCCCTCCCCTGGGGGCTAGAAGCCGCTGAGGAGACACGCCATTTTGTAGTTTTCATAGGCATTTCCGGCTCCCAGCCTACAAATCGTGGGGAGATCCAGCGATCAGTCTTGGGGGGTAATCGCTCTTGCTTTAACCTCCCTGGATCTGGATTGTGATCTAGGGTGGAAGTTGTGGGTGGGTTTACAGCTTGCCAGAAACGGAAGTTGCCCCCCACACGTTCGGGACGAAAATTCCTCTATCTGGCCTTAAAGCCATAGTGTGGCAACAAGCCCAAAAGTCAAGCAATTAAGTGGCAACATGCCAAGGCAAAGGAAACAGAAAAATGCAACCCTAGACTCCTATTTTGGGGGCATAGAGCGGAAAAGGACTGTGAGGTCAGAAGTCCTGCTCCAAAAGCCCCAGGGGAAAACATGAGTGGGTTGCAGGCCATAGAGGACCTTAAGAAGGACTTTAAAAATCAAATAAGAGAAGTGGAGGAAAAATTGGAAAGAGAAATGAGAAGGATGCAGGAAAAGTATGAAATGAGGGTCAACAGCCTGACTGAGGAAAACAACACCTTAAAAAAATAGACTAACTCAAATGGCAAAGGAGGCCCAAAAGGGCAATGAGGAGAAGAATGCCTTAAAAAGTCGAATTTGCCAGATGGAAAAAGAATCTCAAAAGTTCACTGAGGAGATTCATTCCTTCAGAGTTAGACTGGAGCAAATGGAAGCTAATGACTTTATGAGAAATCAAGATGCTGTTAAGCAGATCCAAACAAATGAAAGATTAGAAGGCAATGTGAAATATCTCATGGGAAAAACCACTGACCTGGAGAATAGATCCAGGAGAGACAATTTAAAAATTATTGGACTACCTGAAAGCCAGGATCAAGGAAAGAACCTAGAAATCACCCTTCAAGAAATTCTCAAGGAAAACTGCCCTGATGTTTTAGATCCAGAGGGCAAAATAGAGGTTGAAAGAATCCACAGATCACCTCCTGAAAAAGATCCCAAAAAGAAAACTCCCAGGAATATTATAGCCAGGTTCCAGAATCCCCAGATCAAGGAGAAAATACTACAAGCAGCCAGGAAGAAACAATTTCAATATTGTGGAAACACAATCAGAATAGCCCAGGACCTGGCAGCTTCTACACTGAGGGATCGAAGGGCATGGAATATGATATTCCAGAGGGCAAAAGAACTGGGAATGAACCCAAGGGTCACCTACCCAGCAAAACTGAGTATTTTGTTTCAGGGAAAATATGGTCATTCAGTGGAATAGAGGACTTTCAAGCATTCTTGAGGAAAAAACCAGAATTGAATAGAAAATTTGACATCCAGACACAAGAAGGAAGAGATGCCTGAGAAGGTAATCAGGGAAAAGAAATCAAAAGGAACTTATCAAAGTTGAACTATTTACATTCCTATATGGAAAAGCAATAACTGTGACTGATGATATCTTTCTCACTATGAAAATAATGGAAGAAGGGGGTGTGGTCATATGAATACATATGTGAATGTGTGTGTATATGGTTACAGTTATATATGGATAGAGGGCATAGGTTGAATTTGTTGGGAAGGGAGAATACTCAAGGGATGAAATTATGAGGTGAGAGAGGAAAGTGGCAAGAGGAGATGGGGAGAGACATGGTAGGGTAAACTATCTCATGTAGGGAAGTGGTTGCAAAGGAGGGGGAGAATAAGGAAGGCTAAAAAGGCAAAACCACATTCACATTGAATTTGGTTCAGGGAGAAAATGATATACATACTAAATGGGATATCTCAACCTGCAGCAGGATAGGGGGAAGGGGGATGAGAGGAGGGATGATGGATGGGAGGGCATCCTTGGGGTGAGGGGAGGTTGGAAGTACCCACTATAGAAGAGGGACAGGATCATGTAGGGAATGGACCAGGTGGGGGGTGGGATGAGTGGGAGGGAATTATAAGCAGCCTTGTACAATATATCTACTATGATAATGTTTTGCATAGCTAGACATGTACAACATATACTGAATTACTTATCTCCCAAGAAGGAATGGGTGACAAGGGAGGAAGGAAATGGATCTGAAATTCGAGGTCGTAACATTAAATGTTTCAAATATATATATATATAAATACTAAAAAAAAAAAAAAAGAATAAATACTCCAACACCTTCACACTCCACTGGTCATGGACACTCACTTTTTCTCAGTGGCAACAAAGATTACATTAGGATTGTTTTGTTTTTTAGCTGCCACCAGCAAAAATCATTCATCTCCAACTGTCTTTTAGACATTTCAAATTGGATCTCTAACAGACATCTCAAACTCAACATGCCCAAAACAAAACTAATTATCTTTCCCCTTACAGCCTCCCCCTCTCCTTCTTTCCCTATTATCACAGAGGGCAACACCAACCTCCTTGTCTCTCAGGCTCACAACCTAGGAGTCATCCTGGACCCCTCATTATCTCTTACCCCACCCCCATATCAAGCTGTTGCCAAGACCTATCAATTATACCTTTGAAGCATCTCTTGAAGAGGCCTCTTCTCTCCTCTGATACTGGCACACTCTAGTGCAAGCTGTCACCATCTCACACCTAGACTATTGCAATAACCTGGTGGTGGTTCTGCCTGCCTCAAGTCTCTCCCTACTCCAATCTATCTTCCATTTAGACACCAAAGTGGTTTTCCTAAAACAAAGGTCACATCATGTCACACACACCCACACTCAATAAAGTCCAGTGGTTCCTCCTGCCCCAGGAGTAAACATAAAATACTCTGCTTAGCACAACCCAGCCCTTTCTACTTTCCCAGGCTTCTCTGACCTTACTCCTCCACACTTACTCTTCTATCTAGTGACATCTAGCTTCCTGGCTGTCTGTCCCACAAACAAGACAAACCACCTCTGAGCTCTGGGCATTTTATCTACCTGTCTTCCATTCCTGAAATGCTCTACCTCAACCTCCCTAGCTTCCTTCAAATCCTGCCTAAAACCTCTTCTTCTACAGAAAGCCTTCTCCAGCCTCTCCTAACTCTACTGCCTTCCCTCTCTCATTTGTTTACTTCTTGTTTCTCTCATTAAATTGTGAGCAATTTGAGGGCAGGGATTGTCTTGTGCTTCTTTTCATATTCCCAGTGCTTAGCACAGTGCCTGACATATAGCAGGCACTAATTTTTTTTTCCTTTTTGGAGGGGGGAAGGCAGGGCAATTGGAGTTAAGTGACTTGCCCAAGGTTACATGGCTAGTAAGTGTTAAGTGTCTGAGGCTAAGACTTGAACTTAGGTCCTCCTGACTCCAGAATCAGTGCTCTATTCACTGAACCACCTAGCCACCCCAAGACACTTAATATTTAATGACTGGCTACTTATTGGACATTTAATTAATTGGACATTAATTAATTGCATGCCCCACAAGTATCTCAAACTCAATATATACAAATCAGAATTTACCTTTCCCCTCCAACCAACTGTTCTTCCAAAATTATCACTTTCAAAGGTAACAACATCCTTCTAATCACCCAAGTTCGTAACTTCTGTGTCACCCTTAACTCTTCACTTCCCCATTTCACATATTTAATCAGTTGTGCAATCTGTCATTTCTATCTCCACAGAATCCCTCCAGTGTCCCATTCTCTCCCCTCACACAAAAACTGTCACCTGAACTACTTCCATAACATCCCATATAGTCTCCTTTTCTCAAGTCTCCCTGCTTCTTCAATTCATCCTCCAAAGTGATTTCCTAAAGAACAGCTCTAACCATACCACACACACACACACACACACACACACACACACACTCCCAACTCAACAAAGGACAGTAGCCTTCTATTGCCTCTAGGATCAAATATAAAGCTCTTCAAAACTTGGTCCCTTTTTGCCTTTCTAGTCTTACACATTCAGGGCTGGGCCTGACTCAGGTCAGTCCCCATTGTTTAGGTTAGATATTAGAACAAAAGGAGATGTAGGTCCTTCAATAGTCAACAAAAAGAGATTTACTTAGCCACAGCAAGACATTTAACAAGGATAAGCACTAAGAACACCTAAAAATGATTTAGCTGAGTGAAGCTCCTTTGTCTACATTACCTATCTGGCAGTTTTGTTAGAAGTAAAAACAACAATCTGAACTTTTAGGACTAATAAAAGGAATAACTTTTGTTTGGATTTGAAAGGCTCCATTCTTATTATTCCCTTTTAAAGTACACTCCATTCCTAATCAATATTTTAAGTTGTGCTGAAAAAAAATCCAAATCCTATTCCCAAATTTCTAAAGTAGGTTTTCATTTCCTGTTCTCAATACAATAGCTAGAATTTATATAACACTTTAAGATCTGAAGGAATCTTCCTGAGGAGCTGTCAAGATAGCAGAGTAGGAGGCAGTGTTTTTGCCCAGCTCCCCGAACACACCTCCTCCTAGACCTAGAACCCAGGCAACCTAGAAAATGTTTATTTTATTCCAGCCTATTCTCTATTTTACCTTGTCCCCTCTTCAAGAAGTCTGTTATACTTCTGATCACTGCCTCTCAATCTACCCTCCTTTTTATTTCTCTCCCCTTTCCTTAACCCCTTTTTTTCCTACTTTCCAGTTGGGTAAGGTGAATTTCTGTTCCCAACTGTATGTGCATGTTTATTCTGAAAATGAGATTCAAGTATGGCCTACTCACCTCCATATTCTCCTTCCACGGCTCATTTACACGAGATAATTTTTTCCCATTCTTCTCCCCCCCACCCCCTCCCCGCTTCTCTTAGTGCATCCCTTTCTCACCCATTTTTCTTTTGAGATCATCCCAACATAACAGAATCACACCCAAGCTCTTTGTCTAAGTACACTACCTCTAAGACCCCTGTTCATAAAATTCTGAAGGATTACAGATTATATCTTCCTATATAGGGATGTAAACGGTTTAACCTTGTTTAGTCCCTTATGATTTCTCACTTACTTTTTATGTTTCTCTTAAGTCCTGTGTTGGAATGTCAAATTTTCTATTTAGTTCTGGTCTTTCCATCAGGAATGCTTGGAATCCTCTTACATTAAATCCTCTTACATGTCTAGTTTTTTTTCTCCTGTAGGATTATACTCGGTTTTGCTATATAGATTATTCTTGCTTCTAAGGTTAGTTCCTTTGCATTCTAGAATATCATATTCCAAACCTTCTATTCCTTGACAGTGGTAGCTGCTAAATACTGTGTGATTTTGACTGTGGCTCCATGATATTTGAATCCTTTCTTTCTGATTGCTCACAGTATTTTCTCTTTAACCTAAGAGTTTGGAATTTTAGCTACAGTGTTCCTGGGAGTCTTCATTTGGGGATTTTTCTCAGGAGGTGAGCCATGAATTCAAAGTCTACTTTGCCCTTTGGTTCTAAAATATCTGAGCTGTTTTCCTTTATAATTTCTTTAAATATAATGTATACATCTTTTGTTGTTGTTGTTGTTGTTCATGGCTTTCAGGTAATTCAATGATACTTAAAATATCTCTTCCTATTTTCCAGGTCATTTTTTTTACTATGAGATATTTCACATTTTCTTCAATTTTTGCAGTCTTTTGACTTTTATTGTTTCTTAATGACTCAGTCATTTTCTTCAGTATTGTTTTGTACCGCTTTTATAGGCTATTAGCTCTCTTTTCATAATTTTCTTGCATAGCTCTCATTTCTTTTCCCAATTTTTCTCTATTGCTTTTATTTAATTTTTAAAATCTTTTCTTTCTTTTTACTGCTATTTTTAAAAATCTTTTTTTAACTCACTGAGGAATTTGGCTTGGTGGGGGGCGGGCAATTGGGGTTAGGTGTCAAGTATCTGGTCTGAGGCTAGATTTGAACTCAGGTCCTCCTGACGTCAGGGCTGGGGCTTGTGTCCAATCTGCATTTTTCTTTGAGACTTTAATATTTTTGAGTCATTGTCTTCCATGTTTGTGCCTTGATCTTCCTTATCACCATAGCAGCTTTTTATGGGCAGGTTCTTTTTTTGTTTGCTTATTTTTCCCCCCAATCTACTTTTAAATTTGGACTTTTATCTTCTGGCTTAAGCTTCTGTCTTTTTATGCCCTGCTGCTCTCACAGATAAGCTCAAGAGCCTGTTTTCAGTGATTCCAGAGTGCTGTTATCTGGAAAGATATTCAGTGCCCTCCTGAATCTGCACTCTGCAAGTTCCTGACACAGGTGTAGATCTGTTGGCTTATATGTGGTTGAGTCTCAGCAGACTGCTACTAGACTCAATCACTATTAGCCTGCTAGAAGGTTCTGCAGATTCAAAAGGACTAAACTGATAGCCCCTTTGGTTTTGGTCTTTTTCTTTGACTTATTTCATTATAGATATATGCAAGGCTAAAGATTAGCACAGAGTCCCCATTCCACTCTTAGGTACAGAACACAGCTATGTTTCTGAAACTTGTTCTTTGCTCCTTACACAGATAGTGCCCCTGCTACCATGCAACTACTCCTTTACATACTTGAACTGTGACCTGGGATTGGATAATGGATGACAGAGCTGCCGGTTGGCACCTATTCCCACTCCCAGGGGTTAGTACAAAGATTCCCTGAGATCTCTGAAAGGTAGTTCTTGCCCTGATGTTCCCTTTACCATCCCTGAGTGCTGAAACTCTCCACTCCACTCTGGTTCCACTGTCACCACCCTCTGCTGCTGCTACTTGGCTTCTACCTCTACTGTGCTGCACTCCTGGCCAGCCTCCATTCCAATGTCCACAAACTTACTCTATCTTCCTAAGCTGCTCTGGGATGGAAAAATTATTCAGGATGATTATTTTCTTCATTTTCCTGATCAGAATTTGGTTTGGTGTGCTTTCTAGGTTGTTGTGAAGGAAACGGTGGAAGAACTAAGGCAAAAATGTCAACTCTCCCTTTGTCATCTGACTCTGAGCCCTGTAAATATTAGCTCATTTGTTCCTTACAACAACCTTATGATGTAGGTACTATTATTATCCCCATTTTATAGATAAAGAAACTAAGACAAACAGAGGTTAAATAACTTGCCCAAGGTCACACAGTTATTAAGTATCGGTGGTTGAATTTGAACTCAGGTCTTCCTGACTCTGCACCAAGCATGCCCAACATTAGCTAACAGTCAATGAAAAGGCTGTTGCTGTTGTTGTTTGTCCATCTGTTCTAAGAAGATGTCATGTCTCCCATGACATCAGAGAGGTAATGCCATGACATGCAAGTGAATTAGGTTTAAGTGAGGGAGGGCTATGCAAAATCACCTGCCTCACTTTCTTCTCCAGGGACATCTGGATCCATTAGAAAGATATAGATCAGAACAACTGGAGAAGGCCCTGGATACCGTGAGAGACTTAAAAAGCTAAGGCCTTTTAACAGTTTGACTGAGGTAATGACCGTTCAGTGAGGAAGTCTAGGTAAGAAATGAGGCAGAGAATGGCCTTTATTACCTAGTAAAAAAAAAAAACAAAACCCAATCTGGGAAAGGAAAATCCTCTGGCCAAAACAGAAAAAATTGCTATTTACATTCACTCTGAGCCAATCAGGGCACTCTATCTCCTGCATCTTTGCTTTTTCATTATGACCAGGTCAAGCCCCATTTATTCATAATGAAAAGGCAAAGAGACTTTAATAGAGTGTCCTATTAAAGAACAAGAAGTCAGTCAGTCTGAACAGACTATAAAGTGTAGTAAAAGGAGTAATGTATGGGACTATAAAGTCAGACTGGGTCCAAGTTGTAAAGGGCTTTAAAAGTCAAACATGGAAGTTTATATTTGATCTTAAAGACAATAGGGAGACAATGAAAAAATTATTTTAGCCAATGAATCACGTTTTTTTTTTCAAAGTTAATTCATCTTCCCTGAAACTATATAAAGACACCCAAATTTTACATTTTCATCAAAGAAGCGGCAAGGAAACTGGGTTACTCAGTCATCCAGGCAGAAGGCCCTTTATCAAATCAAACACAAAACATGGGTATATTTTGATTACCTTCTCTGCATTTATTTTTTTTTTTAAGTAATTTCTAGGTTGTAAGAGGATTAACATCTGGCTTTCACAAGTATTCCTTTTTGTTAGTATCATCTTTACTACCTTTAGATAAGCCCAAAAAGAAAAAAAAAGGCCAAATTTAACCACCAAAACTGGGGGCCAAGTCCACTTAAATTTGCACAAAGATTTCAATTATCCAGTGTTAAAAAATTTCAGATGGGCTTAAATAAACAACAGGTTTTGGATAACCAAGTTTCATCTCTCTGACCTTCCATTTTCTTTTCTCTCAAAAAAAAAAAAAAAACCCACAACTCTATTGCAAGTATTTTAATTCATTAAACCTGCTAAAAATCAAAATACTTGAAGATTTCACAAATGCAAATCTGAGTACTAAGTGTAAGACAAATCTAGCTCTGCATTTGTAAGCTGATTATTAACCTGTTTTCTGGGGCCAATATATTATTCTTTCATAAATTCAACAAAAAATTACCATCTGACAAAACCTTTCAATCAAGCATGGAAATCAGGGGACACAAAGGTGCATGACATCTTTCTGATGTTTCTTTACTTTAACTTTTCATAGCTTATCAGTACTTCCAAATCTCTCTAGTAGAAAATTTCTGTATTTTTCTGCTGCTGAGCTTCTGGCATGGTGGGACTACTAATTTTCTGCTTATTGAAGGTTATACACTTTAGTCAACAGAAACAAGGGGTTAGTCAAAACTGGAAAAAAAAGTTTAGTGACTGAACCTAGAACAATCCCCTCATTTTACATATGAAGAAACTGAGGGCCCAGAGAGGTCAAACAATGCTAAGATTACTCAGGGAGTACATAGAAGAGCTGAGATCTGAATCAAGGCTGTTTTGATTCCAAATCTAGAAATCCAATTTTCACTTTACTATACCATGCTAAGTATTCTTGGGGGGAGGGAAGGATGTGTTCCCCCACGAATATGTGTGTGTGTATGTATAAGAACTGAATAAATATCTTCGAATCTGTGTATCAATAAAGTTGCCACTGTAAAACAAGGAAGATATGCTGGACTTTAATTTACTAAATTGTAGACTCAAAGTTACAGCATTTAATTTTTTTAAAAAAATTCATATATGCATACACATTTACCGCACTGAGTTGTATCAGAAAAAAGTTTTTTAAATTAAGTTTTATAACCATTAGGATTCTCATCAAGTTTCTAACATTTTTCTGTCCATAGCACCTTGTTTTTTAAAAACTAATTCTCTTTGAAAAATAAACATAAACTCAACAGAAACCTGGAAAAATAAATTTATTTGAACTATTAGAAGGGGTTGCATGATGATGTAAAAGATACTGTTCTAATAGTAGGAAGGGAAATGAGTTCCCCTTCAGAACTTTAATGTCAAGGAGTCTTGAGGAAGCTAATAAGAAAAAGAGAGGACCTGGGAGTAGATTGGATCAGTTTTGAGGGGTTTTAATTGAGGAAGAAAATCTACCAACTATGAGCATTTCCACATACACAAGATAACACAAAAAGACTATTATATATGAAAACAGTGAATCTCCATTTTATGTCACCTGGTTTAAAAAATAATAATAAAATAAATTTCATACACTATTTTCAAAGCCATCCTCCTTAGGCCTCCTTAAGAACTTCCTTCTGTTCCCTTCTGTGAATCTTAAGAAATGTTTCAATGCCCCTTTCTTTAGCAAAAATATTGCACATTATTAGATGTCTCAAGTCTTTCAAAGCTGTTTTTCTTTACAATTTTGCTGTCATCATATAAATTATCTCCTGGTCACTTAATTCTTTTTTTTTTTTTTTTGCTTTTTGGAGGGCAATTGGGGTTAAGTAACTTGCCCAAGGTTACACGGCTAGGTTTTTTTGTTTGTGTGCGCGTTAAGTGTCTGAGACCAGATCCAAACTCAGGTCCTTCTGACTCCAGGGCCGACGCTCTACTCACTGTGCCACCTAGCCGCCCCCGTGGTCACTTAATTCTACATCAGTTCACACTAACTAGGATTCTCTGAAATCATCTTTCATTGTTTCTTGCACAGGGCAAAGCTCTACCACCTGCTAAATTTTTTAACAGAGTGATTAGTTATGTTTTGAAACTCAGACCCTGGTTCTTTCTCTAAGATTGCACTATCTTTCCTTGGGACTTTCTCTAGGGTCCCTCCATTCTTGCTGGCTAAATGTGCCTCTGGTTCATTTCTAGGTGCACTGAGATACTATAGGTTTGTTTGCCTGGGTGAGGATAGCTTTACTGGCATTCTTTCCTATTGCCTGTGGGCTTCTGCCTTTTTTTTCCTTGTAGTTCTTGCATATAAGTTGTCCCTTACTATAGCTTCTCATTATATTTCTTGATCCTTATTCAATCAGGTGTGAGTCTAAGGTTTTTGCTGGAGTAGGTACGGAGAAGCTAGGCAATCTGCCTCCATTCAAGCAATGATTTTGCTGGAAGTCTGGTGCCTTGATTATTCACTAATCCTTTTCCCTTTCACATTTCATTTAACTGTAGTGAAATTACATTCTAATGAAGATGGTGTAGTCAATCTGCTGAAATAGGGATGTAATAAGGACATTCAAGGCTCTCTATAATCTAATTTCAGCTTACTTCTACACCTTATCTCATATTATTCATCCACTCATAACATGTTCCTCTAAACATGTCCTGATCTCACATTGCTCTTTCCGGGCTCTAACCTTTTGCAAATATTGACATCCCCCTATTTCCCAATATCTGGAGTGATCTCCCTTCATATTTTAGCTTTGTGAAATCCTTCCCTGCAATCAAGATCCAATTCAAATACATCACCTATGAAGTTTTCTATGGTCTCCCACTTAGAATCAACCTCTTCCTTCTCAAAATCTGCATTCCAGGGGCAGCTAGGTGGCACAATGAATAAAACACCTGCCCTGGAGTAAGGAGGACCTGAGTTCAAATCCAGCCTCCAAAACTTAATACTTACTAGCCGTGTGACCTTGGTTAAGTCACTTAACCCCAATTGCTCTGCCCTCCCCCCTCCAAAAAGCAAAAGAAAAAATCTGTATTCCATTCTACTGGGAATTTTTCCATCTATTTACAATATTACCTCCTATTTATCCTGTGTAGATCTTGTTTGTTCATAATCATTTGTATGTTGTCTTCCCCATTAAACTGTGAGCTCCTTGAAAAAGATATGTCTTTTGCTTTTTTTGGTATCTACAGCACTAAACACATAGAACTTAATAAATACTTGCTAACTGACTAATTTGTCTTATAACTAATTTTATATTCTTCTTAACATCCCTAATAATAACAATGCTAAGCTTTCAATTCCACTAGGTCAGCAAGTACCCCCACTGCTAAGCACATAGCAAGTATTTTTAATGTTTTGTTGAATTAAGAACAGTATCTTAATAACAAATCTGAGGACTACTTATCAGCACATTGACAAGATAAATATTCCACAGCTCCATATTTGCTGCTAGTGAAGAACCTGAGGAATAAACACACACACACTAAGATTCCCAACAAACAATGTACAAAGTATCCCAAAAGTCTTTAACAGCTTAAAACTTCAAAATACCTTTGGAAACTCTTACATATTATCTCACTTGATCCTCACAACAACCTTTAGAAGAACTACAAAAGAATTATCTTTTTTATCTTTAGGGTACAAACCTATGGTTTCATCAGAGTAGGGAAGTCCTGAAAAGTAAAAATATAGAGTAATGTGGACTTAGAGTTAGGTGGATTTGGAATTGGTTTAATAATCCAATTCAAAGAGCAGCCTTAATGGGCCAATGTCAAATTTGCAGGATATCTCCAGTAATCTGCCCTGGGAATCTATGTTTGGTCTTGAGATGCAGTTCAAAAAATAACTTTACAAGTTGAAGGTGGGAGAGGTATGGTTAGACAGCAGTTTGTCTAAAAAGGATCTGAGGATTTTAGGGAACTATATACCCAATAAATCAGTAGTGTGACATGGCAAGCAAAAATACTAGTTTGATTTTAGGCTACAAGATGGGAAGAACTGTTGTTCAGTCATTTTCAGTTGAGTCTGACTGTTCATGAATCCACGTGGGGTTTTCGTGGCAAAGATACTGGAATAGTTTGCCATGTCCTTCTTCAAGTCATTTTCAGATGAGGAAACAAGGCAAAGAGGATTGAGTGACTTGTCCAACAGTCACACAGTAAATGTCTGAGGCCAGATTTGAACTCAGGAAAATGGGTCTTCCTAACTCCAGACCCAGCCCTCTATTCACTGTACCACCTAGCTGCCCATAAGAGAAAAGTACCTTCTAGAAATAAAGAGCTGATAGTCCCAATCTATCTGGCTGGAGTCAAACCACATTAATTCTGGGCAACACGGTTTAGAAAGGACATTAATAAGCTAAAGAGTATGCAGAAGGCAATCAAGATTGTGAAGGGCCTTGAGTTCATGCTATATGAGGTTCAAATGACAGAACGGGGTATAAGTCTTGGGGGAAATAGGATAGCTGTTTTAAAGAATCTAAAGTGCTGGTACCTGTTCTGTCCTTGTTCTGTCCACCCCAGCAGGCAAAATCAGGGGGAATGGTGAGAAGGAGATTTAGACTTGATATTTAAAATATATATATATATATATATTTTTTTTTCCCCTAACAATTGGAGCAATTAAAAAGTAGAGCTGCCCTTTCCGTGCTGCCCCGAAGAGGGTTCCATACGGCGTTGTTCTCAGTTTCCATCGTAACTTTAAAGGGAAACTTTCACGATGTCCGGAGCCCTGGATGTCCTGCAGATGAAGGAGGAGGATGTCCTCAAGTTCCTGGCTGCAGGAACCCATCTGGGCGGCACCAATCTGGACTTCCAGATGGAACAATATATTTACAAGAGAAAGAGTGATGGCATCTACATCATTAATCTGAAGAGAACTTGGGAAAAACTTCTGCTGGCAGCGCGTGCCATTGTAGCCATTGAAAACCCAGCCGATGTTAGTGTCATCTCATCCAGGAACACTGGCCAGAGAGCCATTGTGAAATTCAATGCTGCCACTGGCGCCACACCTATTGCTGGACGTTTCACACCGGGCACCTTCACCAACCAGATCCAGGCAGCTTTCAGGGAGCCTCGCCTCTTGGTGGTCACTGATCCTCGGGCAGATCACCAGCCTCTGACTGAAGTATCGTATGTTAACCTCCCAACCATTGCCCTGGGCAACAAAGACTCCCCACTTCGATATGTGGACATTGCCATTCCATGTAACAACAAGGGAGCTCACTCCATGGGTCTGATGTGGTGGATGCTGGCCCATGAAGTCCTGCGGATGCGTGGTACCATCTCCCAGGAACACCTATGGGAGGTTATGCCTGATCTTTACTTCTACAGGGATCCAGAGGAGATTGAAAAGGAAGAGCAGGCCGCAGCTGAGAAGGCAGTGACAAAGGAGGAGTTTCAGGGTGAATGGACTGCACCCGCCCCAGAATTCACTGCTACTCAACCAGAGGTGGCTGATTGGTCCGAGGGAGTACAGGTGCCATCTGTGCCCATTCTGCAGTTCCCCACCGAAGATTGGAGTGCTCAGCCGGCTACTGAGGACTGGTCTGTGGGTCCTATGGCTCAGGCCACTGAGTGCGTAGGAACTACTACAGAGTGGTCTTAAAACCCAGATGCTCTAATAGTGTTGGAAAAATGCTGATTGAAAATAAACATTGGTTTCTTAAAAAAAAAAAAAAGTAGAGCTGTATGCCTTGGAAGGGAGCAGGTTCCCTTCCCTGGAAGTCTTCAAATTGAAGCTGAATGACACCTGTTCAGTATGTCATAGTGGAAATTCTTTTCTTAGAATATTGTGATTCTATGAAATAAATTCCTCCCACCAAAACACAGAAAACTACTCTGCAATTTAGACCTAAAGAGTTACCTAGGAGCAAAAGTGTCAAACTCCCACCCATGTTGCCCACATCACACTGGTAGGAACCAGATTAAAATGAGACTGGGAACTGTTTAACAAAACAAATAAAAATACAAAACAACATAGATAATGTTCATTTGTAGTTTTCTGAGTCAAGATGAGGTCAGCAAGGATTCCTTTCCAACTGAGTTTGACACCACTGGCCTAGAACACTGAGGTTAAAAGACCTGTCTGTGTTTCTAAGGCCAGGATGAGTCAGGAGTGTTACTTGAACTCAGACTTAGATGACTAAAGCTGGACCTCTATCTATTACACCACTCGATATATTTTGTTTTCTAAACAGATGAGGACAATGAAGTTAAGGTAAGGGAAATGGATTGCCCATAATCACCTACTACTAAGATACTAAGTATGGCTCCTGATACTTGATTCAAGATTACTGTTCCCATTCTAGAGGCAGAGATAAGGCCAATAAGTTACAGCCTTTGTAAAACTGAAAAGATGTGGAAGAAAGAGCAGCACAGACTATCTTTTGTATTAACTGACACTGTACTTGTCAACTGTTCATAAAGGGGGCAAAATGCCCCTTTTTCTTTTTATCTTGGAACTTGAAGCCCTTCACAATCTGGCTCCAACCTATCCACTCAGTCATAAGACACATGATTTCCTTTCACCACTCCACATTCTCTACTTTTTACCTTGTCCTCCAAACCTGTGATACAGGTCAGCGATAGTATCTTCTTAGATGAATGGTACCATTACTACATCTGTATTAGAGATGTCTTATTAGCAGTACAACCTTTCATTGATTTGTGATTTTAATATTATTTCATACAAAATATTCTGTCTCCTACATGTACTACACAACTGGCAAAATACAAGCACTTTAACATATTAATCAACGACCATGATCTTAGGTTAAATGGGGCTTCTATTTAATAATTTCTCTAGTTATTAAGAATTTGTACAATCGGAGCAGCTAGGTGGCGCAGTGAATTGAGCGCCGGCCCTGGAGTCAGAAGGACCTGAGTTCGGAGCCAGCCTCCGACACTTAATCCACACAAACAAAAAAAAAAAAACCTAGCCTTGTAACCTTGGGCAAGTTACCGGCCTCAGAAAATGAGCACCCACGCATAAATAATGACTAGCCCTGTAACCTTGAGCAAGTTACTTAACCCCAATTGCTTTAAAAAAAAAAAAAGAATTTGTACAATCACTGTAGGTAAATCATGAATGTCTAATTTCTAAAAGAAAGGTAAGAATGAAAGGGTTAAAGAGAGGACCAATGTAAAGAGGGTACCAACCTTTCAAAACCAAAATACTTCTTAAGTCAATTCCCAAGCAAATCAAAAATTTTCTAAAAATTAAGTCTTCTTGCTTAGGACACTAAGGCTAAGCAAAAAGTACTTTGACATGTGACCAGCTGTTTTTCCCAGGGTGTTAAAAGAAATCAACTAAATTTAAGGCAAGTCTCGACTTTGGTGTGATCTAGGAGTGCTGAAAGAATAATTAGAATTCTTGCATCCTAAGTCAGAAACTGTATAATTAACTAAGAGGAAAAAAAGCTTTCTTATAAAACTCATCCAAAAACATTTCCTTTCAAGTAAGGTACAATTTATTCTTTAATTATGTTAGTAGATAAGCATTTCTGGACTTGGAGTCAGGAACATCTAAGTTCAAAGTGTTCCTCAGACACTTACTCTAGAGCACAGACAAGTCACGTAAACTCTCTCAGTCTCAGCTACCTCATCTGTAAGATGGGGATAATAGCAGCACTCACCTTACAGAGCTGGGACAGGATTAGAGATAGCATATGT
Source organism: Gymnobelideus leadbeateri (assembly GCA_011680675.1). Lineage (NCBI taxonomy): Eukaryota > Metazoa > Chordata > Mammalia > Diprotodontia > Petauridae > Gymnobelideus > Gymnobelideus leadbeateri. The sequence continues at coordinate 148,625 of WOXC01009912.1, forward strand.
AAAGTGCTTTGCAAACCTTACAGTTATCTATAAATGTCAACCATTATTGTTATTATTTCATTAACAGTGAAGATAAAAAGAAATTATTTCAATTGTCTCTTTTTCAAAAAGTTTTTTTTTTTTCATATTTGCTGAATACAAAGAAAAGGATCGTTTTCCCCTAACATCCTGGGGTCTCTTGGAGATCTTTCCAGTTCTACCAAACTGATAAAACTGAAAAAGCAAGAGTGTTAGAAAAGAATGTATCAAGCAATATTGAAGATTGGGAGGGGAAGAATATATATCATCTTAACTAAATCTAACAAATGCTAAAACTGAGACTTCAGTTATCAAAATTAGACGAATAACCAAGTATTCTGAGTAAAAGAAACAATATAATTATCTAAAACGCAAAGATCAATTACTTGACATCAATCTAGGTCACCTAATCTAACTATCCACCTAATATAATCAAAGACAACCTTAGTCAATAACTCCTGATGAATAAAATTTTTTTCATAAAACCACCAATACTCATTGCATAAGAAGTACCTAGTAAACAGTGCAAATAAACCACATACTACCTATATTTGAGAAATTCACCATACTCACATGCAACACCTACCATGACTCCTTTCATTTGATGTTGCTATTTACCTAATTCTAGATCAGTTAAATTAATAGAATCTTACAAAAAATACTTATCTTGCAGAAAGTACTTACAGCATGGAATTCCAGGCTGTAGGAGCAGACAACTACAGCATTGAGATTCAATGACTTCAGCATCACCAAAGTTAGCTATCTGAAGAACTCACACTTCTGAAAAGAGTGACAAAGTGAGAACACAAAGGGGTTGGGGGAGCTGTTTCTTTTGAGGTATCAGCTCCCGATTTTTCTTGGTTTAAATTAGTCCAAAAGTTCTAACTGCTGGAGTCCCATGTCTCTCGATAAGCACTAAACAGGTTAGCGAAGTGAGAGTGAATGGGAGGGGGAAAGCAACAAAGTCAAATCCCAAGGTTTCATATATAATTCCTATTATGAGTGGCAGCTAGTGGAGAGAACACTAGGCATGGAGTCGGGAAGATCAGAATTCAAATCAGGCCTTAGATGTCTACCAGCTGTGTTACCCTAGGCAAGTCATTTAACCTCTAAACGTCTGTTTTACCATCTGTAAAATGGGCTTCAGGGTTGTCATGAGTATAAAGTAATGTATCTGCAAAGTGCATTGTAAACCTTAATGTGATCTATAAATGCTAGCTACCATGATCATCATTACTACAGTTTCCTTTTGATGTTAAAAAAAAATACCTTAGGGAACTCTGAATTTCAATCAACTAACAAGAATCTGAAGACCTACTAAGATTTATTGAGTGATGAACAATAAATGGTTATCTACATGTTAAGTGAGAAGAAAGGGAGAAAATAAAAATATAATGTAGGGGGATAGTAAGCTTAAGTAGGGTAACAGGGGAGGTCTTGCACTGTCCCCAATACAAGGCAAAAAAATTAGAGGTTTCTGTTTTTGTTTTGTTTGTTGCTGACAGATATATTTGATAAAGACAAGGAATCTAGACCAGGAGAATAAAGGTTAAAGATCTAGTGCTCCAAGTCTAGCTCTGGTTCTTATTTAACTTTATTTGCATACCAAAGAGTATGGGAGGAGGGGTGTAAGAAAGGTCCCTAGTGGCTTGGCCCAGTGCATTTAACACTGGATAAAAAGATCCTTTAACAAATGTGCTCTTTACATCAAACCACACAGGATAGTTAAAACAATGCACAGTCAAGATCCAAAAAGTTCTTTAGAGGTTCTAGAATACTGGGATGAATCTAACAGGGAAAAATGCATAGTTTTAAAAAAAATGTTCTTTACAAGATGAGAAAGGCTTAGCTAGATGGTAATTCTTCTGAAAAAATAGCTGAGGATTTAGTTCACTATGCATCAACAATGTGATTTGGCAGCCAAGAAAGTTAATGTGATCTGGGGCTTAATTAACCGAGACACAGGTTCCAGGAAGAAGGAAGTAATAGTCCCTTCTGTACTCCACCCCACCAGACCACATCAGAGAACCACAGAATCTGAGATTTAGAAAAGACCTTATAATCCAACACACACACACAAAAGGAATCTCCACTATCATAGACCCAACAAATCATCTACCAGCCTCTGTTTGAAGACTTCCAAGGAGGGGGCACCTACCACCTCTCTAGACACCTGGAATACTGTGTTTAGTTCTGAGCAATACAGTTTAGGAGTGATTTTATAAACTGAAGAATATCCAAATGAAGGAAACCAAAATGTCTGAAAAGTTTGGAATGCACAGAGAAAGAGTTTTCTGGCTCCTGGCTTGGGTACAGCACCACTTTCCCCAAAGCTGTTGTTTTCTCAGGACTACATTCTCACTCTCCCAGTTCTATGCAGCCCTTTTTCTAAAATAAATTAATTCTGCATGATTGGTTACTGTATTGTCCTGTTTACATATACTATGATTTCTGTTAGGTATTAAGTCTCTGGTAGGGAAAGTTACACAGCATTATTGCTAAGGAAAAATCAGATTCAACTTAGGTGATTTACAGAAGTTTTTTTCCAGGATTATATGTACCTCATACCAAATCCAAGGCTTGCCTGTGCCTATGATAGAGCCTATTCCCCCAATTTTCACAATCCCTTAAAGAATCTCTTCATATAAAGATGTTAAGGAAAATCAAACTGATAAGATTAAAGACATTTGCAACTGGATGAAAGCAAATAATGATACCCCATAAGGTTCTAGAGATTGACTGGCTAAAAGGTAGCAGACAAGCTCCTGTTAACCTGTAAAAAGCTACAGCCATCCCTGGGAGAAGGAGCTCAGACACTCAACTCTGAGGAGATAGAAGACTCAGCTTCAGAAGGTGATTTGCACCTTCTCCCTTGTACCTCTTCCAGAGTACAGCAGAAGTGGGGGAGGGGGACCTTTGCCTTTTGCATCCACTTATCCACTCCCAGTATGGTGGGTGTACTGAAGCAGAACACAGCAGAGTTCAGCTGTGGGGAGTCAAGCTTATGAGAGGAGATGAGAGGCTAGGTTTGGAGCAGAAATCCTGCTCAGAAGAAGACAGCCCCAAGCATTAATTCCTGCTGGTCCTAGACACTGGTTCCTTCTAAAAGAGCACAGCCACATTGTAGGCCAGGATTTCAGATGAGCCCAAAGCCAGAGATAGTGGAAATTACAGCCAGGCATCAGGGACATCAGCAAAGCCCCACAGTATTCTTGTGATGTTCTCCAACTCCTTGTCATAGAACAATTTGAGTAGAGATGCCCCTCCTGGTGGAAGTTCAAGATCATAAGATATCAGGTCTTGTGGTACCGTACTATAAACTGCACTAGCCACATCCTTCCTCCATGTGTGCCTCTCTCCTTGTGAACTCTATGTATTCTCTCTTCCCACTGAGGCTATATGGCCTTTACACCAGGCAGAAAGTAAATTTGTAGAAGAATGTCCCAAGGGTTTATGGGGGAGATGCTTTATTGTTATCATTCTTGCTTTTCCATTTCAGCAAATGCCTTTATTTGCTTATTAGTAAAGGTAAGAGCACCTACTGGGGCCTATGAACTAGGTACAGAGTATCTAGAGGGCAGTTGTCCCCAGGAGACCCAACCAACAAAGGTGAGTTGAATAAGGAGTGGACTACAGAGAGACTACAGACTCCAATCATAACAGTTCCCACTTACATGGGAGTTTCCTTCCAACAGCCCTGTGAGGTGAGGGAAGCAGCATAAGTATTATCTCAATTTTACAGGGAGAAAACTGAAGCTCCAATAAGTTAAGCAGTCTTTTGCCCAACGTGGAGGTTCCAACTAGAACCCAGATGCTTTGAGTGCAAAACCAGTTACTCCTCTAAATGCGTTACAATGCCTCTCCTGGGCCTATAGAGCAAAAATTACTCCTTCAAAAAGGTAAAACCCCAGAAAAGCTGAGGCAGAACTAGGACCAAGGCATCAATACCCTGAGTCTGCACCTCACAGGATATTAATGAAACTCTAGCGTCCTCCTAATTAGCTATGAAAAAGAGTTGGTCAGTGGCAAATCCTAAATCCAAACCCATCTGAGAAGACAGAAAGGATCTAGAACACAATTTGCTTTACTAGATACATTTAACCTGAAAGCATCAAAAGCAGATATTCTTTACTTATGATTCAAATGGCCATGGCCAAAAAGGTTAGAGTGTGCCTCTTTAAAAAACAAAGGAGGGGCATGGGCGACAGGTCCCTGAAAATAAAGATTTTCTCCCTAATTTACTACCTACTCAAAACTTAGCCCCAGAAGTTAGTTCTTGATACATAAATCAAAGTGGGCTAGGAAATGCAGATTGCAATCTGCAGAGCATAGGACCTTACTCTACTCTGCTGTCACCACAGCAACTAGTTTCCTCAGGCATGGATTTCTGCCTCAAAAAGCATAAGCACTCGCTTCTCTTTCCAATATAAAAAAAACACAGAAAGGGAAGTAAATTATTGGAGGAGTGGGGACTGAATATGATATTTAATAATAGAATAATAACACTGTCATATAATAACATTTGTCCTATGAAATAACTTATGAATGTTAAAATTTACACTGGTCATATCAGAGTTAGCAAGAACATTAATACACACTTTCAGCTTTCCTGGTTAGTTGACACTTAATCACCTAAAGCTACATTACAACATCCTTCCTCCTCTCCTTCAATGTCCCTTTTCTCTAATCCTCAGAAGTGGCATTTCCTCTGAAGCTTTTCCATTTATTATTATTTTTTTTTTTTTGCCTTTTGGAGGGCAACTGGGGTTAAGTAACTTGCCCAAGGTCACATGGCTAGGTTTTTGTTTGTGTGTCCCTTAAGTGTCTGAGGCTGAATCCGAACTCAGGTCCTTCTGACTCCAGGGCCGGTGCTCTACTCACTGCGCCATGTAGCCGCCCCCCATTTATTATTAACATTTAATGTTATATATAATGCTATGCATGATATAAATTATAAAATACAAAACTTTCTAAAATGTATGTGATTAAGTTACAACAGGGCAATACAGCAAACCATTACATTAAGATTTATGGCCCTTAACAGAGCACCAGTTTTTCATAAGAGTCCTACATCATGACCTGATGGCATAGAGGAGACCTTGAGTTCTAGCTAAGTAAGAATGAAGAAACTCCTCCTCATTTGGCTGAAGTTTAGTTGAAGAATTCTCATGACAACCCATAAAATTAAGGAAAAATATACAATGTCCCTCATTTCTCTGCCTGTCCTCTTTTTTGTCTGGAGTAACAGTGGCTGTAGGGCAGGAAAGGAAGCAAAGGAGCCTCTCCCACAAGGTTTTAAGCCACTTATAAACATTCATTTAACTAGTGGAACTCTTAACTGTGAACTATTGTCAGGTAACTAAAAAGTAAGCACACTAGTAAGGAAACTCAATCATAACAATTTTGGTATTCTAGTTATAAATGAGAACAGAAGACAAAAGGAAATTATACTCATCAGTGGGAGGAAGGCTCACTGGCTTTCCTTGGAGAAGAAAAAAAAGGGGGAGAGGGTTTGTGGAGCTGGTTTTCCTTTGTGTTCAGAGGATAATTAATTCATTCACATTACAGGACCATGATAAGCACCAGAATAAAGATCACCATGAAGATAATGAAGCAGCTAGGAAACACAGAAGACATAGCAGATGACATAGTTGAGAAGACCTGAGTTCAAATAGGACCTCACATATTTACCCTGGGCAAGTCACAGGATTAACCTGTTTGCCTCTGTGGCCTCATCTGTAAAGTGAGGATAATAAAAGTACCAACTCCCACCTAGGATTGTCAAGAGGATAAAATGAGATAATACACAGAAAGTGCTTTACAAAACTGTGTTATAGAAGTACAGCTTATGTACCAACATCTATTCTAGAGAAGAGGTAGAAAATTTTTCTAAGGGTCTTAAGAGATCCTCCAAATTAGATCAATAAGAACTTTAATATTTGGTAACCTCAATGCAAAGACAAACATTAGAGAAAATAGTGAAAAATATTGGAAAAGATGGTATAGGATCAAGACACAAAAGAGGCTAAAGGTTTACAATACTACACAGATCCCCCCCACCACACACACACACCCCTATATATCATAAATCTTTTCTTCAAGAAGTAGGAAGAGTTTAGGGCGGCTAGGTGGCTCAGTGAAGAGAGCACCGGCCCTGGAGTTACGAGGACCTGGGTTCTGATCCGGCCTCAGACGCTTAACACAAAAAATAGCTGTGTGACCTTGGGCAAGTCACTTAACCCCAATTGCCTTCCCCAAAAAAGGCAAAAAACAAAAAAAACAAAAAAAAATGAGGTAGGAAGAGTTGACACAATGAGAACCAAATATAATCACAAAAAATGAAAATGAAACATTTTTTAACAGAGAGAAAAATACTGATTATATAGATGTTGGGCCAATTTTGAAGAATAGCTCCAGCTTGACTTATTTAAATAAATTACTGGTTGCCAAAAACAGGAAATGGAAGGATAATACATGACACAGACTATCATCATTTTCTATGGAAGTTTGACCAGTGGACAAAGCAAAGACAACAAGGAAACCAACATCCTTAAAACATCTTGGCCAGCAGACTTGATCTTCTTGCCAAAGCTATATGCTAGCCAATAGAAATACCAATGTAGCATACAAATTGGTTTGTAAAATCTTAGAGGATGGTAAAAGTTTATCAGCTGTATCACTTCATAAAACAGCAGAAACATTGGAGAGAAAAATAATTTTACAAAAAGCTTGGTAAAATACTCAATTCAGTCAGACTACTCAGGCATTTAAGGATAAAATGAAGAATAGAACAAAGGAGAAATGAAAAGGGCCTGTCAAGACTATGATAACAAATCATTCTCTATCAATGACAAATGAGGTGGAGTAGGGAACAGTCATATTGGAGGTCCAATACTCAAATGACCAATATGCTGTTTAAGAAAAGAGAAATGGCAAAAAACAGGTGGAACAGACCAAGTGTACAGAGGAAGCTTGAGCTGGAGTCGATACAAATTTGATGGCATTCAGGAATCATTTCCCAAGATACCTATCCATGTATCAAGGACATCTTGAATAAAGGCATGGGAAGGGAACGGGAAGACTTTTATAAACAACATTCTATAAAAGAACACATCCTTATGGCCATATAATTAAATTGAAAGATGCAGAAAACATATAATTCCATTGTATATTAATATTTTTAATGGGAGGCAGTGTACAGAACTGATTTAAGATGCTGGTAGATCCAGGTTCAAGTCCCAGCTATGGGCCCAAAACAAGTCCCTTAAGCTGTCAACGCCCACACAGGCAATTCTATGACCAAAAGTTAAAGAGCTGGTACTGATGAAGTATGGGCTCTGGGATCCCCTCGAGCGCTCCTTGAGTTCTTGAGGTACAGGCTCTGGGAACCTCGCTTGAACTTTGGATTAAATTGTCTCATCTGATGAGGCATTTGCATGAGGCAATAAGCCTTACATTGTGGCTGGGCCCAGACCTCTAGCCTAGTTACTAACTGCTAACTACTAGCCTAGTTACTAGCCTAGCCCTCCATTGTTCATCTACTTCCCACCCCCACCCTAGGCCAGGCCCACCACTCTCTGTAGCCTCCAGCTACCTCCCACCCTTAATCACTCACTGACCTCATTAACTCCTCCTGAAGACCCTCCCCAAATTCCTCCTCTAGACCACTCCTAGATTCCTTCCACAACCTTCAGTATATAAGACCTCCATCTCAAGTGGTGTGAGAGCCATAGAATAGTGAGAGTGCCATAGAATGACCTAGCACAGACTTACTCTGTGTCTAATGAGAGCAAACTTTTAATAAACTTTACTTTTCTTTGAGAAGACTTGAGTCGAATTCATTAGGCAGGACCCGGCGTGTTGGTATTTTGGGGTCTCCAAAGCAACCCTAACCCTCTTAGTGGGTAACCTCTTCAGTACTATCTAAGAAGTTTCCTCTTCTCTCCCACATCAAAGAAATTATTATACAGGTAAAGTTTAAGCCTGTACTAAGACTTTTGGGATACCCTATATAGTGATCTCATTGATTTAATTTATTTCACTATTATAAGGAGCTCCTGGTGAGGAGTATCTCTCTCTTCATATGTATATACACATATGTATTTATATAAGCAGATATTATATACAGCATATGTACACACATATACAGTTATGTGTGTGTATATGTATGTGTGTATATTACAAACATATGCTTAGAGCTGGTGATACTGATGAGGTACAGGCTCTGGGGATTCCCTTGAACTCTTCCTATTTGATGAGGCATTTGCCTGAGGCCATAAGCTTTTCATTATAGCTCCACCAAATCTGTTATTAGCCTAGCCCTCCACTGTCCAGCCAGTTCCCACCCTTGATCCTCCCAAAATATCTCCTGGTAGGCTCCTGGGACTTTCCACCCTTAATCTCTCATTACAGGACTGACCTCATTTGATTCCTCCAGAAGACCCTCGCCAAACTCCTCCTCTAGACCACCCCTAGATTCCTCCCACAACCTTTCTGTATATAAGACTTCATCTTGCCTCCAAGAAAGAGAAAGCCAGAGAATTATCTAGTGCAGATTCACTCTGTGTTAGATGATTCTGGCCCACTTGTCCAGTACAAGCATCACAGATACAGAGGCTCCTTAAGAGTCTACCCATTATGGAGAACTTTTAATAAACTGCTCTACTTTGGCTGAGAGAAGACTTGAGTCGAATTCATTCAGAAGGCATGTTGGTACATTGGGGTCTCGAGCACCCCTAACCCTAAAACCTCTACATTTTATGGTTCTGACATCAATAATATGAATACCAAAAAATGAAATAATCCCTACCCTCAAAGAGAGTATTCTTATCAAGAGAGATAACAAGCACAAAAAATACAAGCATATGCAAAATCAATACAGGATAGTTAAATACAAGGAAGTTAAGGAGGGAGGGTACCAGTAATTTGGGGCTGGAGGATTGGGGAAGGTTTCAAGTAGAAGATAACAATTATACTGCAAGTTGAAGAAAAAGAGTGTTTCTAGGAGGCAGATATAAGAGGGGGTGCACTGCACACTTGAGTGATAGTTTATGCAAAGGTACAGAAACCAAAAATAAGGAGTTGTGTGTGAGGGCCAGAGAAAAGGGCAGTTTGACTGGATCACAGTACATGTGAGTTACTGTTGTTAAGAATGAGACCAGGGGCAGCTAGGTGGCGCAGTGAGTAGAGCATCATCCCTGGAGTCAGAAGGACCTGAGTCTGACCTCAGACACTTAACGCACACACAAAAAAAAACCTAGCCATGTGGCCTTGGGCAAGTTACTTAACCCCATTTGCCCTCCAAAAACCAAAAAAAAAAAAAACAATAATGAGACCAGAGGGGCGGCTAGGGGGTGCAGTGAATAGAGCACTGGCCCTGTAAGTCAGAAGGACCTGAGTTTAAATCCGGCCTCAGACCCCCTAACACTTACTAGCCATGTGACCTTGGGCAAGTCACTTAACCCCAATTGCCTTGCCTTCCCCCCTCTAAAAAGTTAAAAAAAAAATGAGAACAGAAAGATAGGCTAGGGTCAGCTATAATGGGCTTTGGGAGGCAAACAGAACCATTTATATTATCTGTATCATAGAAACAACAGAAAGGCATATTGCAGTGGATTAAGGAGGAAAGTGACCTAGTCAGATCTGCACTCAAGCAACATTCTTTTCAGCAGCTATTTAGAGGATGGATTAGAGTGAGGAGACAATTTAGAAAGAAAAACCAATTAGGAGACATTTGTGAAAGCCAGGCAAAAGATGGATAAGAGTGGATATAAGAGATCAGACAGGAGAGGTATTGTGGAAAACAGGGCAAATGATTATATGGTATAAGAAAAAGTAAGAAATTGAAGATAATTCTGAGCTTATGAAATTGGGAGGCTTCCACAGAAACAGAGAAGTAGAGGTAGGTTAAAGGGGAAAGATATTAAAAACAGTATCACTGAAATCAAAACTATATATAGTCATGTGGAAAAGTGCTCTAAATCATTATTGATTAGAGAAATGCAAATTAAAGCAACTTTCAGATTTCATCTCACATTTATCAGATTGGCTAAAATGATAGAAGAGGGAAATAACAAATGTTGGAAAGGATGTAGAAAAATTGGGATACTAATACTCTGCTGGCGAACTGTGAACTGATCCAACTATTTTGAAGAGTGATCTGGAGTGATGCCCAAAGAGTTATAAAACTATAACCTTTGACCCAGCAATACTACTATTAGATCTGTTTCCAAAGTGATCAGGGAAAAAGGAAAAGAACTTCTATGTTCTAAAATATTTATAGTCATTCTCTTTATTGTAGCAAAGAACTAGAAATTGGGAGGATATTCATCAATTGGGGAATGGTTAAATATGTTGTATTATATAATTGTGATGAAATACTGCTGCACTGTAAGAAATAATGAGCTGGTTGATTTTAGAAAAACATGGAAAGACTTACATGAAAATGATGAAAGGAGAAATAAGCAGAACCACAAGAATGTTATATGCAGTTATTAGCAATATTATTTGAAGAATAATTGTGAACAACCAAGTCATTCTGAGTATTATAAATACAAAGGACCTATGAAGGAAGACGCTCTCTACCTCCAGAGAAAGAACTGATAAACAGATGCATGCATAGTAATTTTACATTATTTATAAATCTGTGACAAATGGTAGCCTTCTCTAATACGAGGTATGGAGGGAGGAAGGGAGACTGCTCAGAATCTGAAATGTAACAAAAATAAATTAATTAAATTAAAATGTTTAAAACAGTACCATTACTTAATATTTTTATTAAAATTAAAAACTATCTTGGAGATATTAAATATGGAAAAGCCATTCAGAAATCAAAAACAATGATATAATATAAATGCATAAGAGAATTAGGAAAAAGCAAATTAGATTTATATTCTGAATGTCTACACAGGAAAACTGTAAGAAATAACCATTAAATAAAATAAAATAATCACAAAAGGCCTCTGGAAACTTTGCTGACTGGAACTATGTAAATGATGAAAAGAATAGAAGTCTAGGGAAAACTAAAAAGGAATAACTTTGTTAGTACATTCAGTATCAACAGATAAACACTGAACCAACAGAAATAACTCAACATCAATCTCATACCAACTCCTTTGTTATGAAAGCCAAGAACCAAGGAAAAGAACTAGTTTTAATACCAAGACTTCTTTGGCACCCAATATGTTTCTTCGATATCAGCAATGCAACAATGGAAATGCAAAAAAAAGTCAGATTTTTTTTTCAATGTGCTTATCAGTTTTGCTTATTTTTTTCTTTCCTCTTTTTCTTCTTTTAAAAATTGTTATAAGGGATGCACTTTGGGAAGGCAAGAGAGTGGAATAAAGAAAATCTACATGATATAAAAAGGAAGCAATAAAAAAATTTTAATAAAAACAATGGAAATGCAACATTTAAACATAAGGTATCTGAAAAGTCTTAGTGCAGTTTTAAGCTTATTAAAGTCAAAACTGCACTAAGAATTTTGAGACATCCTTTACAGTAATAACTACCATGTCATACTGAAGAGTGTATAGGCAAGAAAAAAAAATTTAAAGGTACCAAAACAAATTATTTTCTGGTACTATGCTTAAAACCCAACCTAACTCCTCTGCTTTTGTCCTTTCAATATCCTAATCCACATCATTCAACTTTGAGTGAAAAGGATTTGTCATCTGTTTTCACAAAGAAAGCCTAATCAAATGCTTTAGCCAGAAAATACTCAGTATCTAGCTACAAATTAAGAAGATAAGAGAAGCAGAAGGACTGGGCCACACATTTAAAAAGATGAGCTAAACTCTAAGGTAAGGCGACAAGACAGAAAATCCATCTCTCCACTGCCAAGACAATGAAGATAAGTCAGTTAAAAAAAAAATTTATTCAAATCAATTCCTTTGAACATATCTCCCCAGAATCCAAAATTATAATCATTAAGATCATCTTAAAAACTAAGTTTTCACTTCTGCTTATGCTTGAGAAATCAGCAGAACTGATAGTACTTCTTCCCATTTGGTAGTAAAAGTGACTGGGCAGAAAGGGAAAGGAGTGACAGCTGCGAACAAGGCAGTTATGTTGTCACAGTAGTAATATTACAAAAACAGTTCTACAACATACCAGCTACCTACCAAATGAGATAAAATATGCAAAGTTCTTTGTAAATCTTAAACACCAAAATATCAGTTATCAGTTATTACTAAGATTCAAGAAAAAGTCAAAAGTATCTTCTTATTCACAGGTAGCTTTTTTTTGAAGAATTACAACCATCTTTACAAATATGCCTGACTGAACTTTAATTCTGCAGTGAAGAAGGGAGCTAGTTTTATTGAGGTGGATGAGACTGAAGCATCAATTATGGTGCTAGAACAGAACTGGAGGTGTGTTCTAATGAAGAAAGCACTGGCCTGGGAAGCAGGAGACCTGGATTCAAATTCAAACTGCCATCCAATGGGGTGTGCACATGGCCAAGTCACTTCACTTCTCTCTCTGTTCTCTCCTCTTATGGCAAAAGAGCTTTCAAATGATCCTTCCAATTCTACCATTCTATGATGTTGTGAGTGACATACCATGTGAAGGCCTCAGGAAAATCCTAAGGGACACTTACTAGCCAGGCAACTTTGAGCAAGCCTCTGATCCTCAGCTGGCTAATCCATAGCATACTATCCCTTACTCTAGCTAGATTTCTGAAATCCCTAACAATAACAGCAGCGACAGCATCAAGGTATCACAGTGGAGAGTGGATATACTTGGGACCTAAAGGTACCTCTTCCGCCCAGAGGTTCAAAGATACCAAGCAATTTGCCTGAGGTCAAACAACTACTAAGGGAAGAGCACAAACTAAAACTCAGGTCTTCTCACCAAGTCCCAAGCTCTCTCTATTGTACTGTGTTGCCTCTCCCCTTCCACTACCCCGGTGCAGGCCCAGCCCCGAACTCATATAATAACCACCTGAACACCCTGCTTCCAGCGCCCTCACCAATCCATCCAACACAGAGCTGCCCCCCCCCAATTTTCCTAAGGTACATGTATGGACATGTTACGCCCCTGGATCATGTTCGGTTGGAGGATAAAAGGCCTTAACTTGACATTTAAGGACCTTTCTTGTCGTATTTTATACTACTCCTCTTTCTGAACTCTCCATTCCAACCAAATTGAACTCGGGACACCCTGCAGTTTTATGTGCAATTCCCTATGCCTTGTCCATCTCTGCTTCACAGAATCTTTTTCTTCTCCAAATTTCAATTTAGATGACAATTCTTCAGTGACACCTCCCACATCTCCCCAGTCCTTGGTGCTCTCTTCCTCAATGCCTTATACTAATTTATTTGTCTTTATCTTTCTGCCTCCTCTCCACCACCCCAAAATAGCACCTACCTCCCAGGGACGTTGTAAGATCAAATCAGATAATTATGTTTGTATATATCTTATAATTATTAATTAATTTAGTAAGCTCAAGCAAAAGGTGCTTAACCATCTATCAAACAAAGAGTGGCTGGTTTCATCTTAAACTTAAATCTCTCTGATAGAAGAAATATAACCTAACAAAGCATAGCAGCTTCCTCCCCATAATAAGAATAAACCTTAAACCTTATCTCACCAACAGCAGCCAATAAGCATTTCCTGCCTTGTTTCAGCACCTCAAAGTTCCATAAGACAGCCTTCTAGCCTTGGAAACTAAGCAGAAAACTCAACTCCAACTTCTGATATGATTCACTGATATCCTCCCTCCAATTTTCACTTATCTCTAAGAAAAACATTAAACAATACATACTTAATGAATAACTATTGATTAATTAAACCTAGTAGCTGGAAAACTTACAGCTTAGAGAGATAAGGGGAGGGTAGAAATTGAGATAAATAGAATACCTACACAGAATTATAAACTTTTCTTTTCTCCTTCTATAGAAAGACTTTTCTAAACCAACTGGGGGGAACCCATGGCTTCAGTCCTTCAAGGCCCTCAAGTTTGGCCCTCTGAATCCAAACTTCCCAGAACAGAGCAAACTTCCCAGAAATTTGGACTCAGTCAAAAGGCTGCACCCAAGGACCTAGAAGGCCACCTGTGCCTTGCGGCCACAGGGTCCCTACCCCGGGTCTAAACCAAGATTTCAAACTGAAGCCTGAGTCAACATGAAACCAGTTTCTCAGTTCACATAAAGGCTTCACTTTCAGGTTTCCTTTTCACTTCGTACATCACATTCTTCTTCTGATGAACCCATAAAGACTAAGAGCAAACACAAAAAGAAAGAAGAAGGCAGCCTTATTTTTTGCCAGCAAGATTGAAAATGCCTAACAAAAAAAAATTAACAATTAAAGCTCAAAGGAAAATGGGAGGCTTATATGTTCCCAAATACATTTTCTCCACCCCAAGAAAGTCCAACACTATCTTGTCAAATACTGCCTATTCAAGTATACCTAGGAATTATCACCACATACTCCTTGGGAGAGAGATTTTTTTTTTCAGGATAAAGAAGAAACAAAAGAAAAATTCCAACTATAAAGAAAAGGACTTATTTAGTGATACAACAATAAGCCCTTGGGTAAAAGGGGCATGGATAAAAAAAAGAAGAAAGGCTTACAATTAACTATACTTTCAAACATAAGAATGAATTCATTCCTGGAACTCCATAATTATTTCTAAATTCTTGGGACTCCAAAACACTCTACAAGGCTCTTAACACCAATCAGGTCGTTAATTTCTTACTTTAATAACAGCAACATCCTCAAAGGTAATGCAAATGATTTCAATAAGAAGTTGGCTCTTAATTTGGAAGGAGAAAAACCACGTGATTTCTGGGTGCCTATTGTTCAGAAATGAGTTCATAGCCAAGATTTTTCTGATGCCAGAAAGACAGGGCTTTAGTAGAAGTAAAATAATAAAAAAAGGTCCTATTTTCAGCCCACAATAATATTTTACATATGTATGGATAGAAATGTCAAAGCCCATTGTATGTCCAAAAAGTGGTTCTTTGAATCACCCTGAGTTGTGTCTAAACTTCCCAGAGACTCAAATCCTTTCTTTAAAAAAAGTCTTGTCTCCTTGTGGTCAGACAGCAGCTCCAACTCCACTAACCTTGGCCACAGCAAGTAGGCAAATACATTGTATAAGGGACTTTAAAGCGCTACTCATAAGACTCTGATTAGTATTTCTGGCAACCGACTTGTAGTAGATACGCTAAGATACAGAGTAATAACTATCTGGATAAGCTTCTTTCAAAGGAGAAAGAAGTTAGTACAGATTCTACCACCACCACCACCCCCCACTTATTCAAAGACTCAAGTCTTTTACTTTTGCTAAGTATCAAACACAATGTAGGATGAATTAACTGAAAATGAAATCAAACCTTGCTGAAATCATGACAGGACAATAACACAAGCATCTGTCCCAAATGACAAGGCCTACAACCTCAGCAAATCCATATTCTGCAGTAAATATAATAATTACTACTATTATCATTTGCAGATGACCCAAAAGTCTACTAAGAGACACAGTATAAGCTGACTTTCCAAAATAGAATAAAAGACATCATCAAGAACAGAGATGACCATAAAAGTAAGCATGCCAAATTATGTAACAGGGCTAACAGCATTCAAGAAACATTAAAAGAATCAGCACCTTGATCAGATCCTCTATGAAAGTTATATAGAAAGATAGAACAAACTGAATGAGGCACCAGTGGGGCAAGGAGTCACACTAATAAGATCACGGAGTCATCATAGTAGTAGGAAGATTAATAACAATAACATTCTCATTTTTATAGCAACTTAAAATTAACAAGGTGCCTTCCCCACAACTTTATAAGGTAGAAGTACAAGAATTATTATCTTCATTTAACTAAGAAACTGAGGTTCACTAAGGTTAAGTGATTTAAGATTTAAACCCTCCATAAGAGGGTTTAAATAACATAACATAGAGCTGGAAAGGCCCTCAAAGGCCACCTAGTCCAAAACTTCATTCTATAAATTAATGAAGCCTAGCCACGTTAAATGACCTGTCCATGTTTGCAAAGAAAGCAAACATCAGTGGCAGGATTTGAACCCTGGTCCTCTGACCTCCGGGGCATGCTGCCTTCCTAAGGAATCCTTATTCAAAGTGTAGCTCTATTTCTACAATCAACTATTCCCAATTTGAGAAAATAGAAGAAATAGCAGGAGAAAGAAATCATAATTGTTCTTTTCCTCTCCAACTGTAGTTAAGACTCTCCAGCTCACAATGAACCAGTGTAGTAATCTTCCACATAAATTACTTGCATTTCACATCATCTTATACCTAGGAGATGGTAAGGATAGTAGATATGTCAAGGTTATCCTCCATGATTACCTAGCATGATGCCAGTTCTAATATTCTCTCGCTGGAGAAGAGCTCATACAACATAAGGGAACCAAAGGTCAAACCTATATTTTTAATCTGGAGGTGCATATATCTTGGTTAAGCTCACAGGAGAACAGGGAGTACATTTTTTTAAATGGACCACAAATCAGATACAATGACTCGTCAGAGCAAGAAAAAAAAAACAACAAGGTAAACATGCAAACCAACAAACTTGTTCATTTGATACCACCTGGAATACCTGGTCTTTAATGTTAGGAAGTTAATTAATGAATGGGCATCTTTCTCAAGACATACCCTGCTCTGATTTCACTTTGAGAGAATCATATACAGTCAATTCTACTATAATATGTATTTTTAAATTCTGAGTTTGTTCCAAACTGATTGCTATATTAGGGACTATTTTGAGTATAACTCACATTTCGAGTTCACTGATGGCAACTTCTTCCCTGAGAACATCAAGAATACAAAAAACAGCTATTTCACAATAATTTGTAAGTTACAACACTTCCAACACCCACTTCCTCAAGCAAACTTCAGGTCTTTATCAAGGTGAAGGGCCATATTTATCATATATCTTCTGATGCAGTTGGGTGGAAAAGGTGGTCCTAGCCGAACACACGAACACACACACACACACACACACACACACACACACACACACACACACTCTCACTCTCTCTCTCTCTCTCTCTCCAACATGGCCTCTGGCCCTTGACCCATTTTGCCATCTGCCAAACTTACCAGAGGCTTTTGCCAGAATCAGGGCACACTCTGAGGCCCAGGACACCTCCACCATTTACTAAAGTACTTAAATATTTCTTTACTATTTGACATATATAAAACTGTGCTATCATTTTTAACTTGGTTCCTATCTTTTTTGTGTGTGACACTGATGTTTTTGAACATTGTGTCCTTAAACCCACTTTCCCCATAAGCTCTGTGGTTTTTACTGCTTGACTTTGCATACTGCCAGTGCTTTGGGGAAATTTATATGTCCCACTATAGCAGAACAGAATGTATTTAGAACAATGGTCCTTGAAATAAAGTTCAATCCCTTCATCTTACAAGTTTCTGGAACAAAGATCTCATTTCCAAGATATATAAAGAACTGATTCAAATATCTAAGAATAAGAGTTATTAAATACTCAACCAATAATTGATCAAAGGAAATAAAGAGATGGTTTTCAGAGGAAAAAATCTAGGCTATCAATAGCCATATGAAAAAATGCTCCAAATTACTAATTAGAGAAATGCAAATTAAAACAATTCTGGGGTTCAACCTTACCTCCATCATGTTGGAGGTTTACAAAAAAAGGAAAATAAGAACTGTTAAGAGTGGCTGTGGGAAAACAGGCACATTGATTAATGCACTGTTGGAGCTATGAAGTAGTCCAGCCATTCTGGAAAGCAATGAGGAAGTATGTCCCCAAAGTCACCAAACTCTGCATGCTTTTTGACCAAGTGATAACCACTTCTATCCCAAAGAGGTCAAAGAACGAGGAAAAGTACTCATATGCACAAAAATATTTACAGCATAGAACTGGAAACTAAAAGGGTGAGTGCTTATCAACTGGTGAAAGGATAAACAAATTATGGCACATGAATATGATGAAATACTATCATCTCATAAGAAAAGATGAAAGGGACAGTTTCGGTTAAACTGGGCAAATACATATGATAACACGTAGACTGAAGTGAGACAAATCAGGAGAACAATTCACAAAGTAACTATACTTTAGAGACAAATAATTGTGAAATGCAATGACTAACCTCAAGGGTTCATAATAAAACATGATAAAACATCCCACATTCTAATACAAGATGCAAATTGAAATATATGCATATTTTTGGACATAGTCAATTATGCATATTTGTTAAGAGGATTTTGTTTTTCTTTCTTTTTAATTGGAGGGGGAATAGGAGAGAAGTGGGTTTTTGCTCATTGGAAAAAAATTAAATTTAAAGAACAGAAAAAAATAATAAAGGCAAAAAGAAACATAAAGAAAAAGAGACCACCTTAGCTTAGACTTTCCTCAATTAATTAATAAACATTTATTAAGTCCCTATTAAGTGCCAGCCACTATATTAGTCACCTCTCATTTAGACTACAAGTCATAATTGTTCTCCTAGCCTTAAAGTCTCCCCCTACTCTAATCCATCCTCCATACAGCTACCAAAGGCTTCTTTAAAAGGCAGATTTACACTACTGATTAGAGACGTATAAATTAAAATTCTGAAGTACCACTTCACACCTAACATATTGGTCAGTATGACAAAAAAAGGAAAATAATAAATATTGGAAACTATGTAGGAAAATTGGAACACTAACGCATTATTGATGGAGTTCTGAACTGATCCAACCACTCTGGAGAGCAATTTGGAACTATGCCCAACGGGCTATAAAACTCTGTATACCCTTTGATCCAGCAATATCACTACTAGGTCTGTATCCCAAAAAGATTACAAAAAAGGGAAAAGGTCCCACATGTACAAAAATATTTATAGCAGCTCTTTTTGTGGTGGCAATTGGAAACTGAAGGGATGCTCATCAATTGGGGAATGACTGAACAAGGAGTCGTATATGAATGTGATGGAATACTATTGTTCTATAAGAAATGATGAGCAGGCAGATTTCAGGAACCTGGAAAAACTTACATGAACATTTGATGCTAAGTGAAATGAGCAGAACCAGGAGAATATTGTACACAGTAACAGCAATATTGTTCGATGAGCAATTTTGATAGATTTAGCTCTTCTAAGCAATATGATGATCTAAGACAATTTCAAAAGACTCATTATAGAAAATGTTCACATTCAGAGAAAGAATTAAGGAGTCTGAATGCAGATCAAAGGATACTATTTTCTTTTTTTTCTTTCTTGTGGTTTTTCCTTTTCGTTCTGATTCTTCCTTCACAACATGACTAATGTGGAAATATGTCTAAAAAGATTGCACATGAAGAATATCAGATCACAGGCTGTATTGGGGAGAAGGGAGGGAGAAAAAATTTGGAACTTAAAATCTTATAAAAGTGAATGCTGAAAACTATCTTTACATGTAATTGGAAGAAATAAAATACTATTAAGTGGAAAAAAATTTAAATTAAAAAAAATTTTTTTTTTTGCTTTTGGAGGGGAGAAGGCAGGGCAATTGGGGTTAAGTGACTTGCCCAAGGTCACACAGCTAGATTTGTGTGTGTGTGTGTGTGTGTGTGTGTGTGTGTGTGTGTGTGTGTGTGTTTTAAATGTCTGAGGCCGAATCTGAACTCAGGTCCTCCTGACTCCAGGACCCATGCTCCACTCACTTCGCCACCTACCCACCCCAAAAAAAATGTTTTAAAGGCAGATTTACATCTTCCTACACAAACTCCAATGGCTCCCTACTCCTTCAAAGACAAAATTCCTGTTTGGTTTTTAAAGCCCTTCACAATATGGATACAACCCGGCCTCAATCTTTCTAACAGTTATTCTCCTTCCTGCACACTAATACCCAGCCAAGCTAGCCTCAAACTCACTCCACATCCAGGTTCAGTGCCTCTGAATGAACCATCCTCCACAACTGGAGGACAATTAGTCTTTACCTTTATATCATAGAATCTCTCTTCCTTCAAAACTCTGCCCAAGCACTGCCTCCTATAGGGTATCTTTTCTGATCTCCCTAAAAATTAGTGCCCATCCACCTTAACCAAACTGTACCTATTGTACATTTATTATTTATGCTTGAATATGGATATCTCAACCCACAGAATACAATAAGTTCCCTGACAGTATAGACTGCTTCACTTTTTGTATTTACAGTGCCTTACTCATAATAGGACCTTAATAAATACTTGCTAAATACTACCTGAAGGAATTTGGCCTTCCAAAGCTTAGGATATACCCAAATAATTTTTTTTTAAATACATGGTAGATCTTTCCCTCCTCTGAACTCTTATACCAATAATCTAAACAATTAATTTAACAATCAATCATATATTACTTTGTACTACCTCTTCTGAGGTTCCTTTGAATACAAATATATAATGACCAAAAAACGTTGACTTCCTCAGTAAAAGAACTACTTGTGGAGAAGGTCCCTTAAAAGATAATCTCAAAGAGTAAGGGATATTCCTAGGCTCACATAGCTAGCAGGTTTTCCTGACTCCAAAGTATTCTATCCACTATGATATACTGCAGCTAATGTTGCTATTTAAATCTTTTAATTATTTAGATTTTCATGCAGTGGATGTGAAATCAAAGGACCCAGGCTGGACTTCCAGCTGAACTTACCAGCTATATGACCATGGTCTAGGGGCACTTTGCTTTTCTTGGCTTCAGATTTCTGATCTTTAAAAGAGAGCTGAACTAAATAATCAGGAAGGTCCCTTTCAACTCTAAATCCTAAAATGTCTTCCCGAAAACTAACTTATTGACTCCTTGAAGAAAGGGATAAGGTCTGAATATAGGGACTCAGACACTAGGTCCTAGGAGCCAAGCCCTCCACATGCAGATTGCCTTCTAACTGGGCATCATCCTCTCTCCCTCCCTACACATCTTAGAGGAAGGTAGAGAGAGCTGGAATTGATTTTGAGTGCTGTCAGGCAGGCCCCTGGGCACCCAATCATCTAACCATGATACTCAACTGCATCTCCTTTCTTCTCTAGGTTCTGAGGAACCACACATTAACTTTACTTTAGCCATTACAGGACCCTTGAAGGTAGTGGTTTCAATCAAATGCGTCTTCCCTATTTTATAGCTATCAAAATTTCTCCTCTCCTAATCCTTTGAAATTCAAAGTTCTGGGGGCGGCTAGGTGGCACAGTGAGTAAGAGTGCTGGCCTCGGAGTTGGGATGACCCGGGATCGATACCAGCCTCAGAAAATGAGCACCCACACATAAATAATGACTAGCCGTGTAACCTTGAGCAAGTTACTTAACCCCAATTGCTTTAAAAAAAAAAAAAGAAATTCAAAGTTCCCCACATCCCCATTCCCCAATCCCCATTTACCTCAGCCCTACCACTCCCAAATCCCTATCCTGCTCTGGCCTCCTCTTCTATCATACCCTCTAGACCCTCCACTCTACTGTTAACCTTCCCTTAAGTAGACCCAATATTTATTTTTCCCTGATGTTCTCTATCACTCTCCATAGTGATTCTTCATAACTCATGTTCTCAAGACTCC
Organism: Gymnobelideus leadbeateri; assembly: GCA_011680675.1. NCBI lineage: Eukaryota > Metazoa > Chordata > Mammalia > Diprotodontia > Petauridae > Gymnobelideus > Gymnobelideus leadbeateri. Next base: position 170,129 of record WOXC01009912.1, read on the forward strand.
TAGATCACCCTCTTCCATCCCAATAGAGGATCTTACCTTCTACTTAACTACAAAAATTGAGATTAGACATCATTTGTTTCCTCTTTTCCCCTATTGTACACTTCAAAAGCCCTCTTCTCCCTTATGACATCCTCCTTTGCACTAGTCTTTTCCAATCTACCTTCACCCCTTTACTTGGACCTTGCTGCCATCCCTCCAGGAATATGCCCCCTCAGATGTTTCTCATCTCAAATCTCTCCTTACCTGCTAGTTCCTTCCCTGCTTTCTAAAAAGATCCATGACTCTCCCCAAACCTTGAAAAAAAAACAAACACCTTGCCATCTCCTCAAGTTATGTCTCACAACTTTCATTTCTGCCACAGACAAAATCCTAGAAAGAGAAATCCATATCTGCTCAGGGCCTCCATGTCTTAATCTCCCATTCACTACTCATTAACAGCCCCTTTTCATTTCTTGACCTTTTATATACTCTCCAATACTGGGGCCCACCTTCTCTCATGCCCTGTCTACTCTTCACTCCTCACTGGCAATATTCTTCATCAACGTCTCCTCTTTTGAGGTTCAATTCATCCCTCTTCCATTTCTTCATCCTCTCTACAGTTAAGATTCTCCAGGCCATGATGACTGCAATTACTTGCATTTAACACTATCAAAGACAGGCAAAAAGTAGTAGCTCATAGAAGAAGAGCTAGAATCTTGTAGTTATTTAGATTTTCACGCAGTGGATATGGAGTCAAAGGACCCAGGCTGGACGTCCAGCTTGGAAATGATCTAGTGCAACCCCTCCCTTTGACAGACGAGAATACAGAAACTCACCCACGATCACAGGCAATGCTGAACCTCAGCTTTTGTGGGTCTTCTTGCCTCCAAGTTCAGCACACATGCACTACATTTCACTACCTCTCACAGTCTCAAAAGAGACTCCCCAAGACTGCTTAATAGCATTCTAACCTCTACTACCCTCTCACTGCAAAGAGGCTCAAACATTCCAGATCTCTCTATCCAGACCTTTACTGCATTCATCTTACCAGTTGCTGGCTCACTTTGTATATCAAGAAGTTCAATACCTTGTTGACACACTACTCCATGCCCTTGTATTTGGGGACTTCCAACAAACACACTCCATACCCTACCCTGGTCTCCCAACTCATTAACTCCCTCTACTCTCTTGACCTATAATTTTAGTCTACCCAGCCCCACTCAGGGTCTGTGATACCCTAAATCTCACAACCATCAGCAACTGCCTACTTCTATCATGTACAACTCTGAAATTCCTGAGCACAACCTCCTATCTTCCCGTCTCTTCCTCTCTCACTCCACTGAAACCTCTTCTGTGTCCTCAGTGCAATTCCCAGATATTCCACTTCTCTATCTCCTGCTTCTGAATTCAGTGCAGTCTTCATTATATGACACTGCTTTCAAATCTATTGGTACCTCCTCTAGAATTGTCCAGTGTCCCATCACCAGTCATCACGTTAGGAATTAAACAAATAATAAAAATCTTCTTTATATTAGATGTGCAACTAGACACTGCTGATATGAACATTAAATGATATGGCCTCTGCCCTCAAGCAGTTTACAATCTAGCACAGGAATAAGACAAGCAACTATATATATACAAATACCTATAATATAAGTTAGGAAATTCTAAAGTACATGTATAAATGTTCATATATTTCATATAGTATATGAGAGTCAAAGTATGAGGCTGTGCAGTATCTACCTTTCAAATAGAATGAGATGTCTGGGTAGGGGGAGAAGTTCATCCCAGGGGTGAAACAGAACTACTGGGAACAGACACATTTGAGAAGAGCAGAGTAAGTACGTCATCCATACCTCACTTCATCTCAGTTCTCCCTCTTCACCTCTAACTTCTAAAAGAGACTCTCGGGGACAAATTTTGCTAAAACTGTTCCATCTTTGTAAAAAAAAAAAAAACCACCACTTACAGTCTAATAGCATGATATGGCATACAAAATATTATCAAGAATAATCAAGAACATAATGGCAGGAAAAGACAGGTGCTGTATGACAGATGGAACAGCTTTCTCTGTTAATTAATCTTTCCACGGTATGTTACCTGCATATGCAGATGCACATATGATTTAGATCCAGACTCACTGACCCTTAAAGCTAGAAGGAACAACTTGCTTCTTAAACTGTGGGGTCTTAACCCACAGTTTAAGAAGCACTGAAGGTTCAGTATAAGAAGCCCTCTAGTCCACGCGCCCCCTCATTTTACAGATGAGGAAATTGAACCTCAAAGGAGGGAAGTTCTGGGGTCGCTAGGTGGTGCAGTGAATAGAGCACCAGGCCCTGGAGTCAGGAGGACTTGAGTTCAAATTTGACCTCAGACACTTAACACAAAACTAGCTGTGTGACCTAGGGCAAGTCACTTAACCCCAACTGCCCTCCAAAAAAAAAAACCAAAGCAGGGAAGTAACTTGTCAGTTCAGTCATTTTTCAGCTGTGTCCGACACTTCGTGACCCTATGTGGGGTTTTCTTGGTAAAGCCACTGGAGTAGTCTGACATTTCCTTCTGCAGGAGTAACTTGCAGCAGAGTCCAAGCTCGAACCAGGGATTCTTTGTATCCTACAGATCCGCGTGCAGGTCATAGCATCTCTGTGTATCCAACACCATACACGAGGAAAGACCCTACGTTTTCACTCCTGTCATTCATTAGTGCAAGAAGAGGACTCTAGACCAGCTTTATCCGACAGACAGGGGCTCCGAGGGAGAAGGAGGTCACCCGGGAAACGGCGACAGGGAGGTGCAAACCCTGCCTTGTGCTTTACCTTCGGGCTCTTCCCATCGGATCTCTGTGGTTTCCTTGGATCATCTTCAGTATTACTCAGACTCCTGTCACTCTCTAAGGCTGACGAGGGCACGGAGGGAAGAAACGACCCCCGCGGATTCCTCTTGCTTCCTCTCCTCCTCCCCGCGCCTCAGTTTCCCCTTTGGGGATGGGAACGGAAGAAAATCTCTTGGCTGCCTCGCTCGCTCGCCCTTCACCGGCTTCTCCCAGGGGACACAGAGGACACCAAGTCGAGGGTCCTCAGACGCTCAGGCAAAGGGGGCTTCGGGGCTGAGACCCAGCCTGGCCAGAGACCCACCCGCATGCGCCCATCGAGAGGACTGCGCCAGTTCTGCCCCTGCGCGCGCTCCAGGCCGTTACACAGTCCTCTCCCCAAGGCAGCCTCCCGCCAACCATCCCGCCTTCCTCCCTCCTCCTCTCACCTTGCGCCCAGTCTTTTCTCGAAGCGCCTTGAGCCGCTCTTTCCTCCGAAGCGCCTCCTCTTCTAGACGTCCCACACTAGGTAACGGCGCAGCCATCTTGCTTCTCAATCAGCTTCCGGTCGGGTACACCCGACCCCTAAGAGTGACAATGCAAGAGAGGAAGGGATGGGCTGAGAAGCGAAGGGGCAGGGCCTTTTGACCAATAGTAGCAGCGTAGAAGCCTGAGGAGGCGGGATCGGGTGACGACTCAAGGCAACCCGGGGGAAATAGTTGCTTTAAGGCCCGATTAAGCCATCGCCTATCCCCAGAAGCGCGTTTCTGATCAGATCTAAGTAAAGGAGCTCAGAGCGCATCGATAGCATCTTCTTGGTCTATCTAGGTCTATCTCTAGAGCAGAGCTCATCTATCGCATTTTTTAGAAGGTGATTTGATTTATGCATGACTTCTAGCAACACATTCATTTAATTTGGCGCAATTAATTCTTCAAATAGCAGTAACTTACATTTATATGGCATTTTAAGCTTTGCAAAACACTTTACATACTTTTCATTTGATCCTCATAACAGCCTCCCTGAAGTAAGGGGAAATTATTTTTATCATCGTAGAGATGAGGAAATTAAGGGCCACACATATTAAAGAAGACTCGTCCAGTCTAGTAAGTGTCTGAGATGAGATTTAACCCAGCGCTCTATCCACTATGCCACAAGCCTTTGAGACAAATAGTATTAGACCAGTAGGAGGACAGCCTGAAACTAATAATAACTTCATCTGTAAAAAGGAATGGCTGAACAAATTTTAGAATGTGAGTATAGTGGGATGCTGTTGTGCCTTAAGAAATGATGAAAGAGATGGTTTCGGAGAAACCTGGCAAGAGTTGTATAAACCAATTCAGAATGAAGTGAACAGACTAAAGAGAACAACACATATAATAAAAACATTTTAAAAGAAACAACTTTGAAAGACAATATCTCTGATCAATCTAATGACCGAGATAGTCAGTCTGAATCAGAGAGAAATTAAAGAACACAATAACTATCTTCAATAACTATGATTCCAGAGGATCAGCTATGAAGAATGATGCCACCTCCTGACATAGAGATGATGGAGTCAATACACAAAATGAGCCATATATTTTTGGACAAAGTCAATGTGAGACTTTTTTTTTTAGTTGTATATGTATATTTGTTGTTAGGGCTTTGGTTTTATTTTTCCCCAGTCAATGGTAAGATAGGAGGGAGAAAAATTAAGAATTGTTCATTGACAAAAGTCAGGACCCCCATTCCAAGATCACCACCCACTTCTTTTTCTATCCCCTCTCTTTTCACTGTTAGGAGGCACCTTCTTTTTCAGGCTAAGGCTCAGTAAGTGAACTGTGCCCTGAGCTTAGCATAGCAACAATCATTTTCGTTCACCCCCTGGATGAACATCTGCTGCAGTAAAATCCCATACTTGTTTCACCCCCGCTCCAGGTGGTCCCTGAGCTCAGATAGGTACCTGCAAAAACCATGTTCTAGTCATGAAGCCCTGGTATGTCTCATTGTTGCTGTAACCCCTCATTGTCCTACCGCTCACTGCATAGCCATTCAGTGACTCTTTGGTCATTTATTTTCAGGGTTTAACAAAAGTAATAAAAGGGTTAAATGAGAAGTTTTAAACTAAATAATCTTTGAAGCCTCTCCCAGTTCATCTGGAAATAACCAGATTGAGTGGGGAAAGTATTGAGTTTAAAATCAGGACACATGGATTGGGATTCTTACTCTACTGTTTGCTACCTGTGTGACCTTAGACAAGTCATTTAACTTTTCTGAGCATCAGTGTCTTGATTTATATACTTCGAAATTATAGGATGTTGAACTGATGATCTTAAAGATCTAATTTAGACATTCTATGACAACAGGTGAGGGCTATCAGGCATAGCCTCTAGAAATAAGTTGATAGTTATCTTTCTGAACTCTGCCTGGGAATATTAAGTTGAATTGTGGACACCAAATTATAAGAAGGATATGGGCAGCTAGATGGCACAATAGATAGAGCATTGGACTCGGAATCAGGAAGACTCATTTTCATATGCGTTCAAAGTCAGCTTCAGACACTCATTTGTCTGTGTGGCCTTGGACAAGCCACTTAACCTTGTTTGCCTCAGTTTTCTCATTTGTAAAATGAGCTGGAGAGCAAAACAGCAATTTCCCCTCTGGTATCCCTTACCAAAAAAATGGGGTCACAAAGAGCCAGACATGACTGAAATAACTGAACAGCCCCAACTTGGATAAGGTAGAGAGCATCCAGAGGAGAATGACCAGGATAGTCAGTCTGAATCAGAGAGAAATTAAAGGGGAATACAATAATTATCTGCAAGTATTTGGAAGGCTATCACATGAAAGGGAGGTTGGATTTGCTCTGCTTGAACCTATAGAGAAGACCTAGGAGCAATGAACGGGCTATTTTAAGAAGTAGTGGATTTCTCCTCACTCAAGATTTCAAGCAAAGTGGAGATGAAGTCAACATGCATTTATTAAGCACTTACTATGTACCAGATACTCTGCTGAGAGCTGGGGATACAAAGAATGTAAAAAAAAAAAAATAGTCCCTGCCTTCAAAGAGTTCACATTCTAATGAGGGAGAAAACATGCAAATAATTAAATACAAAAACAGATACACAGAGGGTAAATTGGAGGTAACTTCAAGGAAAGGGAATAGCAGTATTGGGGTAAGTGGGAAAAGCAGAAAGTAGAATTTGAGTTGGGGCAGCTAGATAGTAAAGTGGATAGAAAAGATAGAATGCCAAACCTAAAATCAGGAAGATTTATCTCAATGGGTTCACATTTGGCCTCAGACACTTACTAGCTGTGTGACCCTGGACAAGTCACTTAACCCTGTTTGCCCCAGTTTTCTCATCTGTAAAATGAGCTGGAGAAGGAAATGGCAAACCACTCCAGTATCTTTGCTAAGAAAACCCCAAATTACACTTAACGCACACACAAACAAAAACCTAGCCGTGTGACCTTGGGCAAGTTACTCAATCCCAATTGCCCTCCAAAAAAAAAAAAAAAGAAAGAAAGAAAGAAAACCCCAAATGGGGTCATTAAGAATCAGACATGACTGAAAACAACAACAGGAGGGAGTTGAGCTGGTTCTTAAAGGAAGCCAGGGAATCCTGGAGTTAAAGACCAGGATCGAGAGTGTTCCTGGGATGCAGGACAACCCTCAAAAGGTATGGCATTGGAGAGAGCATGCTCTGGTCAAGGAATAACAAGGAGGTCAGCGTGGCTGTCTCTTAGAGTTCAGAGAGGAGAATAAAGTACAAACCCTTCATTGGATATGTTGTAGACAAGAGTATTTTTCAGTTTATGGACTCGACTAGATCTTAGATTTAGAAATGGAAGGGACTTTAGCAATGAACAAATACACATTTCTCATTTTTCAAATGAGAAAATGCCTGGAGAGATGAAATGCCCAAAGTCACACAGGCAGTAACTGACCAAGCCAGGACTCAAGAGCACCCTAGAGGCTCTGACTTGAAACCTAACACTCCTTCCACTCTACTATGTACCCTAAGATTCCCTGAGGCTCTTTGGCTTTTGAAGCTCCTTTCAACTCATATTCTTTAAGAATGGGGGATAATTGTATCAATTACAAAATAATGTATTCCTTTTGATGTCCCTTTACTAAAAGATCCCCAGCAGTTTTCCTGTACTTTTTGAACTTTCCTGGTGCATGTAAGCATTGTTTGATGGAGTGTTAACTTCTGGACTAAGAAGCTAAAGATGTAAAAATACTTGCCTCTGTAGCTCAAAAGATTAGAGATACTGCCTGTGTGTCCTGGGTGACTTTTCTTCATTAGCCAGTACATTAACATTACTACTACTGCTGCTACCACCACCACTACTACCACTACCATTACTACTACTACTACTACTACCAATACTACTACTACTATTACTACGGCTACCAACAACAACAACAACAACAACAATAACAATAACAATAACATTGATTTAGAGCTTTAAGGTTTCCAAAGTACATTCTATATATTATCTCATTTGGTCTTCACAATAAGCCTCTGAGGTAGATACTATCGTTTTCTACTAAAAATGCAAGCCCAACCACTATTTTGGGATAATCCTTTCCTAAGTAGAAGAAACTTTTGCATTAAGTATAGTCTACTACAGTCCTTTTTGCTTTCAAGTTGAGTTAATAGTTTTCTTTGAAGCAAGAGCTGCTCGTAGCGGCCTAAATCTGCTAAAAAGCCCACAGATTGTTTTTCTTTCTCCTAACTTCTACAAAAGGTTTCTATTTCTCCCTCCTATCAAGGTTATTCTTGGGATGTTTATTGGTATCCAAGTAGACTATCCATCCTGAGACCTTCTAATGTCATTAACTATATAGCATTTTTAGTTTACTTACAAGAACCAGCTTGTCATGAGACTCTCCTAGACAATAGGTATTGACAACTAAAGCTACAAGGTTCTTGAATATGTGCCAAGGTCAAGTTTTGTCAGCCAATCAATAAACATTTATTAGGGGCCTACTATGTTCCAGGCACTGTGTTGGTGATACAAAAAGAGGCAAAAGTTAGTCCCTGCTTTCAGAAGCTTGTGATCAAAGGGAGGAGACTATGATCAAAAAACATTCATTAAGCACCTACTATGTGCCAGGAACTGTACTGAGCTCTGGGGATACAAGAAAGAGCAAAAAGACAATCCCTGCCCTCAAGAAGTTTACAATCTAATGGGGGAGACAACATGTAAATATATATGAAGCTATATATAGGATAAATAAATAACAGAGAGAAGGCACTGGAATTAAGAGGGGTTGGAGACGGCTTCTTGTGGGAGGTGGGATTTTAGTGGGGACTTAAAGGAGAAGGTAGAACATTCTAGGTATGGGGAACAGCCAGAGAAAATGCCAGGACCAGAGAAATGGAGTATCTCATTCATAGAAAAGCAAGGATGCCATTGTCATTGGATTGAAGAGTAAATATCAGGAGTAAGGTAAGAGAAGGCTAGACTATGAAGGGCTTTGAAATCTAAATAGAGGATTTTATATTTGATCCTGGAGGTGATAAGGAGCCACCAGAGTTTACTAAGTAGTGAGAGGATGGGGCGGGAAGGGTGGTCATGGACTGAATGGAGGATGGATTGGACTGGGGAAAGACTTAAGGCAGGCAGACCCATTAACAGGCTATTGCAATAATCAAGGCATAAGAGAAAAAGGATTGTACCAGAGTGGTAGTATCAGAAGAAAGAAGGGGGTATATTCAAGAGATATTTCAAAGGTGAAATTAGTAGACCTTGGCAACAGATTGGATTTTGGGGATGAGAGATAGTGAGGAGTTGAAGATAACACCTAGTGGTACCTAGGTTATGAATCTGAGGGATGGGGAGGATGGTGTTACCCTCAACAGCAGTAAGGAAGGGGAGAGAGCAGAGGGTAGATTCATAGAAGGTTGAATGCAGAAAAGACTATCTGTGAGTTGGGTCATTCACTATAACCAGTTAACAATTATACATGTTCAAGATGACATTAAGAAGGTGGAGGATTTTAGGATTAACATCAGAGGAAGCTTTTTAACTATATAAGCAGGAATAATCTGCTACTGAATCACTGTTCCTGAAGACTGAAACCTCTGACCAGTCCTTACAGAGATACTAGTACTTATATTGGCATCAAGAATGCTGATAGAAGTTAAGGAGAAACAAGCCTAGAGAAGCATGGCCTTCACTGGAAATACTCAAGGGGGCCTTGGCAGCCTTCATACTCCCTACATTCACTATTTATCTGAGATCTGGCCAAATGTAATTCTTCTCCTATAATAATGCATTTCCTTTAATAAATCCTACTTGAACATATATGAGTTGTGTACTGAATTTTGCTTTCATCTTTTGGTGTCAGGGGTAATGTTTACTACATCACCATTATTATTCATTTAGAAAGCATATGCTGCTAAATGTTGGGGAATGAGTGGGGGAGCCTGATCACTTCTCCAACCCTGGAAATAGCCTAGTGAACTTAGGACACCATGAAAGATCCATCAGAAATGAAGAGAAAGGCGGCTAGGTGGCACAGTGAATAGAGCTCCGGTCCTGGAGTCAGAAGGACCTGAGTCCGGAGCTGGCCTCTGACACTTAATCCACACAAACAAAAACCTAGCCGTGTAACCTTGGGCAAGTTACTTAACCCCAATTGCCCTAAAGGGGCGACTAGGTGGCACAGTGAGTAAGAGCGCAGGCCTCGGAGTTGGGATGACCCGAGATCAGATCCGGCCTCAGAAAATGAGCACCCACACATAAATAATGACTAGCCGTGTAACCTTGAGCAAGTTACTTAACCCCAATTGCTTTAAAAAAAAAAAAAAAGAAAGAAAGAAAGAAATGAAGAGAAAGGGGCAGCTAGGTGGCACAGTGAATAGAGCACTGGCCCTGGAGTCAGGAGGACCTAAATTCAACTCTGGCCTCAGACACTTGACATGCTTACTAGCTGTGTGGCCTTGGGCAAGTCACTTAATCTCAATTGCCCTGCAAAAAAAAACAAAAAAAGGAAATGAAGAGAAAGGCTAAGAGCAGTGACAAATAAGGAAATTTCAGAGAAACATGGAAAGACTTGGATAAGCTGGAAATGGATAATGTGGAAAAGCTTAGATAATGTAGAAAACAGCCATTAATAGAAAGTCGTTAACCTGGAGGGGATGAAGTCAAAGAGAGAAACACAGAAAGGCAGTACAGGTTATAAACAAACTGAATGTGCAGAAGACATTCAAATTCAGGTATAGTTGTGCCTAGAGAATGAATAATCTGTTTCCAGCAAGTTCTATTTTTGTCAACTGTGGCATTTAGGGGTACCAGCAAGCCCAGGTAGAAAGTGATGTGTTGTCATCACAATCGCTATATTAAGTGCTTTTGCTTAGTGGTTTTTGTGGAAATGTACTTTGTGGAAGGTTTGTTTGGATGTGTATTCTGCTATGTTGAAACAAAATGTATCCAAAGGAATGTCTACAAGAGATTAAGAAAAAGTAAGTGTCTCTGTGCTAAGAAGGTAAGTAACTGGATACTTATGACCCAATTTCAAAGAAACCCTGCTTAACATAAAGTTTTAACAAACAGCTTTTCCATCCATTGACTGCTCTCCACTCTAAATTCCCATAACATTTATGACTGAATTACTATTTACCCCCCCATCATTTACTGTTTCAAGTTTTTTAGTTTTACAATAAGTTTACAATGAATACAATACCAGTGATGCTATATGGTTGAAAAAATATATAGCAAAATCTCAGAAGTATAAAAATTATTCATCCAAAGGGCAATAGAAAGACACATGGTAGGTATAAGTAAGCTAAAGTCCCACATCTCTAATTTTCTCCGTATGGAAATCCTGCCACAACCTGTTAACAGGATTTTACTGAGCCCGTTTCTAGCCTTAGAATGAAAAAACAAGAGGCCAGAGACACAGTGCCAGTAATCAGGTAGCTGTTTAATTAATTAGTTTTATTATGAGGAACAGATTTGCAAATCTATAATTCTCCTCATCAGAATTCCACCTTGGTGAAGTGAAGAAGATCATATACATGAATCACAAGTGGGAAGGGAGGGGGGAGGGTAATTTACAAACAATGTTTCTAGGCCCTAAGTGGTTTCCCACAACAAATCCACAAATGGAAGACAATACAACAATTCTGGAGTCCTGTGGGAGCAATACTACTTGAGTCTTTGGGGGGCATTACTTGATGGGTCACAGGACCAGAGTTCTGTGACAGGAACAGTTTCTATGGTCTTTGATTCGCTTCACTTCAGGTACACAGGCAGAAGGATGCCAGGGATTGTGAGCATTGTCAAAGATTTGATTTATCCTTTCCAGCTGCATTGTAAGTGTGACTCACAAGAGAGGCAATTCTGAAAATCTAATCTATTAGTTTATTCATTACACATAACGTATCGATTATTATAAAAATCATCATAACTCTCTTCACACACCTTAAACACAACAAACTTCAAATTGAAATCATCTTTCCCCCCCAAATCTTCCCCTCCTTCCAAATTCCGTTTGTGTTCATAATACCAGCATCTTCCCACTTACCTAAGTTCAAAATTGTGAAGTTATCCATCACTTGTCCCTCTCTCTCATTCCTCACACCAAATGCTTTACCAAATCCCTTCAATTGTACCCCCACATCTCTTAAATCTCCTAAAAACCTTTCTCTCTATTCACATAGCTGTCATCCTAGTTCTCACTTTTCAATCACCTCTCACCCAATTTTATTATATATATATATATATATACACACACACACACACACACACACACAATTTTATGTTATTATTTATTAAATTTATTTATTAAAAATTTGGTCTCCTTGCTTCTTTTCTGTTCTCCAATATGGATTTCAAAAATAATCTTCCTAACCATGTCATTTTCCTGCTCAAAAAATGTTTAGTGGGGGCGGCTAGGTGGCACAGTGAGTAGAGCATCAGCCCTGAAGTCAGAAGAACCTGAGTTCGGATCCAGCCTCAGACACTCAATGCACACACAAACAAAAACCTAGCCATGTGACGTTGGGCAAGTTACTTAACCCCAATTGCCCTAAAAAAATGTTTAGTGATTTCCTATTATCTTTAGGACAAAAGGCATTTAAGGTCATCCATGATCTGGCTTCTCCATCCTATCTTTCCAGCTTGATTTCATATTACCCACTTTTGTGTGCTCTCTGTAGTTGCCAAACTGTACTACTAGTCATTCCCCAAATGTAACATACTATCTCTTGCCTTTGTATAGTTCTTTTGTCTATACCTCCTCATTTCTGCCTCTCATAATATCTCTCTTTAGGGCTCAATGCATCCATTGTGTCCTCCATGAAGCTTTCTCTGATTTCTCCCATATTTCCTTTCTTAAATTTTTCTAGAGAACTTTGCTTTCTATAGCTTACTTTATGTACACTTATATATGTATTTATATAAATACTAATCTGTATGTACAACATCTTCCTGGTAGAATGGATGCTCCTTAAATGATAAATGTTGGAGAATATGTAGGAAAATTGGAACACTGATGCATTGTTGGTGGAGTGGAGAACTAATCCAGTCATTCTGGTGAGCAATTTGGAACTATGCACAAAGGGCTACAAAACTGTGCATACCTTTGATCCATCAATACCACAACTAGGTCTGTATTCCAAAAAGATGATAAAAAAGGGAAAAGGACCCACATGTACAAAAATGTTTATAGAAATTATTTTTGTTGTGGCAAAGAAATGAACATTGAGGATATATCCATCAATTGGAGAATGACTGAAGAAGTTATGGTATATGAATATAATGGAATGCTCTTGTTCCATAAGAAATTATGGTGGTCAGATTTCAGAAAAAAACCTTGAAAGATTTGCATGAATTGATGCTGAGTGAAGTGAGCAGGACCAGGGGAACATTGTACACAGTAATAGCAACATTGTGTGATGATCAACTTTAATAGACTTAGGTCTTCCCAGTAATACAATGATTTAAGACAATTCCAAAAGATTCATGCTGGAAAATGCTATTCACATCCAGAAAAAGAACTATAGAGTCTGAATGCAGATTGAAGAATGTTAGTTTCTCTTTTTTTAATTTTTTCTTTCTTGTGGTTTTTCCCTTTTGTTCTGATTCTTCTTTCACAACATGACTTATGTGGAAATATGTCTAATATGATTGTACATGTATAACCTATATCATATTGTGTGCCATCTTGGGAAGGGGGGTGGAGATGGGAGAGATTTAGAACTCAAAATTTTATAAAAGTGAATGTTGAAAACTAAAAATAAATATATATATATTTTTAAAAAGCTGTTCCTTGATGTCACATTCTATCTTTTTTATCTTCATATGCCTAATAACTTAATAAAGAGTTGCTTAGGGTCAAACAAAACAAAACTCAGGACAACTAGGTGGCACAGTGGATAGAGCACTGGCCTTGGAGACAGGGAGACCTGAGTTCAAATCCAGCCTCAAACATTTGTCAGCTGTGTGACCCTGTGCAAGTCATTTAACCCCAATTGACTCCCAGGAAAAAAAAAAAGAGTCCCCTAGGGTCACACAGCCATTATGTCTCCCAGGTCTTGACTCATAGGTTTCCAAAGTGGGCGATACTGCCCTCTGGAGGGCACTGGAATAATCAGGGGTGGGGCGGTAGCAGCCTTGTGTGCAATTTGGGGGAGGGGAACACTGAATAAAAATAAGGGGACAGAGGCAGCTAGGTGGCACAGTGCATAGAACACTAACCTTGGAGTCAAGAGGACCTGAGTCCAAATCCAGCCTCAGAAACTTAACACTTACTAGCTGTGTGACCTTGGGCAAGTGACAACCCTAATTGCCCTACTTTCCTCCCTCCAAAAAGACAAAAAATAAGGGGGGTAGTGGAAGCATAAGAAAAGAAGAAAAATTTGAAAAAACATGTGTATGTTTCATCTGTTGTGTAACAGAGATAAAGGCATAGTGATTACATTATTTTCCAAATAAACATACAAAATGAAAGTTAAAACAGATCGGTGGTCAAGTTGGCCAACAAGTCTTAACAAGCAAATGGTGGCAGGTGAGCATGATGTACATTGGCAGGAAGTCCAGCATGCAGCAGCAAGAATATGTGTGTGTAATGACTTGTTCACAGTATGATAGTATATGGTTACATGATACAATATTGTGTCATCAATATTTCAGTGGAGGAAAAACCCCGAAAATTTACAACAAATTATTTAATTTAAAATGTGTCCTTTTAAAAATATGTTCATTTTTTAAGTGATACAAATTTTTAAAAATATTAAAGGATTAAAGGAAGTAGATTTCCAGGGCTCGGAGTAATTTTTTTAAAGGGGGCAGTAGGCCAAAGAAGTTTGGGAACCTATGTCTTGACTCCTAGGTCATCTCTACCTCTTCCTTTATGCTTCTAAAACAACTTTTTAAGACCATAAACTACAGAGTAGCTGCTTATTTGGAGGGGGCAGGTAGGAGGCAAGATTTTTCACAGGGAATTCTTTGTGCCAATGAAATCATAGGTCCAGCTTAAAAACAAAAACAAAAAAAAATCCCTAGTGGTTTTATAACTAGCAAGAATTTACTATATTGAAGTAGCTGGTTGGTGTAGAGGATAGAACACTGGGCCTGGAGTCAAGAAGACCTAAGTTCAAATCCAGCATTGGATATTTCATAGCTATTTGACTCTGGGCAAATCATTTAACCTTTTTCTGCCTCAGTTTCCTTAACTGTAAAATAAGGAGCATAACAGCATCTACCTTACAGTGTTGTGAGGATCAAATGAGGTGATGTTTGTAAAAAGTGCTTAGCATAGTGCCTGATACATAGTAGGTGCCTAATAAATGCTTAAGCCCTTTCTCCCCTCCTTCTATACAGAGACATGGAATTAAATACATAGCTGAAGACAAGTATGACCAGAAAATGAGCTTAGCACAGTTCCTGGCATATAGTAAGTACTTAATAAATGCTTCTCCCTTTCTCCAGATGATGGATGAAGAAAGAATTCTATCAATTGTGAAAGTCAAACCATTCCAAAGACAATTTAGAATTAAGCTAAGAAAGTGACTAAATATGCTCATACTGTTACAACTGGTGATCCCACTTCAAGACATTTACATAAAGGAGATCAGAGATAGAAATAAAGGTACTATATAAAAAATATTTAGTCACACTTTTTTGTAGAAGCAAAGAACTAGAAACAAAACAGCTGTCTATCAATGGAATTGCTTAAATAAATGGTTGTGCATGAATATAATGGAATAGTAATGTACCATACGAAGAGATAACCATGAAGAATACAGAGAAGCATAAGATTTAAATGCACTAAAGCAAAGTGGGAAAAAGCAGAACCAGGAAACTCATTGATTCAATGGCTCAAGAGAAGGAACAAAAACAAAGCAAAATTGAATTTGGTCTAATTATAGTGACTTGGCTTAGCCCTGAGCAAGATGGTATGGGCATGTGATTCCACCAATCCTGGCTCAGCTAATGTAGATACAAAATGTAGACCTACATGATGAGGTTTTAATGTGTTAACAGGGTCCTGTGATCCTTTTTTTATGAGATTGAATACTTCTCTGTTTGAGTCAAGAAGTGAACTGAGTCTGGCTGAGCAAACAGATTAGTCATGCCTTTAGGAAACCGAAATAACTAATTTCCACATAGTGTTTCAGAGTGGGGTTCTCTGCATGAATTGATCAGCTGGGTTCCCATGGTCTCTCCACAATTCTCTTCTCTTCTCTCTTTCTAGCCTTAGCAGCTTCCTCCCTCAAGTGACTGATTCTCAGTATCTATATCTGTCAGGAGTGTGTATCTCTGTTGCCAGATGGATACAGTATTTCCTATGGGTTGAGTAATCTTGCTCCAAAGCAATGAATGTAGAGGGTGGTGAGAAACACTATCCCTCACCCCAAAATCAATTTTCTCTCAGGTGCCTCATTCTCCCAATATTTTTGCTTCCTAGTTTTGAACTGTTCCTATTCTCAGCTGCTGAGATTTGCCCAGAATTGAACTATTTGACCCTCCACAGCCACTCAATCAGCTTCTTTCTTGACTCAATCAGAGGCTTACAAGGAAAACATTTTACAAACTCTTCTCCCTTTAATTTTCATAATACTTTGTTAGTCTTTTTACTCTCTTTTGACCCTATCTTATTCTTCCTTGTATAATACTTATTTGTGTATTACATTTTAAGTTTCTAGTTGGCAGGGACTGTGTCATTTTCATTTTCATTCCCTCAACACTAAGCACATATCTTTCATTTAGTGGGAGCTAAATAAATGTTTGTTATATTAAACTGAAACTGTAAGGTGTTATATAAAGGTGTGCTATTATTATTAAAATTTCTCTATTATCTCAAACCCAAAATTGTCCACCCTGAAACTCAGATTACCAAGAAAACAATCCTTTTCATTACATCTTTAGGTCAAGCTAAAGTAACATAGAAAATGAATAAAGAATCTTTGATTAATTTTTTTTTCTTTGTCATGGTCATTTTTCAGTTGTGTCTGCCTGACCCCATTCAGGGTTTTCTTGGCAAAGATACTGGAATAGTTTGTCATTTCCTTCCAGATTATAACTTCACAAAGCCTCTGAGCTAAAGGGACTAGAATTTTAGCAGGTCCTACTCTTCTGATATTCATGAAGCTTCTGGACTTGACTTTGGAGAGACAGTGTGATGCAGGAATTGAGATTAGTTTGGAGACTATTAACACCACCACCACCCATCCCAGACAGGTTGTGTAGGGGAGAAGGGAGAGCTGAAGCATTGGGGGAAAATGTTTGTATGTTTGTTCATGCTGTTTTCAAAATAAAGATCCCTTTGTAATTGATGTTAAGTGATTAAATGGAATTGGGGTGCTTGCCACTGGCATCTAACAATGGACCAATGTAGTGGAGAAGAGAAACACCCCAACCTGTCATTAACCCCTGGAACTCCAAGGGGAAGATTTAACAGCCTCCTGGGAAATAGTAAGACCAGAGTGTATTCCCTACATTGGGATGAAACTATTGTCCATTAGATCTCTATATTAAAAAACTTATGAAATTTCATGTTAAAATGTTATTCTAAATATAATATTTTATTACTTAAGATAAAAGCTCTAAGAAAAATATCCTGTAAGACAATTCTCTTATCATACTGACCTGAGGCATTAAAGTCATATTGTTGTTGTTCATTCTTTGTTTTCTAAGAGGACCAATGATATCAAGAGGATGACTAGTTCAAGACTAGTTCAAGACAGTTCTTGACTAGTTCAAGAACTGGATTTAAATGAGGCACAGCTGTGCAAATTCATCAGCCTCACTCTCTCTTCCAGATTCATTGGAGTCCAGTGGCTAAACAAAAGCCAAGACGACTAGCAATGACCCCTAGAGTCATATGCCAGTCTGGGGAAGAATCTGAATCTAATTTATGAATTTGGGCTCTTTTAAAAAGATGTCCCCACCAAGTACAGCAACCATTTTTCTCTTTTTGTACATGCAATGTAAAAACATACAGAGTCCTTTTTCTCTTTAATAAAGGATATTTATTTGAATTATCTGGAAGGGGGGAGAGATATTCTTGCAATTAAATCTCAGGATAAGACCAAGCACTGATTGATAGTACTTAAGAATTACTGAATAAGAATGTTATGACATATAAGATGTGGTACAGATAAATCTGCTCAAGTTCTTCCTTAAAGAGGGGGGTGAGGCTGGAAAAAAGTACCTATCTAGAGAAACATGGAGGCCTTTGGCCAGGTAAGACAATGGGCTGATATTCATTAAAACACAGCATGGAAAGTCCTTGATCTTGTTCTCACAAGAGACAGAGTCTAGGATGACCTTTGAACAAGGAGTTTGGAAGGAAAATACATGTGAAAAAGAGAGGTCCCCTTTTTTTCTTTTGCTTACAGTTATTCCCCTACTCCCAGTCACTCAGGTCTCCTGGTGCTCTTCAGGTGGTAGAGATGGTCGTAGCTCTAGGCCCAGATTAAACTTAGGTTGAAGTTTTAAAGCCAAAAACTGACCTAGCTGGGAAAGCAGATAAAGAAATAACCCCTCCCCACCTCATTCCTAGTTCTCTCTTCGGTTAAGTCTTTTAAAATTCATGTCCTTATCGATCCTCCAAATACCAACCATTCCAGATTCCTGAGAATATCCTTGGCCTCCTTACCAGCTGTCCAGTCATCTACTGTCCCCAGTGCTGAAGTAGCAGTGAGGGGAGGGCAGAGCAGTCTCTAGAGATACAAGTATTAACTAGCAGAGTCCAGATTCAATTCCAGGTCTTTTGTTGCCCAAATCTATTGATATGTTTTGTTTTCATATCACCAAAATTTCTCCCAATATCATTCCCTTTCTTCCCTCCCAGAGAGCCAATCCATATCATAAATAATTTTTTCCAATACATTTTTATTCATTTTGTTAAATATTCCCCAATTACATGTAAAAAAATTTTTTAACCTTCATTTTTAAAAATTTCAGAGTACAAATCTTCTTCCTCCTTCCTACCTGTCCCCTACCCCTTGAGGAGGCAAGCAATATGATATTGATTATATATGTGAAGTCATGCAAAACACATTTCCATATTAACTCTGCTGCAAAACACAAACCAGACAAATGCATAAGAAAAATAAAGTTTAAAAAGTACTTTAATCTGCACTAGAGTCCATCAGTTCTCTCTCTGGATATGGATAGCATTTTCATCACTAGTCCTTTGAAATTGTCTTGGATCATTGTCTTCATCAGAATAGTTGTCTTTCACAGCTGATCATCATTACAATATCACTGTTACTGTGTACAATGACCTCTGAGTTATACTGACTTCATTCTGTATCAGTTCAAGTAAACATTCCTAGGTTTTTCTGAAACTATCCCTCTCATCATTTCTTATTACCATTTCTTATAACACAACAGTATTCCATCATAATCATATATTTCAACTTGTTCAGCCATTCACCAATTGATGGGCATTCCCTCAATTTTCAATTCTTTGTCACCACAAAAAGAGTGGCTATAAATATTTTTGTACAGCTAGGTCCATTTCCATTTTCTTTTATCTCTTTGGGATACAGACCTATTAGTGGTATTGCTGAGTCAAAGGTATGCACAGCTTAGCTTGATAGCCCTTTGGGTATAGTTCCAAATTATTCTCCAGAATGATTGGACTAGTTCACAGCTATCAGTAGTTTTCCTTTTCTGTTATGTTAGCCAATCTGATAATGTAAGGTGGTATCACAGAGTTGTTCTGATTTGTATTTCTCTAGTCAGTAGTGATTTAGAGAATTTTTTCATTGATAACTTTGATTTCTTCTTCTAGAAACTTCCTGTTTGAGCACCAGCCCTGAAGTCAGGAGGACCTGAGTTCAAATCTAGCCTTAGACACAACACAAAAACTAGCCCTGTGACCTTGGGCAAGTCACTTAACCCCAATTGCCCTCCAAAAAGCAAAATAAAATAAAATTAAAACTGCCTGTTCATATCCTTTGACCATTTATCAATTGGGAAATGGCTCTTATTTTTATAAAGTTCACTCTGAACAAACACTTTTTTTTTTTTTGGAGGGAGGAAGACAGGGCAATTGGGGTTAAGTGACTTGCCCAAGGTTAGCTAGTAAGTGTGTCTGAGGTCATATTTGAACTCAGGTCCTCCTGACTCCAGGATCAGTGCTTTATTCACTGTGCCACCTAGCCACCCCTATTTTTTTTTAAGAAATGAAAGACAAGAAAAAAAAGGAAGAAGAGAAAAAAATGAGTAAAACTTATCAACATGTTAAAAAGGCATTAAAATATATGCAGTGTTCCATACTTATGCACCTCCCAACTGCAAAGGAATGGAATAGGGGATGTCTTCTTATATTTCTTGCTTGGGGACATGAGTGATTGTTTTTTGAAAAATTTCAAAACCCACTTTTGATTATTTACCTTGTTGTAGTCAATGCATATATTATTTTCCTAGATCCATTTACTTCCCTCTGCACCAATCTTAAGTTTTACCATGCTTCTCCATTTTCATCATATCATTGTTTCTCACAGTATGCTCAATTACATTCATCTATCATCATTTGTTTAGCCATTCCTCAATCTATGTACATCTAGTTTGTTCCCAATTCTTTGCTACTACAAAAAGTGTTACTATAAATATATTGATGTATAAGGAGAGTTATTACAATGGCCTTCTTAGGGCATATGCTTAGTAGTTGCAGCAAGATGATGCAGTGGATTGAATTTTGGAATTTGAATGTAGAAGACCTCAATTCAAATCTGACCCTCAGATCCTTACTAGATGTGTGATGCTGGGCAAGTCATTTAAGCCTCTCCCTCAGTTTCCTAATTGGTAAAATGGAGATAACAACAGGAGTAGCCCTTAGAGTTGTGAGGAGAAAATTTTAAAAGTGGTTTCTTTAAATGCTAGCTATTATTAGCTGTGGGACTAAATTATCCTTCTTTTTTTTTTTTTGCTTTTTGGAGGGCAATTGGGGTTAAGTAACTTGCCCAAGGTCACACGGCTAGGTTTTTGTTTGTGTGTTAAGTGTCTCAGGATCCGAACTCAGGTCCTTTTGACTCCAGGGCCGACATTCTTCTCACTGTGCCACCTAGCCGCCCCCCTAAATTGTCCTTCTTAACGTTCCTATGTGTTGTGGGCTGGGACTAACTCGAGCTGCTCAATTTGGCAGTTTATATTCAGTATTGAAATGAAATAGATCATTCAACTGGAAATTTACTTAGCTATAATAGCAGAGTAAGATTATTCAAGAACGTTATGCAATGAGAACACCCCAATCTGACTCAGCGGACCAAAGCTCTTGCCTCTGAATTGTGCATAGTGGTCTAACAGCCAGTCATCAGAGGGGATCTGGAGATTCTTTTGGCATTTGGTTTTTTTTTACTCTGTGGTTTAAAATTAAAGAATTACTCCAGCCCATATGTCAAGAGAATTTTTTAGATACTCCTTCTAATACCACATGATGCACAGCATTTCACCACACATAGTTGGAATGCTCTGCTTTCAATAATTCCTTCTTGTTTTTCAGTCCTGTTGACTTTTCATGACCTCAGGGGTTTTCTTGGCAAAGATGTTGGAGTGGTTTGCCATTTCCTTCTTCAGCTCATTTTACAGATGAGGTAACTGAGGCAAACAGGGTTAAGTGTCTTGCCCGTGGTACCATAGCTAAAAGTGTCTGAGGACCAGGTTTGAACTCACAAACCTGATTCCAAGCCCCAGTGCTTTATCCACTGTGTCACCTAAGCTGCCCCACAATTCTTAGTTTCTCTCAAAGCTCAGTTCAAGTATTATCTTTTTTAGGAAACCTGTCCTGATTCCCTTAGTAGCTAGCCCTCTCTTTCTCTCTGGAAATTACTTTATTATTTTTTTTCCTTCTACCTTTAAACTCCTTGAGGACAGGGACTACTTGATTTTTGATTTACTAGTGATGCTTGATAAATGAATAGAAGAACTTCACCTCCTCCTAGAAGCGACACCCAGAAAGGACCACTGCACACCTCATTCTTCATGGAGGTCTCCAACATGCCTAGCCCTAAGCTAGCACCTGGGAGGAGACACACAGAGCAAGAGCAGAGAATAAGTGGTGCAAAGAGGTTTGAAAGAGGAGAGGGACAAGTGAAGGGGCTTAAACCCCGAGACCAGAGAATGCCACAATCTCAGAGCTGGCAGTGATCTCAGAGATTATTCAGCCCGATCTCCGCCTGAGCAAGAATCTCCTCTGTCTACAACATCTCTGATACATGGTTAGTCATCTTCTTGAAGACCTTCAAGGAAGAAAAAAGCAGCTCAGTTCTTTGGATATTTCTGGTCTAATTGTTAAGGCTGTTCTTCATTCCATCAGACCTAAATCTCCCCCTCTGCAATTTTCTCCGCTGCTCTTAGATCTGTTTTCGGGGGGGTGGGGGTCAAACAGACAAGCCTCATTCCTATTTCCTTTCCTCAGGACAACCTTTGAAGTACTTGAAAAAAGGCAATCACGTGTCCCGACACTTCTCTTGTCTAGGCTAAACATCCCGAGTTCTCTTAATCAGTTCTTGGTTGGCTCGGTGGAGGGTTACTGTCTTCCAGAAGCCGTAAATTCAATGTCCTGCCTAAAATGTGACTCCTGGATCTTAGTCTAGCAGACGGTCAAGGTGCCCACCGGGGCTCTGCCACCATCTCTCCTCACACTTAGCATAACCCCTGGCACGTAGTAGGTGCTTAATAAATGTTTGGTGATTTGACTCTAGACTGGGTACCCAAGATCTTGGCTTCAGCTCCTTCACCTGAAGGCTTGGAGCCCCACCCCGGGCGCCCTCCACCTAAGGCCCAGGGGACATTTAGGGGGCGGGACTCGGGGTGAGAGGGGAGGCCGGGACGGGGCTGGGCCCGCCTCCCGGGCCGCCTCTGACCTCAGGCTCCTCCTTTCGTCCTCTCCGCCCCTAGCACCTTCGGAGCGGAGGGAGTTGGCGGGGCCGGGGGGGTAGGGAGGCGGCCGCGAGGTGCAGGAAGCCTCCGGCAGGCTACGGAGCCGGGCTGCGGCGGCGGCGGCAGTGGCGGAGGTGGAAGCAGCGGCCGGAGCCCGGAGGGCGAGGGGAGCCCGGAGCCCAGGCGCTCCGCGGGCTGCAGCCGCGCTCGCTCGGGAGTCTGGCCCCGGCCGGCCCCGCGGGGACGCCCTCCCGTCCCCTCCCCTCCGCGCTCCCGGCCCCGGGAGGCATGGGCCGGCCCGGAGACACCTGGCGCCGGGCCCTGCTGGCCCCCTAGGAGGGCAGGAGGAGGCGGCGGCGACGGCGGCAGGTGGAGCGGCGGAGAAGGCGGAGCCGAGCGGAGCCGGAGGGCCGGGCATGGCCACCACCGAGAGGCTCTACGAGCTCTGGATGCTTTACTATGCCAAGGTGAGCCAGCCGCGCTCCGGGCGGGCGGCCCGGCAGGCCGGCCTGGGCCGCCGCCGACTCGCTCGGTGTCCGCTTACTGGTCCCCTCCCCCGCACGGTGCCCTCACTTCCCTCTTCTCCTTCCCCTCCCTGGTCCCTCACCTCCCCTCTGCCCTCCCCCGTGTCCACTCACTGCTCCCTCGGTGTCCCCTCACTTCTCCCTGTGTCCCCTCACTTCTCCCTGTTCCCCTCACCTCCCTTTTCCCCGTGTCCCCTCAATCCTGCCTGTGTCCCCTCACTTTTCCCTGTGTCTCCTCACTTCTCCCAGTGTCCCCTCACTTCTCCCTCTGTGTCCCCTCACTTCTCCCTGTGTCTCCTCACTTCTCCCACTGTCCTCTCACTTCTCCCTCTGTGTCCCCTCACTTCTCCCTCAGTGTCCCTTCACTTCTCCCTGTCCCCTCACTTCTCCCTGTGTCCCCTCACTTCTCCCTCTGTCCCCTCACTTCTCCCTCTGTGTCCCCTCACTTCTCCCTGTCCCCTCACTTCTCCCTGTGTCCCCTCACTTCTCCCTCTGTGTCCCCTCACTTCTCCCTGTCCCCTCACTTCTCCCTGTGTCCCCTCACTTCTCCCTGTCCCCTCACTTCTCCCTGTGTCCCCTCACTTCTCCCTCTGTGTCCCCTCACTTCTCCCTGTCCCCTCACTTCTCCCTCTATGTCCCCTCACATCTCCCTGTGTCTCCTCACTTCTCTCTGTTTCCCCTCACTTCTCCCCATGTCTCTTTCATTCTCCCTCTGTGTCCCCTCATTCCCCCCACCTGTCTCCTCCCTACCTCTTTGCCTTATTCTACCTGTGTGTTGCCCCCTCCCAGTGAACATAGCCTATGGTATCATCCCATGTGTCCCCTCTCTTTATCTCTCCCTTTCATCCTTCAATTAGCTTTCCACACAGACCAAAGAAGCATGGTTCCCTATCTATTCCATAGAGCTTAGGAGACCCCCTCTGTGTTCCCCTTTACTCTTTATCTACCTGTGGGGTGGGGAGGAGAATTGGGTGGCAACTGATTTTTGAAGCTAGCAGTGTGTATGAGGAGGGAGGCCTGAGGTCACGGAAAAGACTCATGTACCTGAATATGGCTACACAGGTTGTGTGTGTGCCCATGTGTGAGCATGTATTACCACCTGTAGTGACACAGTGCACATTTATATCCCTTCCTTATCCACAGAGCCCTCAATGCTTCTGAGTTCATAATACTTCCTCAAGCCATAAGGCAAGGTTTCCCATTTTCATGCCATACTCTTAATATCCCACAAGGGCCCAGTCAACCCTTCTCTGGAGATGAAAGAGAATCAGTGTTATTTGAGAACTATCTCTATCTCCAAACTCCCCAACTTTAGCCCCTGGGCTAACCATTGGTCTCCATGTATCTCCATGTTCCATTCTCTGTAGGATTCTTGGTTGATGGGGAGGAAGGGAAATTGAGAGACTTTGCAGGGAGAAAACGGGAGGGGGGCATGGAGAGGGAATATAGCACAGCTAGAACTTTAAATTAAGGTTTAAATGTAGTCTAGTTACAGAGATAGAGAGACTCTGGGCTCAGGAGAGTTTGGTATGTCTCTTATTTTCGGTAGGGGCTCATCTCTGTGACTTGTGTGCAAGTCTGTTTCCCTCTCTGAGCTTCAATTTCCTCATATGGAAAATGGGTACAACAGTACTTATACTTTCCTAGTTCATGGGGTTGTTGTGAGGATTAAGTGAACTAATACTGCAAACCTTAAAGCACAATGTAAATCTTCCCTATTATTATAATTGTATTTGAGGGGATCAGCAGGGGAGGTAGACTTCCTGAGCAGTGTGTATAAATGGGATGTGGGGGTCCAAGCTGAAAAGTTTTTGAAGTCATGGGTGATGGAGGGGCATTATCAATAGGGATCTGTGTCTAAAGAAGGTTGTCAATCCATTTAATTCATCTCAATTCTGCTAACATTTACTGAGCACCTGCTTGTGCTTAGCCCCTGGGTCCAACAAAAAAGAGAACATAGACCCTGGCCCTTGAATTGGAGGGTCATGGATGAACAAGATCACAAATGACACTTGTGTGGTTTATTCTGGTGTTGGGCATGATTAGATGTTTTGACCAGGTCCTTGAGGGCAGATTTTGGGGAGAGAGTCACTGTTGGTGGGGTGGGATGGGAGATGCCTCCATGGAACTGGCGCTCCAGAGCATAAGAGTTAGAAGTGTGCTAACTTCTTCCTCTTGGAGTGCTTTTTACTTGTTTATCTTTCTTTTCACTGATGATTGATTAGTCAACAGTCAGTAAACGTTTGTCTGTCACCTACTGTGTACCAGGCACTGTGCTAAGGGCTAGAGATACCAAAAAATAGGCAAAAGACAGGCCTGTCCTCAGAGTTCACAATCTAACAGGAGAGACAACAAACAACTATGTAAAAACAAGTTATATATGGGACAAGCAAAAATTAAAAAGATGAAAGGGCACTAAAATTCTTGTAGTAGATGGGATTTTATGGGGAAAGCAGGGCAATTGGGGCTAAGTGACTTGCCCAAGGTCACCCAGCTAGTAAGTGTGTCAAGTGTTTGAGGCCAGGTTTGAACTCAGGTCCTCCTGACTCCAGGGCCAGTGAATAGAGCACCGTGCTACCTAGCTATACCTGTACTAGATGGGATTTTAGTTGGGAGTTCTCCACTTTCTTTAGCTAGAGAAGTTCAGGCCAGATATAGTTAAGAACCTTGAACTCTGGCTTCAAGTCACGGAGCTCAGGCTTTGCCTCAGACTTGAAAAAGTCATAGGATCATAGAGTTTTAGAGTTGGAGAGCATCTTAAAATTTAGCTAACCCCACCTGCTCATTTTATAGGTAAAGAACAGAGACTCACAGAGATGGAGTGACTTGTCCACAACCACACAAGGGGTAGGTCTGAGATTCAAGGCGAGGTGTTCTGAAGGACTTTTTCAACTATTCCCAGTGCTTGGGGCAGGGAGAAGTACAGGGAGAGTGATGGAGAGGAAGGCTTCCACACAGTTTGTCTTTCCTTCCACCCCCACCCATTAACATGGATGGTGCAACTAGGGAATGGACAACTGGGCTTTCTTCCCATCTATTAGAGACTGATTTAATCAAATTTTGTAAAAACTCACCATGTCCTAGGCTCCTTCTCTTAGAAAACTGATAACTCAAATGAGAGGCTTGTAGAATGACAGAGTTGGGAGGGATCTTAAACCATGGAATGTCAGGGTTAGGCAGGACATTAGAATACAGCAAGGCTTAAGAGAAGATCTGAAGTCCAGGGCCCTATACAAGATGCTGTGTTGTCTAAGGAGGAGTTGGAAATTGTCCTATTCTTCTGAGGGATTAGTTGAAGGACAGTGTGAGAAGAAGGGAGTGGAGAGTTCTGTGTCTGAATGCTAAGCTGGAGGGAGGGAGGTGAGAGGAAAATTTGATCATGGATCTCACTTCTCTGGTCCTGACCCTCTTTATCTCACTGGAGGTTTTCAAGCAGTGGACAGATGACCACTTAGTGGGGGAGTTATGGTGAGGATTCTTTTTGGAGGGGCATGTTTTGGTATAGATCGCTGCTGAGTTTCCTTTCAACTAGAAGATTCCATGATACCTCTGAACCCCCGTATCGCTCCCTGCTCATTTCATCTCAGTTCTGTCCATTTTACTTCCTCTTTAGATATGGAAACTAGCCAGTTACTACCTGGTTGAGGAAATCATTGAACGTTTCCTCAGCTCTATCTATGACTGGGGCAGGTTCTTCATAGAGAATGGGAAGGAACCTGAGGAATCATCTATAATAACCCAGGCCAAGGATTAATTTCTCTTAACAAGGTGTCATCCAGCTGTCAATTGAATCCTCCAGTGCTGGGGAATTTGCTACCTCAATTTCCTCAACCATAAAATGAGTAGGTTAGATAGATGATCCCCAAGGCCCTTCCTAGCTTTAGATCCTATGTTCCTTTTTTCCAGACTAAAGAATATGATTTTCTTTCCTTCTTGTCCCCTTAAATGGGAAGAGAGTATAGGAAACTATTTCCTGATGGCGTTGGGGACCAATATAAATTGAGTGAGTGTAGGATATTGCCCAGCTAGTGAGGTAGTATGATGTAGGGAAAAGAATATTGGACTAGTAGTCAGGGGACTTGGATTCAAGTCCCAACTATCACAAACTTACTCTGATTTTTGAGCTAGTTACTTTCTCTGGGTCTAAGTTTCCTCATATGTAAAATGGGAATATTTCTATCTTCCTTATCCCACAAGATTGTTGTGAGGACCAGAGAGATGATGTACTTGGAAAGTTAAAAGTGTTGTGTAAATGTAAAGTAACAGTTTTAGGGAAAAATGAGGGAAGAATGTTGGAGAGGGAAAGGCCCTTCCTTGAAATTATATAGTCCAGGGGTGTCGAACCTTTGTTCTCAAGGCCACAACTGAAGGTTTCCCACCCCTGGACTAGTCCAAGGGTTCTTAACTTTTTGTGTATCATGGATGCCCTTGTCAGTCTGGTGAAACCTTTTTTACTCCTTAGAATAATGTTTGTTGTTTATATTCATAATTAAAGGAAATGCTAAATTTCAGTTAATGGAAAATAAAACTATTTTTTCCCCTATCCATGTTCATCAAATCCATGAAATGTGTCCATATAACCTCCCAAAGTGGGTTTAACTCTTTGGAGGTCTATGGACTCCAGATTAAGAATGCTTAATCTAACCCAATCCCCACATTTTATCAAAAAGGAAACTGAGCCTGAGAGAAGTTCAGTTTGCCCAAGGTCATGCAGACTGTGGTGTAAAGAGAAGTGAATGTGGCAGCTGGAAAGACAAAGCAAAAGCATAGTACATTGGAGGAATGTTTCTTGAGTGACACCATGTTGCAGTAGAAAGAACACAGAATTTGGAATCACAGATTTGAAAACACAGAGATCCAAGTTTGAGTACTGATATGGAATATGTGTCTGACCTTGGGCAAATATGATTTTATTTCCCTGAGAGTCTGCTTCCTCATTTTTAAAAAGGGAAGTAATAAACCTTATACTCCTTTATCCATTGAGGTTTGTTGAAAGGAAAGTGCTTTGAAAATATTAAATGGCTAAAGAAAGGGGAACTCTGCTGAAGATCCAAGGGCATGAGAGAAATAAGGCCATACCATTCTTGTCTCACAACATCCCAGTATTCAGGCAGGCCCAGCTACGTCTCACCACCCTCATGAATGTCTCCATTTCCATCCTGGATGTATTCTGCCTTGAGACATTAGCTTAATTGAGAAGAGCATAGTAGTAAGAGGACCAGATTTCAAATGAGAAGCCCTGAGTTCAAGTCCAGATTCTGCCATTAGTTTTCTAATATATAAAATGTTTTTTTAATATGTAAAATACTTCTAATTCTCACTCCAAAATTCTACCAAAAGTACAAGATCAACCCATGTGGTTAAGATCAAATGTGATAATCTAAGGAATGTCCTTTGCAAACTTTAACAAAACATCATGCACACGTCAGGAGGAAGACAGAACTCTGTTTGGAGTCAGGGTATCTGAGTGGGGTTTCTGTTTGGATCTGCTGTCATCTTGGGGAGGGGTTCTTACATTGCCCTAATTTTCCCATCTGAAAGATGTAGAGAGGGCCCTGTTTTATCCCTCCTACTTGACAGATCATTGGGGAAGGAGTAGGGGAAATAAATGTCTGTGAGGGCAGAGGATAGGACTTACCCCCACGCCCCCCAACCTTGTCATTGAGCAGGTCTACCTCAGAATAACAACTATTCTCATTTTTAAAGCACTTTAGCATTTAAAAAAAGCAAACACCTTCATATTTATAGATGATTAAAATGAGGCTCATAGAAGTTGGAGTGATTAGGCCCATGGTCACACAGTGAACAAGTATTGGGGCTCAAACACAAATTCTCTGACACCAAGTCCAGTGTTCTTAGCACCAAGCCTTGCTTGCTCTTGCTCTTAGAACAGAAGGTTCAGCAGTCTTCCTAGGGTAACTCCCTCTATAATGGTCAGTAATGTGCTCCTTGTCACAAGGAGAGAAGGATTCTCCTAAACATTCTCCATAAAGCCTTCTTGCTTTGACTGACAGAAGAATGGATTAAAAAAAAATCTATTTCCCACAGAAGAAGAGCACTTAAAGCTCTAATTAGCTTCTTGTGTTCCTGACTAGACTAGTAGCTCCCTGAGGGCCAGAGAAATATCTCCTTCTTACATTCCTTTCCAGTGGGGCCCAAGGCCTCGAAGTGCTGGAGATGCTTGGTCAGAGGGGATAGTCTATGGGGTAGTGGGAAGAGGCCTGGACTACAGGTTACAATACCTGGATTACAATATGGACCCTATCACTTATTCCTTTTCTTGCCTTGGGTAAATAATTTTTCCTTTCAGAGTTTTTTTTTTTAATCACCTATAACATAGGGATAATCATTTATCTTACCTGTCTTAGTTGTTGGGAGAAAATTACTTTTGGAAACATTGAAGTAGGGAATTATGTTTACTGGTAAAATACAGATAATGCATATACTACTTAGGATTTTAAAAAATTTAACAAACAAGCATTTAATTGAGACTCTTTCTTAAACAATGCTGATATTTCCCAATGACTCCTCCTCATCCTCACCCTGCTAAATAGAACCCTTCCTTATTAAAAAAAAAAAAAGCATGGTTGGATAGAACAAATGACAAATTGGCCATGATAACATTTATTCTTCATTCTCCTACTCTGGTCCATCTCTCTGCTAAGAGGTCACCTTCTTTTTTTTTCCTTTTTGGAGAGCAGTTGGGGTTAAGTGACTTGCCCAAAGTCATATGGCTAGTAATTGTGTCGTGTCTGAGGCTGGATTTGAACTCAGGTCCTCCTGGCTCCACGGCTGGTGCTTTATTCACTGCACCACCTAGCCACCCAAAGAGGTGCAAAGAAGGTGCACCTTCTGAAGTCACAATTGGTCTGAGTTCTGCTGTTCTTTCAATGCTGTTCTCTTGATAAAAACCTACGATGAATAACAATAATCTAAACAATAGCATATTTTGATCATTATATACATTGTTCTCTTGGTTCTGTTGACTTCATTCTTCATTAGTTCATTCAAGTCTTCTCAGGTTTCTCTTACTTTTTCATATTTATCGTTTTTGAAGGTACAATAATATTCTATTATATTCATATGCCACAGTTTTTCAAGCTTCCCTAAATGGATGGCTACCCACTTTTCTTTTAGTTTAAGTTTTTTTGCTACCATGAAAATTGCTGCTATAAATGTTTTTGTATATATAGAACCTTTTCCTCTTTTCCCCTTGTTGGTGTTGTTTCTGGTATCAATCAGCATCACTTGGTCAAAGAGTATATTCAGTTTAGTAGCTTTTTAATTATGATTTCAAGTTATTTTCCAGAATGGTTGGACCAGTTTCAGAGCTCCATCAATATTGCATTGGCATGTCTGTCTTTCCACAGTCCCTTGAACATTTACCAGTTTTATCTTTTATCATCCTCTTACAACAAATAAAAAGGGATGGGGATTGGGCCAGGGGAGATATTGACTTAGAAAACCACAAATTTAACATTCTTTGTATTTTGTTGTATTTCTATTTATTGTTAAACATTTCCTAATTTCATTTTAATCTGGTTTAGCCCTTTCTTGGTTTGACACCTCTGACTTACAGCACCGATTAAGTCACAGTAGGTGTCGTGAGGAAAGCAAGTTTGCAAACCAGAAAAAAAAAGTGCTAAATAAATGTGTGCAAAGAGAATATGATCTTAGGATTTAAAAGTTGTAATGGATCCAACCTCCTAGTTTTATCAAGGAGGAAATTGAGTAGAAATGATTTGCACAAGGTCATGAAGGTAGTAGTAAGAGGCAGAGTCCAATTTGAAAATTAGGTATCCTGACTCCCGATTCAGTGATCTTCCTACTCTACCACATTACCTCTAATTATTAATTAACAGGGTTATTAGATTGACTGACTGGTCTCACTTAGACCAAGGGAAGAGATTAATTTTCTGAGTCATGTTGAGAACTTTTTTCTTAGGATTTGGAATGAGCCCTATATGATTGGGGGGATCCTGGATGAAATGTTAGGGATATGTTTCATATCCTGGGCCAGTACAAAATTTCTTACTGGCTTTCAAGTCTGGGTCCAAATTCCAGACAAGTACATACCCAGCAAGAAAAGGCATATTCCTGTTCTCACATAATTTGGGGTTTAGTTGGAGAGAGAGAACTCCCATACATGTAGCAGCTGGAAGGTAGAAGACAGTACCATAATGACGAGAGGCAGATTGCTTAGGACTAGTCTTGAAGAACTGTCTTTTGAATCTTCAGATTTGAGGATTTGCCTCTCACTTATACCGAGTCTGAGGTCCCATAACCTCTGTGTTTCTATGGCAATACAATTTCTTTAGGAAGCCATAGATGGATTGGAATAGATTCTTCCACATTTGAATATGATAATAACAGCTGACATTTATGAGAGGCAATGCGATCTAGTATAGAGAGCTGACCTCAGACTCAGGAGGGCTTGAGTTCAAGTCCCACTTGTGATACACTGGCCTTTGTTACTCTGGTGGACAAGTCACTTAACCAGACAACTTTGTAAGTGTGTTATGAATTCTAATGACCAAGCTTGGTCCTGAAGAAGAAATAAGAAGACACTTTGTTTCCCTTTTTTGTAGAAGCAGGGGACTATAGGTATGGAATATCAAGTATGCTGTTAGACTTAACTGATGTGTTGGTAAGTTTTTCTGAACTGCTTTTCTTCTTATTTTATTCTTTGTTACAAGGGAGAGCTTGCTGAGTATGGGTTGGAGAGGGATAGATTTGAAATTAAAGTAACATTAAAAAAACACTATTGATAAAAGTTTTTAAAATGATTATGCTTTGCTGAACTTTTTCATTCCTTACCTGGGAATTTTCTACACTAGTAAAGTCAGGTCTAGACCTCCTCTCCTTCCTTCACCCCAAAGGGACACCTGACACTTATGAGGTACTATACGATTTGCAAAGAGTTTCAGGTACCTTGTCTCCTTTCAGTCTAATGCACATTTATTAAATACCTGCTTTGGGCAGGGTGCTTGGAGGTGGTGGTGGTAGTGGTGAGTCTATCTGGATTTCAAGGAAGGCTTGCAAATTGGTTTTTAGAGGCTGGCTTGGATTTTAACAGGGAAGGAAGATGTTTCAGATGTAGGTAATGGGCTGGAGGGTCCATTCCAGGGCACAATGATGTCCAGTTTGGAGCAATTGGATGTGTGAAAGGGAATCATGTTAGATAGGGCTGGAAATGCAAGGTGTCCTCAGGTTTTGGAGGGCCTGGGGAATGCCAAGGAAAGGAATTTGAGTTGAACTTTTGAGCCTCACAACCATCCTGTGGGAGAAGAGGACCACAGGTAACACTGATTATCTTCATTTTCCACAAGAAGAATTGGATCCAGTTTGAGGAAGTGACTGGTCCAAGGTCACATAGCTATTAATGTAGACCAAACCTCTGGCTCCAAGTCTAGCCTACTTCTTGCTACTTTCATATGCTGTTTCCTTTTGCATTCCCTTCCCCGATTCCCCTCCCATCCTCTTCTTGCTTTCTAATGGGCTCCAAAGCAGGTGCCAATTTGGTGGGCTGGGATCCCAGGGTCATGGATTAAAGTCATTCAACCCTGTAAATCCAGTAGGAGCCAGTGCCCCACCTCCAACCAGCCCCACCCTTACTGGCAGACAGGCACTGTGGCAGTGTGTGTGTGTGTGTGTGTGTGTGTGTGTGTGTGTATGTGTGTACACACACACTCTATGTGCCTGCTGCACAATGGGGCATTGTCATCCCAGGCCTGTTTTCCAGAATGCTCCTCAGGATCTTCCTCTTTTTCCCTTCCCCTCCCACAGGGTGGCTGCTCCTGTCTCAGTGAGAGGGGATTTCAAGCTGACATCAGTCCAGAGCCCTGGGATTTAAGCCCAGTGTTGGGTAGAACTTTTAGGCTCCTGAGGACTCTGGGCTTCTGACTGAATCACAGACCAAGGCTGTTGGGTTAATCTGGGAGGCCTTCACAGAAGTTACAATTGAACTGGGCTCAGAGTGAGAGGACACTAACCTAAGGTTGGGAAACTGAAGGAGGAACAGTGCTGGGGTGAGAGCTGTAGGACATAGGGTTTTCTGGGACAGGGGCCGGGCTAGATAATTCTGGGAAGGGGCTTTTCTGGATCAGTGTGCTTATAATAAATGACTAATTACATAGATTCATATAATAATTCTCTTTTCTATGGGGTAGTATGGTCTAGAAGGTGCCTCCCTAACCACAAGAACCCTATGAAGTAGGTAATGTAAGTTATATTATTCTCATTTTATAGCTGAGCAAACTGAGTCTCAGAGAAGAGAAATGAATTGGCGATGGCCCTGCTGTTTGGTAGAGGCTATACTTACCAAGAGTCAAGTTGGTTTTAACACATACTACACCCGATTTCCTCTCCACAGCTTACAGAACACACACACACAAATACTTACACATATATTACAGGAGTTATTTATATATGTTCTTCCATTTGAGCTTCACAACTTTGTAGATGTTTTATTGTGCCCATTTTATAGATGAAGAAATGGAGACTCCAAGAATTTTAAGTGAACTGCTCATGGTCACATAGCAAGGAAGCTGAGGTTTGCACAGGCAAAAAGTGACTTATATTATCATAGGCTTGAAAGCTGAAAAGGGAGCCTAGAGATCATGTATATATATATGTGTGTGTGTCTGTGTGTGTGTGTGTATTTTTTTAGGGGAGAAGGCAGGTCAATTGGGGTTAAGTGACTTTCCCAAGGTCACACAGCTAGTAAGTGTTAAGTGTCTGAAGCTGAAATTGAACTCAGGTCCTCCTGACTCCTGGGTGCCACCTAGCTGCCCCAATTTAATATATTTTTTTATAGAGGAAGGGAAAATTGAGACTTTGAGGATGAAGCTTAAGGTTACATAAGTATTAAGTGATACAGTCAGAACTCGAATCCAGCCCCGAATCTGGTACTCTTTCCACTACAACAAAGATGTCAAGCTAGTATCAGGGCTGAGATCCAAACCCAGGTCATAGCATCATGGGATAATATCTATAGAGCTGAAAGGGACTTCGGAGGACATCTAGTCCAGTCATCTCAGTCTTCTCAGGAGACTGAGACCTAGAGAAGTGACTTGCCCAATACAGCTGTTGTCTGAATCAGGATTAGAACTCATGTCTTCCTGACTCCAAGCCCAGTGCTCTTTCCTCTCTCCCACCTATCATTCTTTCTACTGTACTGCCCTGGCTCCTCTTTATATAAACAGTGTGAGGTAGCAGAAAGAGTATTATATCTGGAGTTGGAGGATGGGTGTTCAAATCCAGGTTCTTCTATTTACTAGCTGTGTGGACTTTGGTAAGTCATTTTCCCTTTCAGAGCCTCTGTTTTTGGGTCTGTAAAATGATGCTGGTCTTGAGGTCTAAGGGGTCTTCCAACTCTAAATCCTATGGTGCTATACTTGCATCCAACCAATCCAAAATTTACTGTGTGCCCACTATGTACTTGGCTGTGTTGTAGGGGGACAATACTAATAACTCAGGTTCATACTGCAATGTATGATGAAAAAGCTTCTTCTGAAATTTATGGTGAAAAAGCTTTTTCCAGAGAAGTATTTGCTTCTGGTGGGGTAGGACATAAAGTGGTGGAAAAGTAGGTAGGAGAATAGGTGGCATTTATGTAGTAAATGAAATAATGGCATTTATATAGATGAATGATATTTATATAGCAAACGAGATAATATATGTAAAGGCACTTGGCAAATTTTTGATTTGCAAAGTGCCCATTGAAAGAGGGAACCCACCCTGGGTTAGAGACTTCAGTTCAGCTTCCTAATTTCCCTGAGAATCACTTTATCACCCTGTGAGCTAATCTTCAGAGGGAAGGGGTTATCAGTTTAGAAGGCCTTAAGAGGAAGTGACTTGCCCAAATCACACAGGGTGAGTCATTGACTGCCTTGGGAGTGAGATCCAGGCCTCCCTGACTCTTCAGCCCCAGGCTTTGTACAGGTGACCCAAGAATGACCCTCTCTGTAGCCCCAGTGTCACCCTGAGGTGAGGAAGAAAATAAGGAGCCAGTTCAGTAAGTATTTCCTGAACATATACTGTGGTCAGGGCTTGAGCCCTCTGGATATGGAGACATATAAGCCTTGGGGACTTAGTTGGAGAGATGAGATATTCAGGAATCTCAAACTGAACCTATATAGAGGGGGAGGGAAGACAACAAGTATTTTATAGAACCAGGCACTGTGTAAGTGCTTTTTACAAATAGTATCACATTTGATCCAAAACAGAATTCATCAGCCCCCTCTCCCATAGACTTTCTCATTTCTCCTCTAAACTTCTCGATTTCTTTTGAAATTCTTTTTAACATGGATTTGTAACCACAGAGTCATTCTTGACTCTTCCCTCTCTCTGATACCCAATATCCAATAAGTTGCCAAGTATTTTCTATTCTACCATGACAGTATCTCTCTTTTCTCCACTTTACTTCAGGTCCCCATCACCTCTCTGCCTGGACTATTGCAATAGATTTCTAATTAGTCTCCTCATTTCTGCTCTCTTCCCACTCTATCCTCCATATAGGCACCAAATTAATATTCCTAAAATACTGATCTGACCATGTCTCTCCCCAGCCCTCCACCCCCCTATTGCCTCTAGAGTAAAAGAAAAACTCTTTGGCTTGATGTTGAAAACCCTTCTACTTGGTTCCTTCCTACCCTTTGAGTCTTATTTTGTATTACTTCCCTTTGGAATTCTTTGTTCCAGCTGGTCTGCTACTTCTTCCCTATATGTGACATTCCATCTGCCTTTGTACCAGAAAATACCTCCTCACCTCCATCAGTTAGAAAACCTGCCTTCCTTCAAAGCACAGCATAGGTGCCACAAGGCCTTTCCCTATTCCCCTATTCCCAGGTGCTTGCTCCCTCTCCAAATTACTTTGTATTTACTTACTTGTGTGCTCCAATAGGATGCAAGCTCCCTGAAAGCAGAGACTGTTCTGTATTTTTTCTGCATATCCTGAATGCCTATTACAGTGTCTGCCAGTTACAAATATGGGGTGTCCCAGAAAGTCTAAGTTAAGCTTTAATAGCTATAATATGCTAAATGCCAAAACAAAGGAAATGTTACCAGAGTCCCCAGGGGAGAGAATTCACATCTTCAGGAAGTTGTGCTAATGCCTGAAATTTCACAAAAATCATATTATCCAGGGGACATCAGATTCTAAAATGATAGAGGGGTAGTGCTTGGGTTGACCGGGGTGGACAAAGACAAGTAGAGAAGATTGTGGGGTGGTGTAACAGAGGAAGAGGAGGTGCAGAAATGTATTGGGAGGGTTAAGGGGAGTGGTGAAGAGACCAGAATGTCTGGCTGGGATTGAGATTTCTTATGGGGCATCAGGGAGGTTAGTAAGAGATTGTAACTCCTATTTCTCTAGCACCCTAAAGTTATAAAACTCTTTCCTTACAGTAGTCTTGAAGGAGGGAAGCACAAGGATCATTATCTTCATTTTAGGGATGAAGAAATTGAGGCTACCAAGGGAAGACATCCAAGGTCATAAAGCCAGCAAGTGTCAGAATCAGTATTAGAACCAGGGCCTTTTAAATCCAAACTCAGTATACTTTCCATTTAACTGTGTTAGAGAAGGAGAGAGTGAAAAATCATGGAGGGTCTTTAATAATATAATGCTAATAGTGCTTTATAGTTTACAAAATATACTAATGATGTTTTGGCAGTTAGGTGGTATGGTAGATAAGAATGCTAGGCCTGGAGTAAGGAAGACCTGAGTTCAAATCTGGCTAGCCTTAGATACTTACTAGCTGTGGGACCCTAGGCAAGTCACTTAACCTGTTTACCTCAGTTTCCTCATCTGTAAAATGAACTGAAGAAGGAAATGGGAAATGACTCCATTATTTTTGTCAAGAAAACCCCAGATGGGTTCACAAAGAGTCAGACGTGACTCAGTAACAATGAAGGATGTATTATTCCATCCATTTAATCATCCCAGCACTCTTGTAAGGCCACTAGGGTGGTTGTTATTAAACCCATTTTATAGATGGAAAAACTGAGGCCAAAAGATGGGAATGTGCAGTGAAGTAGCAGGAGATTGGGTCCAAATCCCCTGACACTTTGTCAAGGCACTTATCTTTTAATGCTCATCATCTCCATTTCACTGGTTTGTTGGGAAGAGCAAATGAGATAATAGATGAAAACATTTCAAATCATAAAATACTCCATACCTTTGTAAATTATAAAACTACATTTTGTTGTTGTTGTTATTGTTACTACCTGTGTATCCTCTGCCAGTAAGGCTCCCTCTTCCAGACCTCTGATTCCTCTGTAGATTAAGGGGGTTAGACTAGACTGAACCATATTACACATCATTCACATTTATATAATCTGCCACCAAGCTAAACTGACCTGTTTTCTGAACTTGACTTTCCATCTGTAGCCTGCTGCCCCCCAAGTCTGGAATGTACTCCTTTCTCCCTTCGCTTCTTGGAATTCTTAGCTTTCTTCAGGTGCCACTGCCTCTGGAAGGCTTTCTCTGATCTCTCTAGTTTTTAGTGTTTTTTCTCTTCTCATATTATCACATATTTATTTATTCTTTTATGTGCTGGATCAACCATTAGAATGCAAGCCAGCTCCAGGGTGTGGGATTTTTATTTTTATTTATTTATTTATTTTTTTGTTATTTCTAGTCCATAGCATAATACCTTACCCCTAGTAGGCTCTTAATACTTGCTTGTTGAATTGAATTGAATCTAGTCCCACCCTTTATTTTACCAATGAGGAAGCTTGAGTCATGGAGAAAGGAAGTGATTTGCCCAAGGTCATGCTGATAGTAGGTGCCAAACCCAGATCCTCCAAGGCCACACCCAGAGCTCTTTTTCCTGCAGAAGAAACATGGAAAAAGACGGGGTTGAAAAGGTTGGGGCAGAGGAAGTCAGTTAATATTTAACCAAGCTCTGGGGGAGCTGAATGAGGATCCTCTGGTTTGGCACATGATGCGGTTTGCCAGGATCTAGACCTTGAGCTTCCTAGGGTGAGGGTGCTTGGGAGAATTCTAGTGTCTAGGGACC
The DNA here is from genome assembly GCA_011680675.1 of Gymnobelideus leadbeateri. Classification (NCBI taxonomy): domain Eukaryota; kingdom Metazoa; phylum Chordata; class Mammalia; order Diprotodontia; family Petauridae; genus Gymnobelideus; species Gymnobelideus leadbeateri. Next base: position 207,794 of record WOXC01009912.1, read on the forward strand.
ATAAAGAATGGAGTTGTGTGTGAGTGATTAAGAAACTGGGTGTGAACAGAGAGAAATTGTGTTTGTGACAAACTTGTGAGAGATTATACATATATATATATATATATGTATATATATATATATGTATATATATATATATATGAGGGAAAGTGTAAGAGGTAGCACAAAGCTTGCTGATGAAAAGATAAGCATTTTGAGGAGACTGAAGCTCAGGAAATGGCAGTGACCTGCCCCAGGCCCCAGAAGGCATTGATGGCATAACTTGAGCTAGAATCTTGGGTCGCCTAACTGACAGCCAAGGGGTCTGTCTCAGGACCTGTGGCTGAGCATGACATAATCTCTCTTGCCCTTCCTACTACCTTCCACAGACTCCCCAGAAGATTCCCTCTCACCCTCTGACCTTTCAGCTTCTCTCAGGCCTGTCTGCTTTGCTCGCCTCTCCTCCCACCTAGAAGGAGCTTGGTATTTGCTTCTAGGAATGTATTGGTTGGGACAGGTGCTAACAGGCCAGGGCTGCCAAGTCAGCTCAGGAGATGAGAGGGAGAGGAATTGAGTGGTTGGACCTTGCTAGAGTCTAGGAGTCAGGAGAAGGAAGATGTCACCTAAAAGGGGTAGCTGTCTTTCTGCAGCCTCTCTTCTAGCTCAGGGCTCCTCATGATGATGATGATGATGATGATGATGATGATGATGATAGTGATAACAAACATTTATGCAGCATCTCCTACATGCCAGTCACTGTGGTAAGTGCTTTACAATTCTTATCTCATTTGAGCCTCACAATAACCCTGGGAGGTAGGTGCTATTATTAAACCCATTTTACAGATGAGGAAACTGAGGTAAACAGGTTAAGTAACTTGCCCAGGGTCACACAGTTAGTAAGTATGTCTGAGGCTGGATTTGAACTCAGCTAGCTGTTCCTAAGCCTAGACCCAGTGCTCTGTGCCTTCTGAATAAGCTGACAGTGTTCTCTTCCTTCTAAATTTTCTTAGATCCCTTAGTCTTCTCTGTTTTCCCCTCTATCCTTTTGTTATGATAACAGTCTACTTTGTATCGCTCTTATCCATCCATGTATGTGTAGGATTCTTCTTCTCCGCCCCCCCAGTAGATTTTAAACTCCTTGAGGGTAGGATCTTCCTGTATTTCATCTTTGCACTCCCAGAACTATGTCTTACACAGAATAGACACCTGATAAATTATTACTTGTTTGAGTTGAATTTGTATTTTGCCTTAAGCCTTTATAAGAATTATCTCTTCTGATATGTATCTAGTCCAGTCTCTCCAGCTAAAGATAAAGAGAAGGAATCCCAGAAAGCTTCCATATTGCCTGGGCCCAGGATCACAGAGATAGTAGGGTGGCAGAGTCAGAATTCGAACCTAGGACTTTTGATTCCAAATCCAGTCCTCCTTCTACTGGAGAATACCAGATCCCAGTGTTGAATGTAAGTTCTTTGAGGACAAAGATTTCTTTATTTTTTCTTTTATGTTGCTACAGCTTAACACAGAGTTTGACACATAATAGGTACTTAAAAATTCTGCTTGAATTGAGTAACCCTCAAAGATAGTTGTTACATCCATTTGACCCTGGGGCAATTCACTTAACCTTTGCCTCAGTTTCTTCATCTGTCAAATGAGTTGGAGAAGGAAATGGCAAACCACTCCAGTTTCTTTGCCAAGGAAACCCCAAATGGGGTCACAAAGAGTTGAATGCCGCTAAAACAAGTTAACAACAACAACAATAAAATGATGTGTTTATGGGGGCAGGGAGACTTATTTCTCTAATTCTGTTTGTTAAGGATAAATTTTGAAATAAGTTAGTGCTGATAAGAGGACACAGTGTAGTGGAAAACAGTGCCAGACTTTGATGTCAATAAGTCTGGGTTCACATCCCAGCTCTGACACTTACTGGCTATGTGATCTTCAACAAATCACTGAACTTTTGTTTCCTCTTTTGTAAAATGGAGATGATGATGTTTGTGCTATTTACTTCCCTGGGAATTGGGAGTAAAAGCACTTTAAAGGCATATAATTTGAACAAACACTGAAAATGGACAATTAGTGGGGTCCAGAATTCCATCAGAGGAGGGAGAGTGAGAGGAATTTCCTTTGGGAAATTGTATAGTGCTTTTAGTGACCCCTAAGCATCTCCTTGAAACAAGCCTATCCTTTTAGCATTGATATTCTTCTTGAGATGTTTTGTGGCTTTGAGTCATGTAATTTATGATCTTTGAAAAATTGAAATTGACCACCACCTGGGAGAAATTTGTGTGTGTTTATATGTATATATACATATATGCATGTAAATTGAGATATACATATGTACACATGCATGTATACATATATGTGCGGTATGTGTATACATATATCTGCAGAAAAATTTGAAAGAGAAAAAGGAGAGAGAAGAGAAGAAAAAGAGAAGGGGGAAAGAGAGGGGAGAGAGAGAGAGAGAGAGAGAGAGAGAGAGAGAGAGAGAGAGAGCCTCACAAGGACCTGAGTGGGAGGGTTATAATCTGCCCTCTTGAAGGAGACGTATGTATTGATGAGGACACAGACCCTTTGGAGTTTTGGAGTAGTGCAGAGAAAACGCTATTTTTTTTATTCTTTGAAATAGTCTATGGTGATTGTAAAGTCATAAGCATAAGTAACTCTGTCATCTTCACAGCCCTGCCTCTACCCTACTTCCTTTATCTCTCACAAGACTGTAGCAGGGAGTTAAGTTCAGGCAAGAAAGAGCCTTTCTGCCCTCATGCCCACCCCCAGCAGATAAGAGATAGAAACCTGGAAAAGGTGATTGGCCTAAGAGTCTTCAGAAATTCATCATAGTAATAGTAAGTCATTGCTAATGTTTCTGTAGTGGTTACAGATTGTTTCAGACTTTTCATCTGATCTCATTTGATTTCTTAGGTTGTAGGCTTCTTGAAGTTAGGACTTCCTTTTGTCTCTTTTTGTATCCTCTTTTGATTAGCACTGTACCTGCCAAGTAGCACATGCTTAATACGTGTTTATTGAATTAAATTGAAATCTTCATAAGAAAGAGCCCCAGGGCTGGGTAGAAGAGTTCAAATCCCACCTCAGATCTTACTAGCGGTATGATCCTGGGCAAGTCACTTAGCCCTGTTTGTCTCAGTTTCCTCATCTGTAAAATGAGCTGGAGGAGGAAATGGCAAACCACGTCAGTATCTTTGCCAAGAAAACTCCCAAATGGGGATCATGAAGTGTTGGACGTAACTGAAATAACTCAACAGCAAAAAAACCCCAACTCTCCAAATTATGAATGAGGAAAACTGTCTCTAATGGGCTAAGTCACTTATTCTAGGTCATGCAGCCTAGACTGGAACCTAGGTCCTCTGACTTCAAATAGAGTACTCTTTCTGATCTAACAGATTTTTCCAGTCAAATTGAAACCCATATTGAGGCAAAGTTCCAGCTTCTTAAATCCCATTTGGCGTGTTTCCTTTTGTAGACTGGGCTTCAAGTCCCTCCCTGCTCTGGTGGAGGTGATAAGGACCTGGGTGGTGGTAGTGGAAAGGCAGGGGGCAGATATGAGACATTATATAAAGAGAATTGAAGGGAAGACTCAAAAAAAAAGAGTGTTGGGGACTTAGAGACTGGATTCGATACAGGAAGAAGGAGGAGTCAAAGGTGATTTTGGGGTTTAGGGTCTAGGTGACTGGGATTATTGTAGGGCCACTGACAAATATCTGGGTTCAGACCTTACCTTCATTACCTGCTACACGTAGGACATTGACTAAATTACTTTCCTTTTTTGGGTCTCAGTTTCTTCACCTGTAAAATAAAGAGCCTGGGTTAGATCAGCCCTATTCAATGTGTAGCCCTATGACCCCTGGGGGTTCCCAGCATCCCTTTCACAGGGTCTAGGAGGTTAAAACTATTTTCATAGTACTAGGACATTATTTGTCTATTAAAATTCACCTCCTTTTTCCAACTGCTTCTCTGTGTAAGGCTAGATAGTCTTCAGTCCTTCAACCAAAACAACATATTGAAACAGACTGAATGAAGAAACAGACATGAGAATCTAGCCATTTCCTATTAAGACAGACATAAAAAAGATTTTCAAAAATATGTAAAATAATACCACTCATCATTTTTTGTTCTGAAAAATAGATACTTTTCTTTAAAATGTATTACTTTTGCTAGAATGTAATAGGGTTTATTATTTATATTTTATTGTTATTTTAAAATGGATTCATAACTATTTAAACATTTTAGCAATTTTAATTTCTAGTTTGGTAAATATTGATAGACATATAGGGGTATGCTAGGACCAGTTCATACAAGTTTGCATCATTTGTTAAATTTTCATTGTGAGCATTTTTATCTCTAAACTTGACAAATACTATAAATCAGGGTTTGATTTATGTTTAATTGTCTCGTTTTAAGAAAGTGATAGAGAAAGTGTTAATGTGTTTAGAAAGAAATGGAGACAGTGTTAACTTAAAAGTGTGGCTTCTGTTTTTGGAGAGCTGGTTGTTAAATATTTCCCAACATACCCTAGTATATAATCCATATAAACAAAAACTCTTGGGGTTTCTCTTTTTTTTTTGGAGAGGGGAAGGTAGGGCAGTTGGGGTTAAGTGACTTGCCCAAGGTCACACAACACAACTAGTAAGTGTCGACTCTCTGAGGCTGAATTTGAACTCAGGTCCTACAGATTGCAGGGCCAGTGCTATGTTTACTGTGCCACATTGCTATCCCTCAGTTTTTTATTTAAGAGTATAAAAATGTCTTGAAGGGATCCTGAAATCAAAAAATTTGAGAACCATTAGCCTCAATGATTTTTTCTTTTGTTTTTTCCTTTTGGTTTTTGGAGGGCAAGGCAATTGGGGTTAAGTGACTTGCCCAAGGTCACACGGCTAGTAAGTGTTAAGTGTCTGAGACCTAATTTGAATTTGGGTCCTCCTGACTCCAGGGTGGTGCTCTATTCACTGTCACCTAGCTGCCCCCCTCAATGATCTTTTAAGATCCTTTCTGACGTGGACATTCGATATCTATGGTTCCTTCTCACTCAGACCAGTGCTCTAAGATCCCTCCAAAGCTCTGATGTTTTATGTTTTAGTCACCCTGCTAGCTCTGGAATTATATGAATCTGTCAGTCAGGAGGGTGAGCAAAGATGAAGAGTTTAGTTTTAGACGTTTTGAGTTTTAATTGGAAAGGTGGTTACCAGACTTCTGAAAGAGGAGTGGCAAGAAAGTGGAGGCATTGGGTATGACTGTCTCTTTCTAAAAATTTGGCCAGGAAAGGAAGGAAAGATGGATTGACATGGCAGGTCTATAGTAAAAGAATCAGAGGGTCAAAGAGTTAGAAACTGAAGATACCTTAGAATTTACCTAACCCAGACCTCTCGTTTTGCAGGAGTTATTTGTCCAAGGTCACAAAGGGTAAATAGAAGTTCTGGGATTTGGATCCATGACCTCTGACACCAAATAGAGTGCCTTTCCTTGTTGTATAAGAAGCACAATTCACATTTGTCTTATGCCTTAAGATTTTAAACATACTTTCTTCACCCCAAACTTTATGAGGCAGGTTAAATGTACAATTCCACATTTTGCCAGTGAGAAAACTGAAGGTCGTGGGGGTAGTGACTTTGCCCACAATTATGCAGAAAAGCACTGTGAGCCAACAACTCCAAGGCAGGTTTCCTGCTTCCAGCTTCAGGTCTTTTTCCACAAAGCACATGACCAATGGGCAACCTAGGGAAGGGAGTGGGGAGACTTGGTTATGTTTGTAGGAAAACAGGCAGGAGCTGAGGATGGGAGATGAAAGGTGCTGGGGGAGGTGGGAGGGAAAAGAATCCAGGGTGCTTGAAGTGAAGGGGTTAGGCATCTTGTCAGGGAGAAGGACCATTTCTTCCTCAGGAGGCAAGGAAGAAAAAGAGGACAAAGGGGTGTGTGTGTGTGTGTGTGTGTGTGTGTGTGTGTGTGTGTGTGTGTACACATGCATACACACACATACATATACATATTTGTTACAAGGAGGGTGTTAGATACAGAAGCCATAACATCTGTCTCTAGCCTGGACTTTTAAGGAGCTGACAGATTTAGCCTCTGTGCGTTGTAGGACTAATGGCTAGAGAGAGAAAGAACATGGGCTTTGTATTGTTTGGGGGGATTCCTACATTGATTAAATCACTGATCCCTTTGGAGTTTTGGAATACTGTTGAGAAAACGAGTGCCGCTATTGTTATTCTTTGAAGGGTGATTTCGAAGTCATATAATTCACTGTGTGGCTTGAAGCGGGTCATTTAAGCTGTGGTCCTAAATAATCTCTTGAAGTTCAGTTAAACAGGGATAGATTAGATGATTGCTGATTTATACTGCTTTATCTGTGTTCTACAGCCCCTCTCAGCTCTGACTTCCTGTTCTTAGTTTTAAGGTTTCTTTGAGCTTTCACAGTGTGTGTGTGTGTGTGTGTGTGTGTGTGTGTGTGTGTGTGTGTGTGTGTGTGTGTGTACAGAGGACTGGGAGGAGCAGGTGTAGTTCCCACACAAAGCATAATGTCACAGAGACCCTAAACTTTCCCACCACAATCCCACCTCCCATTTCTGTGCCAGTGCCCCTTAGAAGAGGAAGGGGAACATTCTTGGTATAGGGAATGCCATACCTCCCCAGCACACACTTCCACCTGTTGAAGTCCCAGCTCAGATTCCACTTTGTCCATGAACTTTTTCCTGATTTCCTTCAGTGCTCATGTGAAAAGTGAAAACAATAGCAATCTTTTCTTTCTTAAATTACCGGTATTCCTTTGCCTGAACCTCTCCTTTGTCCTTATCTCCCTCTTCCTTGTGTCATAGTTTTTTGTGTACATGTCATTTTACCCTATTAAATTGTAAGCTCCCTGATAGCAGGGTGTGTGCTGAATCCTTTATTGTATTCTTAGACCTGAAAGAGGCTTTGCACCCAAGGCTTCATTCCACTACCTTTTGCATTGTGAGGAGTTCTGTCTCCAATCAAATGTTCCCTGGGAATTCTGGGTCTAACAACTCCTCTCAGTTCTAAACCTAAATCTGAGGCTGACAGATGCACTCCAGACTAGCATATAGTGATGAGTGACGATGATTGCTCATGTTTCCGTAGCTTTAAGGTTTGCAAATTGCTTTTCTCCCTAATGCCCTCTGAGGTAAGTAGGTCCAGTATTATCATTCCCATTTTACAGATTTTAAAAATTGAGGCTCTTTGAGGGATAGTGACCTGCCCAAGAGCAAGTAGCCAGTTAGTACCTGATCTGGAATTCTATCTCAGCTTTCGAAATCTGCTACACCAAGACTACTTTCTGGGCTCTCTGAGGTAGAGGGGGGGTGGGGGGGAGGCAGAGCCTCGTCTTATCTGCCAGAAGAAAATAGTATGTAGAATTGAAGGGAAATTAGAGATCTTTAAGAGTTCTTAACTTTGTGTCATGGATCTTTGGCAGTCTGATGAAACTTGCAAACCCTTTCTCAGAATAATGTGTTTTTTAAATTCATGAAATAAAATACATTGGACTAAAAAGGAAACTAATTATATATTTTAAATAAAGATGCGGTTTTTTTCCCCACCCAAGTTTACAGACCCCTTGAAATCTTTCTAAAGACACTACATGCCCCAAGATAAGAACATTTGGTCTTGTCCTACCCCCTCATTTTATAGACAAGGAAACTGACACCCTCACAGGGGAAGGGACTTGCCTGAGTTCTCAGTGAGTTGTAGAGCCAGGATTTAAATACAAGTCTAAGGACACCAAATCCAGTATTCTACTACTTTGTAACTGAAGAGGAAGGGTGTGACTTTAGAAGAGGCAGTGGAAGGTTTGACTTCCCCTCCCTGCCTTTCAATATCCCAAGAGGCTGAGAGCATTGGGAGACAATGGGGCCAGTCACAGGCACAGCGAAGGCAGCATTTTGCACCTTTCCACCTCTTTCTGCTTTTCTTTGTCCTGGAGGTTACAGCACCCCAAGAATGGAGACTCTGTCTCCCCATCATAGAATCTCAGAATTAGTAAGGACCTCAGAGACAACTGGGCCAATCTGAACAAGATTCTCTTATGAACCCCAGGATTCACCCCAGTAACTAGTCATCAGTAACAATCTGCTTGAAAAGCTTCGAGTGGGGAGCTTGGTGCCCTTTGAAGGACCTGTTTTTACTTTGGGACTGCTTTAGTTATTAGACCAGGAATAGTATCCCCCTCTTATAACAAGGCTGCCTGCAGATGGCAGTGGGGAAGAGACTGTCTCCCCCTCAAACTGGAGATTCCCTGAGGATTGTCTCATAGCAGACCAGAAGACGCCTGGAGACTCTTCTTTCCCCTCAGCCAAGGCTTTGCTCATAAGAGGCCTATGGGGAGATAGAGCTGCGGACCTAAGGACTTTGACCTTTCCGTTGTTGGTTTGGAGGGGCTGGGTTGTGGCAGGGCCACGTATTTGTTATCAGGATTTGGCTGCCTGATCTGGATCCTTGGACTTGTTCCTTCCTCTCTTCTCAATCTGTTCTCTTCCCCTTCTTCCTTCTTTTCTAGGAAAGGAGATTTCGTCAGTGATTATCCATTAACAGATAGGGAAATTGAAGGATTTTAATTGCCTTCAAGTCCATGAAAGCATCTCAGATAGTCTGGGAAGCTCAATCATGCCTTCTAAAAAAAAAATTTTGTATTGATTTTTTGGGTCTAACTTACATTTCCTAATATGCCCCCTTCCTCTTCAAGAGACCTATCCCTTATGACAAAGCATAAAAAACAGGGGGAAAACACTGGCTCAGAACTATTCAACACATAAAAAGCCGCCATGATATGCAGTGGTCCATACCCAGTGTCCCCTCTGTCTGCAAAGAAGAAGCTGGAAAGGGACTTTCTCTGATCTGTTCTCACAAGGCAAGCTTAGACATTAGAATTTCACAGTATTCAGTTTAGACTTTTCCATCCACACCTTTCTCCCCCTTTGTAGGAAACAGGAATGGAAGGACTTCTAGGGGATCCTGCTCAGAATACAGCTGGAGAGAGGGCAGGTAAAGCAGAGAACCCATTTATGGCCTCACTCTGAGCCACAAGATGTTGCCCTATGTTTTTAGGAAAACCTGGAGAATTTCATAGGAGCATGAATCTAAAGCTGGAAGGAACCTTACATATTTTTGAAAATAAGTTATTTTTATTGTCTTCTATTTCTCACATCATCATAGCTATCCCGTGTCCTTTCCCTCCCTCTCCCATATGACAACTAATATTTTTTTAAAAGACAAAAAAAGTCAGCACAACTGATTGAAACATGAACACACCTGGGGAGCTCCCACCTCTGCAAAGGGCTGGGTTGGGGCTGTCCTCTCATCTTTTCATTCCATTCCTACTTGAATTTTATAATTTGGTTACATTTGCTTTTGAATTTTTTTGGTGCTGTTCTTTCCATTTACATCATTATGGAACCTTGGATATTGTCTAATCCAGCCCCCTCTTATATGAGAGATTGGTAGCATAAATACTATATAGCTGTATTGCCCAGGGTCACACCGTATAGCCATAAATTGTATTGTAGTCCTATAGACATACATATATTCATATACATATACATAGGTATAAAAAAATCTGTCTATAGATATAGATTATAGATACATTTATATCTATAGGTTACAACTATGTGTATAATATAGCTATATTTTTCTCTAAATCTATATAGGTGGATATTGATTGATATAAATATCTATATAGATCTAGAGATATCTATATTATATATAGGAGACTATAAAACTATGTGTATATGTATATATGTGTGTTATATGTATATATACATATTTACATGTATATCTATATATGTGTATGTATATATATTTATGACAGACTATACTATGTGTGATCCTGAGTAAGAGGGTTATGCAATACTTAGATATTTAATTATACAGTTAATATCTAATGCAGATTTGTACAATAGAAATTTCTATATCTATAGTATCCACATACATGGATGTACATACATAATACACTACATATCTCTATATCTGTCTATCTAATCTATCTACATCTTGCTATTTTGCCTAGGCTGGAAATGCATCCATCAGTCTCAGGCCTGATCCCATTGCTGATTAGCACAGAAGTTTTGGTCTGCTGTTTCCAACCAGGGCCATTGTGCCCCTCCTCAGGCAGCCTGATGGCCTCCCATTCCCAGGTGGGGGTAGGGAGCTCACTGCTCTGGTCCCACACTTAATGAAGCCCCTCAATTGGCTTTTGCCCTATTGTAGCTCAGAACTCCAGCCTCAGCCTCCCCACCAGCAGGGTCTCGAGGTGTGCAGCACCATTCTTGGCAGCTCCCTCATTTTGCTGATGAGGAGCCTGAGTCTCAGAGACATTAAGTTCAAGGTCATCCAGGTAGTATGTAGCAGAGCTGAGATTTCTACCAAAGATCTTTAACACCAAATTGTGTGTGTGTGTGTGTGTGTGTGTGTGTGTGTGTGTGTGTTTGTGGGTGTTTTGTGAGAGGATCAGAATGTATATGTAAATATGAACATGAGTTCCCTTTTTTACAGCTCTCCAAATTGAACAGAGGGCTTTCTTCATAATAGCCCTATAAAGAAGGTAGTGCAAACCTGATTATCCCCAATTTACAGATGAGGAAGCTGAGATACAGAGATGTCAGGTGACTTGAACCACATCACACAATGAATGCAACAGTGGTTCCTCAAACCCTGGTCTTCTGAACCTAAGTAAGATTAGTGATTTTTCTCTTCTGCCACAGTTGTTTCTCAGACACATATAAACCTCCCAGTGATCTGCCAAGTCTTCCCACAGCTTTATTCTTGAAGCCTCTTTTTCCACTCATAAGAAGGAGACTTTGGGGTGCACTCATCTTTGGGGGTTGTTTGTTGGACACATAACACTGTGCTCCTGTACCTTGGGTTAAATAGAGAAGACACAGTGAGACCCCTGAAGCTCCCATTGAAGGCAGAATTTGGGGGCCCTTACTGGAACATTGCTTCCTGGCCCAGCCTCCTTAGCTTCACTGCAGAAGGAAAGAGGGAGAGGTCCTTGGTCAATATTAGCTTTCTCCCTAGGTTTCCAGGGCCTCTCTGGGGCTAGCAATCCCAACAAACAGAGCCCTGCTGGGTGGAACCAGCAGGTGGAGACTGAGAAGGCCAGGGCAGGGAGCCAGAACACCTGGTTCCCCTCCTTAGACAGGAGCCATGATATGGGGTGAGGCATTTCTTTCCCCCATGCCTCACTTTCTCTTTCTGGAAAGTGGGTAGGAGAAAGAGAGCCTTGTCTAACTGTTCCCTCATCTCTGCCCAGCTTGGGCTGGGGTGGGGAAAGCAGGGTGTGGGTGAGAGAGATAAGAGTGTTGCCCCCTCTTCACCTCTCTCCACAGAAGCACAAAAGATCATGTGTTTGTCATTATTTTCTTCCTCTGCCTTCCTGAAAAGTAGGGAACCCTCAGTATCCCAGACATTACCTGATAGCTCTGGGAAAGCTTAGACCTGAAGTCTTAGAAAGCCCTTTCCTCATAACCACTTTGTGAGGTAGGGAGGGAGTGCAGATAGTCTCATCCCTCTTTTACTGAGGAGAGGTTGAGTAGCTTGTCCAGGCATGGGGAGGCTCCATCTGTACTGTAAGGAGCACTGATCCTGGAGGCAGAAAACCTTCTTATGACCCTTTAACTCAGTGACAATCCATAGGTCGATTCCCTTCTCTGAGTTTCTGTTTCTCTTTTGTAAAGTGAGAATAACAATACTTGCACTACTGAGCTCACTGGTTGTTGCAAGGAAGACCCTTTATAAACCTTAAAGTACTATAGAAATAGTACCCATTTTGGAACCCAGATTTGGGCCCAACTTATCTGACCGCAAGTCCAGCAACCCTCCATTACACACCCTCTGGATGAGAGACGTCTGGTCTCATCTGGAAGGAGTCAGAGGGAAGGGAAGACCAGATTCCTCTGACCTAAAGGGAGTTCCCAGCCTGAGTGAGGTCACACCCCAGCTCAAGCCAATTGTCAACCTCCATTTGAAGATGTAATATTCAGGGTGTACTCACTAGTTATCTGAGAAAACCTCAGTTTTCTCATCTATAAAATAGGGATAATTGAATCTCACAGGGCTGTTTGGGGAAACTCATAACAAATTTAAAAGCCTTGTAAATATCTGAGTTTTGATTGCGAGCTGCAAACTCTATTAAACTAGTCAGGAAACATAATCACAAAACAGAAGACATAGCTACACCCCTTGTGGAATTTTCTGGGATTTCTGACGACTATTGGTCTGGACCTCTGGGATACAGTTGAATGTGAGATATCTGTTTGGATGGTAGTGAGAGCAGTGCTACAGCATAGGGGATGTCTAACTAGGTGATTGTTGGATGATGAAGTTCTTGGTGTAGTTGGGGCTGTTCTAGACCCCACCCTTGCTTTTGGCCCCCTTTTCTGTCACTCCACACAAAATGCTGAGGTCCCTAAAGTTGTCTCCCATTTCATCTCCTCCATCTATGCCTTTTCCTGCCTTATGGTCATAGATTTAGGGATGTAAAGGGCCTCATTTTACAGTTGAGGGAATTGTAGAGAAGTTAAGTGACTTGTCTAAGGTCACACAGGTAATAGTAATAATTTCTAGTCCTGACTCACTTATCATTAGTGGTGGGGTCATAGGCACTGTGTCTGTTGAGAATGATATAATTGAAAGATCACTGACTTTAGAATTGGAGGGATGGGATCCTGGCTCTGTGGCTGGCTCACCTGTGTGACCTTCTGGAACTTCTCAGGGCCTGTTTCTGCCTCTGTAAAATAAGGGGGTTGCTCGTGATGACCAACCAGATCTAACTGTGGAGGCAGCTAGGTGGCACAGTGGATAGAGTGTCAGACCTGGAGTCAGCAGGATCTGACTTGAGTTCAAGTTCCACTTCAGATTCGAACCTTTGTGACCCTGGGCAAATCACTTGTCTTTGCCTCAGTTTCCTCATCTGTAAAATGGTGATATTAATAGTACGTCCCTCACTGGGTTGTTGTGATTATAAAATAAAATAATATTTATAATGCACTTTGCAAGCTTTGAAGAACTATATAAAGGCTATTATTATTGTTATCAATTATATAGCTAAGATGTTAGTACTAGAGTGACTTTACAGGTTGTTTGTTTTTAAAAATTTATCATTTAGTTATTTTTTAACATTTATTTAAAAAATGTTGAGTTCCAGATTCTCTCCCTCCTTCCAGCTCCTCCTACCACCTATTGAGAAGTCAAATGATATGGTGTCAATTATGCATGTGAAATCATGCAAAACATATTTCCATATTGGACATATTGCAAAAACAAAACAAACCCAAGAGAAATAAAGTTAATGCAAAAAGTATGCTTCAGTCTTCACACAAGAGTCCATCAGTTCTCTGTCTGGAAATGTATAGCATCTTTCTTCAGGAGTTATGGGGTTATTGGTGAGAAAAAATACTTTGTAAACTCTCAAGTACTATATCAATGCCATCTATCAGTGTTATTAACAATGAAGCCCTAATGGTGGAATCTCAGGCACCACAAGATGGTGGGAGAGAGGGCTTCTTGATGGAAGGTCTTCCTAGTACCTTTCGTATTAGGCTGCTCTGCAAACATTGCCATCTCTGCTGCATACTCTAATTTTGGTTCAACATTTGCTTTGCCTTCTATCTTTGTAGTTTAAAGTGAGAGAGGCTCTTTGAGATCATTTTCCAGTACCCTTATTGTATAACAGAGGAAACTGAGGCTGAGGGGAAATGCCTTCAAAATCATACAGAGAGTTGGGATTCAAATCTAAGCCTTCTGACTTCAAATCCAGTGTTCTGGGACTTGCTTCCCTCAGGGAGGAAAGTTTATGCACTTGGTGCTTGATAGAGGAAGTAGAGTGTGTGCCCAGGATAGGGGAAGGTACAAAAGGTAATTCTGCTTCCTTCATTGGGAAGAAAGGAGCAAATCAGTCATGGTCTCAGGAGTTTGGGGATCCTTGGAGATCTTGTGGAGGTAACTGGTATATATTTGGGGAGATGGAGTCCTGGGATTTTGAAAGATCCTGTTTCCTCTGTACAGGAGCTGGGCTTCTGGAGCCCCAAGGCTTAGGAAACAAAACCAGGATATGAATTCTGTGATGCAGGAGTCCTGACAAGGCATGGGGAGGGAGGAGAGAGGAAATGTTTACAGGGACAGGGCCTGGCCAGGCCCATCCTTCCTGCTCTAGACCAGTGCAGACTGGCTGGAGAAAGGAGGAAACCAGCCCTGGTAACCAAACCCCCACCATGTCCTGGGAGCTCTGAGGAGGACGGTGGAAACTTGGCCCCCTGCCCTTAGAGTAATTCTGGTCTAAGGGGAAATGGGTACACTTGGGAATGTAAAAACTCCTCTCAGTGCCATCCTCTAGACTATAGTTTTTGATGAATAACAATACTGAGAATTTATACAGCGATTTAACATTTACAAAGCACATTACGTGGTTAATTTATTTAATCCTCATAACAACCCTACTGAGTAGGCACTATTATTATTCCCCATTTTACAGATGAGGAAACTGAGATTGAGAGCAGTTAAGTGACTTACCCATGGACACTTACAGCTAGTAGGCAAGGTTTGACTTTCTGACTCCCAAGTGCAGTCCCTCTGTGACACCTAACTGCCTAGATGATTTATTGTCCAACATATTTTCCTTTATCAAGGCCACAGTACTCAGGGAGAAGTCAGTGGTATTACTTAGGGTGAAGGTGAAGGGGTATGTTCATAGACCAGGCCACTATAGCACTAGAGCATAGTGGAAAGAGCCCTTGGCTAGGATTGAGACCTGGGTCCTCATCCCTGTTTTGCTTCTAACTTGGTGTGTGACCTTGGCTGAGTCCTTTTCCCTCTTTGGACCTCAGTTTACTCCTTTGTGAAAGGATGGTTTTGGAGCAAGTGGCCTGCAGAGGAAGGTCCCTTGCAGCTCTGTGTTCTGTGGGTCAGTAATCCTGCCTTATCAGGAAGCAGACTCAAATCTTGAGCTTCCAGGAAAATCTAGGACTCAGCTCTGGTTGCTTCCTAGCCCTAGCTACAGATCCTGGTATCCAGAATCCCGTTATCTTTTTTTTTTTTTCCTGTGATCCTTACTCGTTCCTTCCCCCAGGCAGGTGGGCAACTGAAGAGGTATCCTGAGCTCTTTCTCCTTTCCACTGCCCTCCCCCTGCCCCCAAGAGACAGTGATGTCACCCTCCTGGGGAGTTGGCCAGCTATAGACACAAACCTGTTTTCCCAGTCTGGGGTGTGGCTCTTCTTGGGTGTGGAAGCAAATGGGACTGAGTCTGAGACCCAGGTGAGACCTCCTCCTCCCTATCCCCCACCCTATCTGTTTCTCTTTGCTTCCCTGCCCTGTTCTGCCCCTTCCCTCCCTAATCCCCCATCCCAACTGGGGGAACTGAAGACTTCTGTATTACCCATATTACTCCATTACTCCCCCTCCTCCATCAGGCACAGTAGAAACAGGCAAGGGGGCAAGGGTTTTTTTTTTTTTTGTCCCCTACCCCACCCCAGGCTGGACCAAAATAAGAGGGCAACTTGAAGGAACCAGGTCTTGGGCGATAGCTGGGGAAAGGATTTCCTGTCGTTTTCTAGTCCAGGGTTTCATGCAAATAATGAGTTCTTGATGTTAATTTTTGTTAAATGAATGAATTTGGGGCAGTTATGTAAATTCAATGGTGTATGTGTTTTAGCCTTGAGGTATGGTGGAAAGAACACTAATCTTGGAGTTAACAGACAATATTTGTTGATGGATTGATTACTAGTGAGTTTTTTGACTAGTGACAAGTCACTGTATCTATCTGAATGTCATTTCCCTCATTTGCACTTTGATTGCTGTTGACATAATGTCCTCCCTCATTAGAACCTGAGTTCCTCAAAGGTATGCACTCTCTTTTGCCTTTCTTTATATTGCCAGGGCTTAGCACAATTCCTTAGCACATTGTAGGTGTTTAATAAATGCTCTTCGACTTCATAGATCTGTCATTACATCCATGTGGTACAAGTAGCAATCCAGCAGTGATTTCTCATTCTCTAGATACTTGTTCATGTGTTTCCTTTCAAACTAATCCACATGGTGAAGACCTTCCTCTAGGTCTTTTTACATTCTGTGGATATCACTGTACAGCCCAGCAGATGGTCTGGCCATCTGTTATTTACTCTCAATATGTGAGACATCACCTCCTTTTTATGGTGACCTATGCAATAGCTTCCTCATCCATAAAATGGGGATAATAATACTTTACTTCCTTCACAAAGAACTTGTGTAGAAAATTCTCTGTAAAGTTTAAGGGGCTAGAGAAATGTGAGCTGTAGGGATGATGTGAGAACTATGAACTTGGAGGGGCCATTGCCTGGGCGGAGTTATCAGGGGGAAGGGGCTTGACTTCACTCCAAGAAAGAAGGTAATTAGAGATCTTGGGGGTTGGAGAACAGCTTAACACAGATCTCTTGTCTCCTTCATCCAAGGCTGGACCATTCATTCATTCCACAAACATTTATTAAATCCTACTGGGTACTGAGCCCTGTGCCAGATCATGTGCATGGCTCTAGAGGAGATAGACTTTAGTGTCAGTTTAGATCAAAGATAGTCTCTGATGAAAAGGAATAATAAGAGCATGGCAGCTGTGTGGAGAAAGGATTGAAAGGATGACACTTGGCAGTGGGACGGTAGTCCAGGTGAGGGGCAATGAGAGCAGGGATGTGGTAGATAGACAGATAACTATAATAAAGTTACATGAAAGGCACATTATTGTTGTTCAGTCGTGTCCAACTCTAGGTGACTCCATGGTCTTTTTTCCATGGTGTTTTCTTGGTGAAGATACTGGAGTGGTTTGCCATTTCCTTCTCTAGTGTGTCCCCATTTAACAGACAAGGAACTGAGGCAAAATAGGGGTTAAGTGACTTGCCCAAAGTCACAGAGCTAGTAAATGTGTCGAGTGTCTGCAGCTGGATTTGAACTCAGATCCTCCTGACTCCAGAGCTGGTGCTCTATACACTGCACCACCTAGCTGCCCTAGTTTATATTATTATTTTTTTTTCTTTTTGGAGGAGGAAGGTAGGGCATTTGGGATTAAGTGACTTGTCCAAGGTCACACAGTAGTTTTGTGTTAAATGTCAGAGGCTGGATTTGAACTCAGATCCTCCTGACTCCAGGGCAGGTGCTCTATTCACTGCACCACCTAGCCACCCATAGTTTGTATTTTCTTAATATTCTTCCCTCAAGGATCTAATACTCTCTCTACTAGCATTTTATTTTTTATTTATTGTGGAAATATGTGATTTCACTGAGAGGTACCTAGGTAATGCAGTGATAAGAATACTGAATTGGGAGTGAGGAAAACCTGAGTTTGAATTCTGGCTCAGATACTTTTAGCTGTATGACCCTGCACAAGTCACTTAATCTCCCTCAGCCTCAGTTTCCTTATTTGTAAACTAAGGATAAGAATAGGTCCTACCACAGGGTTGTTTGGGGCATCAACTGTGATAACATATATAAAGTACCTTGTAAGCCATAACACTCTATGTCATGTGAGCTATCATTATTACTATTATAAATAAGCTCCTGGTGTTGAAACCACCTCTACCAATACAGATCAGTAGCTCCTCTACAGCTTACAGGTTCAGAGAACTGCCCAGGGCATTGGGAGGTTAGACAAATGAATAGCCCAGAGTTTAACAGTCAGTGTGTCTCACAGTTGGAATTGGAACCCAGGGCTCCCCGACTCCAAGTCTAGCTTTCTGTGCACTATATATAGTGGCCTCTCTGGGTAGTGTTTTTAATGTAGGAAGGGTATGCTCCAATGGTTGGTCTTGAAGAAGCTTCACTGCCTGTCAGTGACAAGGGGTCTGATTGGTTGTCACCAGACGCCATCAGAGTCAGGGTGGAGATATTCCAGTTTTTAGTGGAATGAATACTTTGTAAGCATCATTTTAACCTTTGGGTAAAGCAAGCTATGCTCACTTTCCTTTCTCACCCTCATATTTCCCTCTTTGGAGAAAACTATGGAGCAAGAGTGGGATAGTATCTATTATATTTCTTTTTGGTGGAGAGGAGTCTTTCCTGGAGATCTCAAAGCACCTTACACAATGTATTCTATTTCTGTTCTTTTGTCTCCATGGGGGAGACTAGCAATGACTCCATGTTTACATGAGGGAATATCCCAAGTGGGAAAGGTCCTATCCTAGTATCATATGCTGCAGAGGCTTTGATTTTAATTCAGCTAACAATGATCAAGCAGCTTTCTTGGGCATAAAGAGCTCCATGCTGGGAGAGATACAAAGTTTAGATGAGATACCTTCATGGAAATCCCCCTGTAGGAATAGGGATGAGATACAAACACAGTAACTCTAAGATTTGTTACATGGTAAGTGCCTTAGAACTGGGGTGAGGGGACAGAATACAATGTGAAGCCGCATGACAGGGGACAGTAGATGTGTGTGTTTGGTGCGGTGGGGATGGGGAATGACACAGTGATGCAGTTACTCACTGATCTTGGTACAATGAAAATACAAGGTAGAGTGTAATCCAGGTGAGGGAGACATCCAACAAAAGTCCCTTAGACAAAAGGAGTGATCACTTTGATCTATAGAAATCAGGAAAGGTTGGGGCAGCTAGGTGGCGCAGTGAATAGAGCACCAGCCCTGGAGTCAGGAGGACCTGAGTTCAAATCCAGCCTTAGACACTTAACACTTGCTAGTCATGTGACCTTGGGCAAGTCACTTAACCACAATTGCCCTGCCTTTCCCCCTCCAAAAAGCAAAAAAAGAAACAAACAAACAAAATCAGGAAACATTTAATGGAACTGATAAGACCTTAGCTAGACCTTGAAGGAAGAAGATTTTTTTTATTGGAGGCAGAAAATTTGGCTTAGCCAAGCTAGTTTTGGGCTATATGCACTTAGTTTCCCTATAAGAAGGGAGCTAGACTAGGTCATCTCTAAGGTCCTTCCAGCTCTAAATTCTGCGACAATTGATGATCAGAGACATTGATAGACTGCTTGGAACATGGCTACGCAGGCATTTCCTTTTTAGGGAAACTATATAAAAAATATAAGCAAAATACACAGCCTTGGGAAGCCATGGTTTCATCCTTACTAGCAGTCTCCAGGCAGAGGCAGAGATGATAATTTGTCAAAGGTAGTTGCTAATCTAGAGTACTAGGTGACCTCTGGCTCCTTTCCAATTCTGGGATTCAAAGATTTTATGATCCTGTGATTCTGTCCCTCCCTCCCCCGCCCCCAAATCACTTCAGCTTGTCCTAAGGCCAGAGAGTAGGGGTTGGTGGCTATTGAGGCTAGGTCCTACCCTTCTCTTCCTGGATTCCACCCCCCTCAAAAAGCAAAACAACAAAACAAAAACTAACAGTCTTAATGCCTGGCCTCTTGTCTAGTCAAAACCCTCCTATTCTTGTTTTAGGGCCTTGCTCCCAGTTAAAGATCCAAAGTTAATGTATTACTCTCTTCCAGGGAAACACCTTTGCATCTTCCTGCTTGAGGGGGCTTAAGGATAATTAGGGGTAGGTGGGGTCCTTCCCTATGTACAGTGAAGGCAGATGTTCACACTTCCTGCTGAGGGGGGCTAATAAGCCTGGCATAATGGAGGGTGGGGGGGGATAGGGGGGTGGCATGTAGATTTTTGGAGGCAGAGGACCTGGATTCAAATGTCACAGTTGCTACTAGGATAGGACCTTAGGTTTAGAGGTTGCAAACCTTTGAGAGACAGTCTGGCTCAATTCTTTGGTTTTTATAAATGAGGAATGAGATGTCCAGAAGGGTAAGCAGTATACTCAAGGTCAAGTAATTAAGAAGTAGCGGAACCATGATCTGAGCAGGTTTCAAACTTGCTACTGTGTGACTTTTCACTTATTTATTTATTTAGCCTGGACTTTAGGGTCATATAGGCCAGTCTCCTATGTAAAAAAATGTCTGTGACAGTGGATTAGATGGTCTTTTAAGGCCCCATCAGTTCTGACATTCATTCATGTCCATGTCTCCCTTTCTCTTCCAATGAAATGTGGGATTAGGGTACTGCTAAACATGTTTGTGATGGGGGCTGGGGGTTACATTCTCTCAGAAACACAGAGAAGGTGAATGAATGGACACATGGATGGAAGGGGCTTGGGAATGTCTGTAGAAGCTGGAGTGAAAAGGGTGGAGGGGGTGGGAAGTGGAATGGCATTGTTGGAAAGAATCCTAATGGAGAATCTGGAAACTTGAGTGCTAGACTTGGTGCTCATCTTCAAGGCTGCCTAGGAAGAGTCATTTCTCCTATATGAGCTTCAAATTTTTTTCATCTATAACAGAGTTATGGGTGAGACTAGAAGAAGATAATCTTTAGGGGCTTTTCCAGCTGTGACAGCAATTCTATAACTTCTTGGTGCCATTGTCCAGAACTCCCCCCAACAATTCCATCAAAGACATCTTGAGAAGATGACTTCACCTCTTTGGGCCTCAGTTTCCTCATTTGTAAAATGAGGGAAAGTGTGGGTTAGATAATCTCTTCCACTCCTAAATCTTTCATGATGATCTTTTCCCCTTTCCCCCTTTGGAAAAGTTACCATGGCATCCATCCCAGGGATGGGGATTGAAGCTGAGGATTGTCATGGAAACTAGTATTTGGGGTGGGGGAGATCAGGTAATCCCAAGGGTTGCTATGACAACTGTTTCTGGGAGAGAGTGTGGAATTCTAGAGATTACCATGGAAACTGATAAAGAGGTAGGAGAGTTCTGAGGTTACCATAGCGACTCTGGAGGGTAATCCTAGGAGTTGCTGTGGAGACAGGGGGGAGAGTGAATTCCTGGGGGTTGTCATGGAGGCTAGGAAGACTTCCTTCAAGCTGAAAGGTCCTAATTGTCTTTCCCACTCCTCCCTTTGCATTCCTTGTATCCCCAACAGGTATTTGAGAGAGATATATGCTAGGCTCTAGAAGCCTATATTCTTGTGTCTGAGCTGTGTGGTGCCTGGGAGGAAGAGATGAAGGTCATTGAATTCTAAACTCCTTAGAGCTAGTCCCTCCCCTTTATCCAAGTAGAAGCAGGGCAGAGGTTTGTGTCTCACATGCAAAAAGGAAGTACTATGTGGCTCCTCCTTCAATTGCTTAAAATTCTGAAGAACATCTTCATTTTTTTTTCATTAAAGCCTTGGAATCTATAGATGGTTCTTTCTTTCTGGATCCAGGCAGAAATACTCCTTCCCCAAACCCAGCACAGACAGAGTTAATCACTGACATTTTTCATAGATGTTTCATTAGGCAAATCCACATATTTCCTTGGAGTAGTACATTCCAATATTTTGTGTTCGGTAGGTTTGACCTAACTTCTGACCTCTGTGTCTCCTATTGTAACTCAAATCTCTCCTCTCTTTTCATACCCTGGGGAAGCAGTGCCCCCCCCCTTCTATCTGGGGCATCAAATTAGCACACCTTAGACTTTTAAAGGACCTTAGAGGTTATATAATCCAACTTCATAACTCCTGCCAGAATTCAGTCACATTCAGCCTCTGCTCTTAAAGTTCCAGGGTGGGGGGAGTGTACCACTACCTTTTGAAATGGCCCGTTTCTTTGTTAGATGATGCTCATTGTTGTTTTTTTTTAAGTAGTTCTTTATATTGAGCTGATATTTACATTCTCTGAGTCTTCCATCTGTTATTCCTTGTTCTATACCCTGAGCTAAGCAGAACAAGTCTATTCCCTCTTTTCATATGAAATCCTTCAAAAGTTAAGGGCAGCTATATCATGTCTCCCTCAAAGTCTTCTATAGTTTCTTCAGCCAGTACTAGGATAGTATCATCTTCAGGCTCCACATCATCCTCATCACCTTTGTATGCATGGCCTCCTATTTGTTAAAAGTTCTTCCTAAAATGTGGGACCAAGGGGGATGGCTAGGTGGCACAGTGAGTAGAGCGCTGGCCCTGGAGTCAGAAGGACCTGAGTTCAGATCTGGATCAACACACACACAAACAAAAACCTAGCCGTGTGATGTTGGGCAAGTTACTTAACCCCAATTGCCCTAAAAAAAAATGTGGGACCAAGGGCAAGACATAACATCCTAGATGAGGTTGCTTTCCTAGATACACTTCTTCTCATAATGTAATCTAAGATTACATTACTTTTTTTTAATTTTTTTTTTTTTTAGTAGCCAGGTCATATCAAGGTATTTGAGACTATTTGGATATAACTGTTGGGTCTTTTTCATATATCTTGCAGTAATGATAGTTTAAATTTTAAAGAAGGACTTTACATTTATCCTTGTTATATTTCCTTCTTGATTTCAGTGCAGAGTTTAGCTTAAAATAATTTTGAATGCTGATTCTGTCATCCAAAATATGAAAATTCTTTTCAGTTTGTATCACCTGTATATTTGATATAAATACCTTTAATTCAGCAACAAATACTTATCCACTGTTTTCTACTATCAACAAACATGTATTTACCTACTATTCTTTTTTTTTTTGGAGGGCAATTGGGGTTAAGTAACTTGCCCAAGGTCACACGGCTAGGTTTGTGTGTGTGTGTGTGTGTGTGTGTGTGTGTGTGTGTGCACGTTAAGTGTCTGAGGCTGTATCCGAACTCAGGTCCTTCTGACTCCAGGGCCGACACTCTACTTACTGCGCCACCTAGCCACCCCCTTACCTACTATTCTTAATAATAAATGGAAGGCTCTGTGCTTGGTAATGGAGACACAGAGATGAAAACAAAATGATTCCAAAAGCTTACAGTCTACTAGGGTACTAACACATGTAAACAAATTAGCATGTTTCAAGATAGGTTATAATAAAAATAAGTGAGAGATGAATCAAAAGTTCATCAGGAACATTTGAAGAAGGGAGTGATCGTTTTTAGCTGTGGAAATCAGAGATGGCATCTGAGATAGAGCTGGGAAAGAAGACAATTTCATTTTATTTAAATTCTGAAATTAAGAAATACTAAATAAGGTGATCACTTTAAGGGAGAGAATTTCAACTAGTCTAGATAGAGAAGGCTCACAATCCAGTTCTTGGGGAACATTCTGAAATTCATGGAGGGAAGAGAGGACAAGATGAGATCAGGGAGCAGTGAGTCCAGTCTGACTAACACAAAGAATTTGTAGAGGGAAATATGTCTGGAAAGGCAAGTTGGAACCAAATTGGGGGAGAGGGTGTTACCATGCTCAGGAATTTTATTTTATTCCTTTGGCATTTAGGATCCACAGGGAGTGACATGGTCAGACCTGTATATTAGGAAGATTATTTTGGTTGCTATATGAAAAATGAATTAGAGGGATGAGAATGGTGTCAAGTGGACTAGTTAGGAGCTTATTATAATGGTTTATGTACGATGTAATGAAGCCTAAACCAGAGTTGAGACAATGGAACAGATGCTGAGAATATTTCAGAGGAAGGATTTTATAAGACTTACCAACTGATTGTGTGTGTGTATGTGTGTATAGTCAGATAACTGAGTGACTGGAAGGGATGGTGGTGCTATCAATAGGACAGGGATACTGGGAGAAAGAGCGTGTTCAGGGGCAAGGGATTAATTCAGTGTAGGACATGTGAAGTTGGAGGTGCCGATAGAATGTTCAGGTAGAGATGTTTCACAGGATGGAGATAAAGGCCTAGAAGTCAGGAGAGGGATTAGAATTGGGGCTGAATTTGGGGGTCATTTGTGTAGAAGAGGTAGTTGAAGTTGCAATTATTAATGAGATTGGCATAGGAGAAAGTACAGGGAGAGGAGAGGCCCAAGGACAAAGCCTTGGAGAACACTTGTCCTTAGGGAGCAGTACTAGGGTTTGTTCCATTGAGGAAAACTAAGAAGGAGTGGTCAGATGGGTAGGAGAAGCAGAAGCCAAGGGAGGATACATTATTTAGTTAAAGGACCCGATCAACAGCGTTTTTTGTCATCAGTCCAATTGTTGATAAATGCTGCGTAGTCAGAGAGAGAGAGTGTATGCCTTACTATTTAAGAAAAGAATGCTTTAAATTTGTGTTCTGGGCTGAAAATTCTTTTTCAGATTGATTTATTGATTTGTGTGTTAATCAACTTTCCCAGGGGACAGTTGAGTCTGTTCTGAATCTATCTAATTATACTTTCATCCAGCCTACTTCATATTTATTCACAAAATATAATAAAATACATTGTTAAACTTTTTGCTGAAATGAAGACACATTGACATATTCCTGATTTATCCAGTCTAGAAGTATTATGACTCAGTGGATAAAGAATAGGGAAGACTTGGGATCAAGTCTTGCCCCCGACGTATAATGGCTCAGAGATCCTAGAAAAGTATTTTGGGCATCTGTCAACAACTATAAATTTCAGAGCAGGTGCCAACCTGCATTAATAGAAGAATTTTCCTCTCTGGTTGTTCTCTAGACCAGAGGTGTCAAACATATGTCCTGTAGACCTCCCAGTGCTTATCACTACTGCCAGAACTAGATTAAAATGTAATTGAGAAATATTTAGCAATAAACATGGCATTACATTTTAAAACTAAGTCAACATGCAAGAATCCTTATGTATGGATTTTTGTTATTGTTTAGTCATTCAGTTTTTTTGTCCAACTCTTTGTGGTCCCATTTGGGCTTTTCTTGGCAAAGATGCTGGAGTGGTTTGCCATTTACTTCTTCAGCTCATTTTACAGATGAGGAAACTCAGGCAAATGAGGTTAAATGACTTAACCAGGGTCACACAGCTAGTAAGGTCTCTGAGGCCAGATTTGAACTCAGGAAGATGAGTCTACACTCTGTCCACTGTACTGCCTAGCTGTACTAAGGTGCTAATGTACAGGTTAATGACCTCCATTTCTATTTGAATTTTCAAGCACTGCTCTAAAGCAATAAAACTATAGGTCTGGTTCAAAATATATTGAGTCTGGGATCCTTTCAAAAAGGAGATATAGCTAATTAGGTGTTACTTGGCCTTAGTGAAGGAACCTGTGCTGATCACTAGGTTGTTATTTCTAAAGTAGTTAGTGGTTGACTTTTAGAATTTTATGGGTGATTAATAGGAAGCATGCTGGCAAAGTGACTAGCTGAGAGTCACAAATTCAGTAAGTGTCAGAGCTAGGATGTCATCTCAGGTGATCTTGGGCTGTGCTTTTCCCAGTGCTCCACACTACCTCCTGTGGGAGAGATAGGAAAAGAACCAGATGTGATTGAAGCCCTCAGTGAGCTCCCACATCATTAGGGAGACATGAGTCACAAGTGAAACAGAGAACTAGATATTGTATACTCAGTGTCAGAATGAGAAGTGAAGACAGTGGGTCCTGTAGGGATGAAGAAGGAGATCTTATTGCAGGCTTTCTAGAGTGGGTGGCACTACTGACAGTTTTTACTCTCTCTTCACTCCTTTTATCTAAATCATCCTTCACAGGCTCTCAGACTAATGGTGAACCTTTGAAGGAGTCTTCTTCATTCATAAATCTAGTTATATCATTCCTCTGCTCAAAATCCTTTAGCGATTCCCTTTATAGTAAAGGCTCTTTTGCCTGGAATTCAAGGTCCTCCTGAATTGCATGCTGTCTTAGCTTTTTGAGCCTAGTTTTATAGAGTCATAGACTGTGAGTTGGAAGGGGCTCCAGAGAATGACTAGTCCAAACCATACATGAACAGAAATTCCCTTTGTAGGATCCCTCATAAGCAACCATCCAGCTTCTACTTTGGAACCTCCAGTGAGGGCTTCTTATATTACTCTCCTTCATGTGTTGTCTGGTCCAGTCAGACCAGGTGACTTTGTTGCCCTGCACATGCCCCATTTTTCTTGCTTCTGAGTTTTTATTCCTGCTCTTCTCTACCCAGAGAATGTTCTTTCCTTCCTCCCTTTTCCCTCTTGAAACCTACCTTACCCTTTGATACCCTCCAGGAAACTTTAATCATCTCCAGGAAGCCTTCCTAATTCCCTCTAACCCTAATCAACAGTGAGCTAGGACTTCACATAATATACGACTCGGACTTTTCTCGTGTACTTATCCTGTATCATTTTATATCATATAGTACTTTCTGTATATGTGTGGTCTATGGTACAAAGTACCATACAAAGTACAAAGTATTGAGGACAAATGTAAGAATTCCTCTGAAAGTAATCAGCTGTATTCAGGGTCTAGTGACCTTGTTGACACTTGATTGGCCAAATATGGTGAGGAATTAGGTCAGGAGCAAAACTGAGAGGAGAAAGAGTCATCTTCCTGTGGAGAAAGAACTGAGAGTCTGTGTGGGAACTCTCTCCAAGGTTTCCTCCTTTTCTGCTGGAGTTAGAGTTAGTCATACAATTTTCTGTCTTTAATGATAGGCTAGGAGAAATTGAGGTTAGTTTACAGCTCAACAGACATTAATGTCACACCTGCTATGTGCAAAGCCTTGCCTTTCTTCAAGTCCTGCCATCTGTAAGAATTCATTCCTGATTACTCTTAATTTGAGTGTCTTCCCTCCGTGGATGACCTCCAATTTATCCTACATATATATCTTGGGTGTTCCTAGTTGTTTGCATATTGTCTCCTCCACTAGATTGTGAGCTCCTTGAAAGCAAAGGACTGGCTTTTTCCTCTTTCTACATCCCTAGCATTTAGCACATAGTGCCTAGCACATAGTAGGCACTTAATAAATGTTTATTGACCAGCTAACTGACTGGGAAAATATAAAGTTTAGATGAGACATGGTCCCCATCCACAAGAAAATTGAGGCCATTCATTGTGAACTTGCTCTTCTCTTCATCTTATATGACTTGACATAATCTCCCACTCTTTCTTTTCCTTAACCACTGATAATTAGGTGAGCCACCTCTTTGGGGAAGCTAAACCTTCTACATGTGGACTTGCCCTCCTCTTGTCTTCTCCAGTAGATTTCAACCTCTGTCATTGATGCCCCTCTACTATTAAACTTATAACTGTCTGCTGGCTTCTTTACATATGCTCAAGTCCTGCCCATAATTTAAAAGAAAAGCATTCATCAGACCCTCCCACCTTTTCAAGCTATTGTCTTATAGTTCTCCCCATTCAGCCAAACTCCTAGAAAAACTGTCTATACTTATCACCACTTCCTATCTTCTCATTTCTTCCTCAGCCTTTGCCATCTAGCATCTGACCACCTCAGTCAATTGCTGCTGCTCTCTCCACAGTTACCAATGATTTCTTGACTGTCAAATCTGATAGTATTTTTTCAGTCCTCATCCTACTCAGTCTCTCTGCTGCAGTTTGAGACTGTTGGCCACCCTCTTTTGTTGGAAAGTCTTCTGTCTGTGATTTCATGACACTTCTTTCTCCTGGTTCTCTTTCTACCTGTCTGATCTCTCCTTGGACTTCTTTGCTGACTATTATTCACATCATATCCACAATTGTTGGTGTTCCTCAAGGCTCTGCCATGATGTACTTCTTTCCTCTAAACTCTCTCAAAAGGTCACTTGGCTTCTTTGGGTTTAATTGTCATTTCTCTCAGATGACTCATAAATCTTTCTTTCTATCCATCCAGTCCTAGTTTCTCTCCTAAGCTTTAGTCCTATAATACCAACTGCCTGCTTATTGGATATTTCAACCTAGGTGTCCTGTAGACATTTCAAATTCCACATATCCAAAACAGAATGTATTATCCTTTCCCAGAAATCTACCCAACACCCAAACTTTACTGTTTTTGCTGAAGGGACCACCATCCTGCCAGTCTCTCACATTTGTAATCCTGGCATCATTCTCAATTCATCAGTCCCTCTCACCTCAAATATCCAATTTGTTGTCAAATTTTGCTGCTTCTAGCTCCACAATATCTTATATAGCCAACTTCTCCTCTCTATTCAGACGGCTCACACCTTAGTTCAGGTTCTTTCTAACTTCACTGTATATTATTCCACTTCCTGCACCCTATCATTAAGCCATACTGGCCTCAAAGATGGTTGTCTATCACCTGTCTCAGTGCCTTTGAATGGACCATCCTCCATCCCTGCAAGCCAAATAGTCTTTACCTCAGCCTCACAGAAGCTCTCTCTTTCTTTAAGACACAGTTCAAGAACCACTCCCATGGGCTGTCTTTCTTCCTCATCCCAAGAATTAGTGCCTATTCACCCTAACAACCTTGTATTTATTGTGTAGGCCCTTTCTGTTAAATTCGGACATGTCTCCCCCATTGAATGCAATAAAATTCTTGACAGTAGGGATTGTTTCTTTTTTCTTTTTTTTTTTTTTTGCACTCAAAGTGTCTTACAGTAGGCACTTAATAAATGTTTGTTGATTATGACTTGATCTTCTAATTCAAGAAGACTCATTGCTGACCTTCCAAAACTTTAGTATGTACACAAAGATGAAAAGAATTGTATTTGATAAATCTTTCCCACCTCTGAACTCTTACAGCAATTATCTAGCCTCATTGTATGTTATTCCCCATCCTGGTCTCTGGGATCTAGACAAACTGGCTGCTTTTCACACATGCCATTGTGTCTCATGTCTCAGTGTCATTCCAGTGACCCATTCCCCTGCTTAGAATGCACTTCATCCTAAACTCCTCCGTATCAAAGCCCTTTCTTCCTTTAAGACATAACTCACATACTTCTGTTGAAACCTTGACTTGATCACTCACACACACACACACACACACACACACACACACACACACACCTGTTAGTGGTCTCCCTCCCTGACCACCTTGTATTTATTGTATTTATTCCCTGTATACTTATGTGTATTTATTGTCTCCCCAGTTAGAATGTCAGCACCATTCTTTGTACCTTCAGTGCCTGGCACACAGTACTCTGTTAACAAATACTTATTGATCAATTGAGCAAACTTATTGGGAAGGATAAAATGTTTGATGTAACAAACACTTGCTGAGGAACCCCTGGGGTTAATATCCCAGTGTTCAGTATTGGGGCAAAGATACATAACTGAGGTGATGTGTAGCCTCTGCTTTCATGAAGCTCCCAGTCTATTAGGAGGATAAGACACCATTAGATGTTATTACAGACTATTACATAATAAGGGGGTTGTACTAGATGATCTATGCTTTCCTATAACTCTGAGTGAATGAATGTATATATATATGTGGTCCATATATATGTGTGTATATGTATATATTTATATACATATGCATACATTATATACACACATATATACACACACATACATACATACATACACACATACATACATACATACACACATAGATTGCACATATATCTGCTTGGTGTGTGTGTGCCTGCTGATGTCTCGAGATTTCTGTGTCAGTGAGTACGTGTGATTTGTAAGCGTCCAAGATCCTAAGTCTTCACGTATGTTCTGCATCTACACAGTCCCCTCTGCATTTTCCTGTCTGTATCTGAGCTTACCTGTATTCCTGACTAACATCTATGCCTGCCTCAGTCCTTCTGGGTCTAGCTTGACATATGTGTTTCTCTGAATTTGTATATATGACTGTGAGAATCCAGGCTTACCCATTAACCCTATGCCCTGGAGATCCTTGGATCTGGATCACACACAGTTGTCCTGCTTTCTTAGAGTCTCTAGTCCAGGATTCCTTGTGGACAGACAGTCAGAGGTATCTCTAGGCTTAGAGATCTGAGCACTTGACTTCCCAGCCATTGGCTTCCTTGACTGGCCCCACTTGTATTCTCAGCTGTGCTCTGTCCTGAGTTATGGAGAGGCAGAGCTGTATGGTCATTCTTCCCAGGACCATAGCATTACAGGATTTGAAGCTAGAAGGTACTTTAGAGATCATCTAATTATCTTATTTTTATAGATGTGGAAACTGGAGCACAGAGTGGGGAAGAGACTTATCCAAGGTCATGTAGGTAATAATAGTAGAACAGGGCCTCAAGCCAGGGATTCCTAATTCCAAATCCTATATTCTTGCCAATACACCATGTTGCTTCTGGGTATTAAGGAATTAACGGGGACAGGGAGGGAGTGTTGGGGGGGCATTATTCCTGGGCTTTATGGAAGCCTAAGAGGGAGCATGGCAGGAGCTGAGCAGAGGTATGGCTAGTATGGACTGGTCACTGTAGAAGGAAATAATAACTTTATTTTCTACAGAACTTTCTTCATGACAATCCTATGAAACGGGTAGGGCAAGAATTATAATCCCTATTTAACAAATGGAGAAATTGAGGCTCAGTAAAATGACTTGACCAGTATCAGAAGTGAAGACTCGAATCTAGGTCTCCAGTTTGATTCATTTTTCTACTACACCACTAGGTATTTTGTGGAGAATCAGGGTCTCCATCCTTCTCCCCCCCTAGAGCCCCCCCCACCTCCTGTTCTTTCATTGGCAGGGGCCTAAGTTGTTTTTCCAGCTTTCTGGGCGAGACTGGACAGAGCCTAGTGATGACACCACAGAAAGGCCCTCCTGAAGTTGGGGGGGAGGTGTCCCACCCCCTCCAGGGTGAGAAGGGGAGGAGGTAGGCAGGCATACCTGTCCTGCTCCCCCTCACCCCAGGCCAGGCCTCCTCCCCCAAGGTAGGGCGGGAGGCTAGGCCAGCCTGCATGGGGTGTGGGAGAAAGCAAAGCAGGTTTCCTCATTTCCTCTACCGCTCCCAAGCAATAGCTAGAGGGAGGCGGTCAGAGCAGTGACTAGTGGTGGGTACCAGTGTGTATGTGTGCAGGGGAGCAGAACACATCACTTAACATGCTCACCACTTCCTGCCTGACCCCTTTCCCTTGCCCTGATGATGGGGGGAGCCCCCAGGCAGTGGATGGAGAGCCTCACCTGGATCTGAATTGGAAAGACAGGCCTCCGGGGCAAGGACATTCAGGCATTGTGGACACCCAGGAAGTGGAGGTGAGAGTGAGGTGAAAGTGTGGGGACGGGGAGGAAAGGAAGTGCAGATATAGCCATTCCACGTATCCCTCCCAACCTTCTTTGGAAGGAAGGAGCAGGGGCCAAGGGAGAAGATGTAATGGGGACAGCAAAGCCTGGAGTTTCTAGTGACTGGCTGTGACCTGCTGTGGTCCTGGAAGGGTGTGCAGTGATTACCCCCTGTGTGTGTGTGTGGGAGAGGGGTTGGTGTTCCAGAGGGCTCCTTGTTAGGATGGAAATGGCAGAACTGGGTATGATCATATGTTACCTAGATATAGTGTACTTGTAGTGCCCAATTAGGACATGATTAAGGGTACCCAGTGATAGTGTGTGTTTGGTCATGTCTGGTTGTCATATGTGTTGTTTTTCGGGCTTTTATCATTACATACACTGTGGTTAGAGTTTGGTTAATAGTTCATGCTGGGGGTTCCAGGATTCAGTGTGACTAGAGGGAATGGTAATATGTGTTTTGGGGGGTACTAGGTTAAAGTATATTGCCAGAAGTGTTGGGTTAGGGTGAGTTTGGGGTACCTGGTGCTGGGGTTACCAAGTTTATAATATGTCTTGTTTAGAGGTAGTTCTGGTGTATGCTAAAAGCACCATGTTGAGTGTATTCTGGGACTACCTAATAGTAATGTGAATTTTTTTTTTTTTATCTAGCTAGGGTGCTATTGGGACTCCCTGTGCTGCTATGGACTACCATATTAAAATGGAATTGAGAGTTCCCAGTGCTGAGTTACTTAGTTGGGGCAGAATTAGAGTTACCTAGTATGATTGTGTGTTAGGGGCACCTGGTTAGGGTATTAATGGACATGGGAGGGGGGCGGGGAATGGGAATCTTATTCCATCCTCCACTCGCTGACTTTGGGTGCCTATTTGATTCAGACTCTTCCTGCTCCCAGCAATGGTTTCCCTCCTCTTCTTGGTCAGTGGCTCAGTCTTCCCTTCTCTATGTGACTCTGATCTGTCTCCCAAAGGCTACGGCCAGTGGTAACCAGGATGTGCCACATTGGACCATTCTCTCTTTTCAGGGAGTTGACTTTCAGGAAAACTGACAACTAAGCAGTTTGTCTTTGATATCATCTTGTCTACATTCTTTGTCACTCCATTACCTGGGACTTGTCTTCTTTGGCCTGGAACTTAGGCTACTCCACTCAATTTAATTAAACTCTATGCTCGACTTCATTCCAGTTCACTCCAGTCAATTTTACCCCCCTCTATTCTACTCCAAGACACTTTACTCAGTTCATTATAAAGTTCCCCTTATTCCGTAGGATCATAGAAATGGAGCTGGGAGGAAATCCAGAGGCCATTTAGTCCAACCTCCTCATTTTATAAGTGAGGTAACTGAGGCCCAGGGAGGTTCAGTGGTTTTCCCCAGGGTCCTACAAGCCAATCCGTTCTCTACTCAGGGGTGTGCTGAAGGCAGCTAGCCAATTGTTATCTTTTCAGTATAAGCATTCACACCTTGGAACTTGGCAAATGCAGAAAATCAGGGCTTGATTTATTGTTTTATTGATTGTCTAGACTTAAGAAAGTGATGGGAAAATGCTAAAAATTCAGATTAAACTTAAAATATGTCCTGTATACAGTTTCCCCACCAGGAGAGCTGGTTGTTAAATATTTACCAATGTACTTCTGCCTCTACTCCAAATGAATTCACTTAAACTGACTTGTTGACCTCATTCCACCACCTACTTTACTTTCATCCGTTTTTACCCAACTACTTCATCCCACTCTAATCCATTCAAAGGCCTTTTATTTAGTCCAACTCTCCTTCACCACAATAAGCCACTCCCTTTAATTCTAATCTACCTCACCCTATCCCACTTCACTGAAAATTTACTATGTGCTAACTCCATGTTTTAGACTATACTATGCTATCTTGTTCAATAAAATATAATTTCATTGCAGGCAACAGCTGTTTTTTGTTTTATCTTTCTATCCTCAGTACCTGGTATAGTTCTTTGCACACAACCTCATAGGCACTAAATAATTTTGGTATTGGACTGAACATAATAGAAGACATGATTGGACACTAGACTTTGTGAGGGGGTAGGGGAAAGGGGATGGATCCAGAGAATAGCACTCGTGATTAAGGATAATCATCAGGATCCTAGAAACACTTGTGGGAGCTAAGAAAGGGTGATCAGAGTTAAAGTCTGAGAGAGAGTAAGATAGAGTCTGTATGTTGTCCAGCTGAAAGTTGATGGGTAACAAAAGCCAAAGGGGTGAAATGAGAGGTAAGATGAAGAATTCAAAGCAGTACAGGGAAGCTGGGGAAATTAATCCAGTGTCACTATGTCACAAGAAGACCCTTGTGGAGTAGTCGTTCAAGTATTCCGATCAGCTCTACAAAGAAGTTAAAACTGCGTGGAAAATGACAGGAGCATGCTCTGGGGACCCTGCCTTGCCCCCACTATGGGGATCTAACCATGCTATGGGATCAGCCAGCCTCTGCCTCTGATGGCAGAGTCTAATCTGACACAGAAAGAAGAGAAAGAGAGCAATACAGAACAGGTAGAGTGTTATAAGTTAGGAGTTATGAGGAGGGAGAATTAGGTGTGGGCTGGAGGAGTCAGGGCAGGCTTCCTGGAGGAGTTTAGGGCTAGAGATGGGCCTTGAAGGAACAGGAGGGTTGAAGTAGGTGGAGTGGAAGAGCCTGCACAGCAAGAGTCAGCAGTGTGATGTGGCAACAGCAAAGCCATCTTGGGCCAAATGAAGGCAGGCATCTTCTAGGAACAAGGAGGTGAGCCTCCCATACTCAGCTAGATGAAATCTAGAGAATTTTACTCAGTTCTAGGCACCACATTTTTTTTTAGAACTTTAATTCACTTTTATGTAATAGAAGGTTTTTACAGGTTTTACAAAGCTATTTTGAAAAGAATTTCTCATATTTTATTGATAACCTTCTGTTTATGCATCACCTTTGTGAACATCTCCCTTCGTCTTCTTTCCCGTACCCAGTGAGCCAAACATGGTATCAAATATTTAAAAAAGAAAGAATAGGGGCTGCTAGGAGGTGTTGTGAATAGAGCACTGGCTCTGGAGTCAGGTGGACCTGAGTTCAAATCTGGTCTCAGACACTTAACACTTACTAGCTGTGTGACCTTGGGCAAGTCACTTAGCCCCAATTGCCCTGCCTCCCCCTCTTCCCAAAA
This sequence comes from Gymnobelideus leadbeateri, assembly GCA_011680675.1. Lineage (NCBI taxonomy): Eukaryota > Metazoa > Chordata > Mammalia > Diprotodontia > Petauridae > Gymnobelideus > Gymnobelideus leadbeateri. The sequence goes on from WOXC01009912.1 coordinate 241,663, forward strand.
AAAAAAATAGATTAAAAGTATTGTTCACCAAAACCAGCCAACAAGGCAACTGTGACTTGAAATGCACTATTCACCACCTGTGATTCTTTACTTCCAGAAATGAGGGAGGCAGTTGCATTTTCTCAGCTCTTCTCTGGGACCAGGCTTAACCATTTTAATTGCACAGTGTTTAATTTCATTTTCTTCTTTTTCCATTGTCATAGCTATTGTTTGGTTTTTTTCTTGGTTCTCTTACTTCACTATACCTTAGTTCCTATTTCTTTCCATCCTTCTCTGAATTCTTTATAGTTGTTTTTTTTTTGTGGTGTAATAATGTTCTATTAGGTCCAGACACTGTAATTTGTTTTTCCGAGGGCTCCCTGCCCATCTACTTAATTTGCAGTTTTTGCTACCTTAAGAAGTGCTGCTGCAAATATTTTGGCATATCTGGAACCTTTCTTTCTGTCTTTGAACTCCTTGAGGTGTATGCCTAGCAGTGTAATCTCTGGATCTGAGGGTATAGTCCCCAATTACTCCTACCTTTTTGGTTAGACCAATTCACAGCTCCATCAACAGTGTATGTATGGGCTTCACATGTCAGGAAGGACATTGAAAAGCTGGAAAACACCCCAAGGAGAGCAGACATGGTGGTGAAAGGGACTAGAGATTGGAAGTCTCATACAGGACATAATAACTGTTTTCAAATACTTGAAAGGCTGTCATGTAGAAAAGCATTAGGCTTGTTCTCTTTGGTCTCAGAGCACAGGACAATGAGCACGGTGTAGGCTTTTCAAAGAGGAAAGTTTAGATTTGATATCAGGGAAAATTTCCTAACAATTTGAATTATGCAGGAGGGCTGCCTCGGGGAATACTATGTTCCCCTTCACTGGAAGTGTTTAAGCAATGTCTGGATGACTACCTGTGTGTGTTACAATGAGGATTACTTTTTGAGGATAGGTTGAACTTACATGCCTGCTGAGGACACTTCCAACTCTGAAATTCTGTAATCCTGTAGGAGGAAAGGCATTTCAGGCAGAGATAAATGATCTGAAATAAGGTGCAGAAGTAGAAAAGGGCCAGGTACTGTGTTGGGGGGAGGGAAATGATGAGATTGGTTAATCTGGGAAAGAGAATAGGGTCATATTTGTGCCATCCCCACCTCTCAGTGACCAGTGGAAATTTCCTATCTTGGAAATTCTTTTCTTATCTTCCATTCTTGCTGCCTCAAGACCCTATACCTTCAGGTTGATAAATTTATTGATTTGCTATTGCTATCAGTGAGAGGTTGTTGCTCAGTTCTTGGAAGCTTTGGATAGTGGGACCAAAGGATATGGGGGGAACGTTCCCTTTGTGATCCCATTGTTTAAGGGGATGATACCTTCGGACATATGATTACATGGCTGTGTGACCTTGGACAAGTTGTTTAGCCCTCTAGACCTTATTTTCTTCATCTGTATAATAGCAAGTTGAACTAGGTGATCTACAGAACCTTTCATCACTGGGGTTCGTAATTCTTTGACTTCCAAAGAGACTGAATTGTCATATGAGCCAAACCTGAGGTTAAGGGCTCATTTAGGACCTGACGCTGGGTAATTAGTTCTTCGCCATGAGTCTATGACCAGAGATGAAAGTCAACCTGTCTCAACACTCTGAGTTCAGTCTATGACCAGGTTTAGGGTTCAGCCTGTCTCTGGGGAATGGATCAGTATGTGACAGAATTACAAGATTTAGGGCTTGGAAGGGACTTTAAAGACCATGTTTCATTTGACACATGAGGAAACTGAGATTCAGAATAGGGAAGTAACTTGTCCAAAGTCATGCAACTTAGTAAGTAACATAAGCTAGATGTGAATCCACATCTTCCCTGACTCCAAATCAGTCTTCTCTTTACTGTGTCTTACTTCCTTAACTTGGATAAGGTCAGAGTTAGTCTATGACTATAACAAATTTTGCATTTACCTATATGTATGTAAAATTAGCTGGTTAAAACCCATGACTTAGTCCTCATTATTCCTATTCATAACCACTGCAAAGTTGCTGTATTTCTGTAGATATTCCTGTTTATTCTTATAATTAGGGAGAAAAAGGCTAAGGGGATATGTGATCCAATGGATTGGTATGGGAATAGATGAATGGATGGCTTTGTCAGGAATGTATGAAGGGAAGTGATATGTAATAAGGTTGGAAAGGTAGATTGGGGTCAAATTGTGATTAGCTTTAAATGCTAAAGGGAAGAGTTTACATTTTATCTAGAGTCAATAGGGAGCCACCAGGGTTTATTGAGTATGAGAGTGCCATAGTCAGACCTATGCTTTTAGGACTATCACTTCATCAGCTAGACGAAGGATGAATTGAAGAGGGAAGAGACTGGAGGCAGGGAGAACAATTAGGAGGCTATTTCAAGAACCTAGTTTAAAAGTGACAAAGGTCTGAACCAGAGTGATGGTCATGAGATTGGAGAGGAAAGATTATGTGCAATAGATGTTGTAGAGGTAAGAAATGACAAAATTTGGCAACTGATTGGATATAGTGGGTGAGGGAAATGAGAAGTCAAGGGTGATGCTGAGGTTGTGAACCTCATATTGCAAATAATGTTCTTGACAAGTTGCAACTCAGTCTTCATTTGAAGACTTCCATTGACAAGGAACTCTCTACCTTATGAGTTAGGATAATTGGGGAGCAGGAGGAAGTGCTGAAATGAATGAGAGGGAAGGGCATCAGCATCATTGTATAATAATAACTACAATAATATTAACAATAATGGTAGGTATTTATAGATGACACACAAAATTTTAGAATTTCAGTTTTGGAAGGGACATCAGAGGTTATCACATCCAATCCATCCCTTAACAGGTATCTCCTCTCTAAAGTACCCAGTAAGTGGATCAGCTAGTCTTTATTTGAAGACCTCCAGTGAAAAGGAAAATAGTGTTTCTTGAAGTGACTCTTCTTTGCCCTACTTGTTAGGAAGTTTTTCTTTTTGGTTTTGTGTGTGTGTGTGTGTGTGTGTGTGTGTGTGTGTGTGTTTTAAGCAATTGAGGTTAAATAACTTGCCCAAGGTTACACAGCCAGTTATTTTTGTGTGGGTGTTAAGTCTGAGGCCAGAACTGATCCCAGGTCCTCCTGATTCCTGGGCTGGTGCTCTTACTCACTCTGCCACCTAGCTGCCCCTTGTTAGGAAGTTTTTTATTACTTCAAACCTGACTTTGCCTCTCTTCGCCTGTTAAGGAAAGGATTGGATGAGATAACCTCTGATGTCCCTTCCAAAACTGAAATTCTATAATTTTGTGAGTCGTCTATAAATACCAACCATTATTGTTAATGTTATTATTGTGATTATTATTATACAATGATGCTGATGCCCTTCCCTCTCATTCATTTCAGCACTTCTTCCTGCTCCCCAGTTATCCTAACTCATAAGGTAGAGAGTTCCTTGTCAATGGAAGTCTTCAAATCATAAAAGTTCGGAGCTGACAACAAAGGATCAGGAGGCAGTAGGGCAAGTCAAACTGTCCCATCGAGGACCTAGGGCACCACTTTCTTTCACACCACCATGGCAGTAGCCCAGGACCCTGAACCCAGGAGCCTTGGGAATAGCAGTGCTGTCTGAACTACTTGCCGTACTTCCATTCCAGGCCCCAAAGCCATCATTAAAGGGAGCCATCATTGTCTAGGAAGGACCCACCTTCCTCACTAACACTATCACTACCTGCTGACCAACTGCAGCCCAAGAGCTGCTGAAATAGCACCATCCTTCAGACCACCATTCTTATTGCTAGCCCAGACCCCCACAACCTTCAAGTCTAGAAGCAACTGCAGTGGAGAGGAAACCTAGCAGCTCCTTCTTGGGTGCTGTATTCCAACCAGTGGTCTAAAATCAGAAACAGATGTGATTTTTATCAGTGGAAATAGCATTAAAAAGGACACATAACCACCTACTTTGCCTCTGCACTCTAAGGATCATGGGGCCTTTCCATCTGAGTTAACATTAAAACCCTTTATATATATATATATATATATATATATATATATATATATTGTCTCTACCATTAGAATTTCAGCTCTTTGAGAAAAGGGACTGTCTTGCTTTTCTGGATTCCCAGTAAAGTTCTTTCCACACAGTAATGCTTAATAAATGCATTCATTCATTCATTCATTCATTCATTCATTCATTCATTCATAGATTGTGGCATTTCAAAGCTGGCCTTAGAATACAGAGTGTGGAATGTTTTGTCCCAGGCTTTTTCCTCCTCTCTGTCTACCTTCTTGTCAACCTCATCAGCTCCCATGGGTTCAGTTATTATCTATGCAGATGACTCCCAGATTTCCATACTCAGCTCTGCCTATTCGATGTTTCTACGTGGATGTTTCATAGGTAAATCAAACTCAGCATGGCTAAAATTGAATTCAAGTCTTCTTCCCAAAACCCACCTCTCCTCTGAACTTCACCATTTCTGTTTGATGGCACCATTGTCCTTGAGGTCAAATGAAATAATGTGTTTGAAGTACTTTGCAAGCCTTAAACTCATACATAAGTGTTGTTTTCTCTGCCTTCTTTCAGTAACCCAGTCTCCAAAGCTTGTTGGGTTTATCCTCCCTCTATACCATTTCTTACATTCATCTTCTCTTCACTCCAGTCTCTATCCTCCTAACCTCTCTGCCTAGACTATTGCAAGCATCCTCACTGATGTTTCTACTTCCAGTCTCCCACCCCCACCCCTACCCCAAGCCATCCTCTACACCTGTCAAACTGATATTCCCGAAACACAAATCTGACCAGTTTATCCCTCAACTCAGATGACTTGAATGGCTTCCTACTGTCTCTAAGATAAAAAGCAGAATTCTTAGTCTGATATTAAAAGTTGTCTCCAATTGGCCCCACACCTAACTTTTCAGGTTTATTTCCTATTATTCCCTTTCATGCACTTTTTGTACAAACTGACCTGCTAGATGTTCTCTATACATAACATCCAATCTCTTCTGCAGCTCTATCTCCATTTCTGGAACATCCTTGCTCCTCTGCTATATCTTGGAATACCTAACTTCTTTCAAGACATACTTTTTTCATCATTCCTTTTCCCCTCAATTAACAAGTTCCCCTCCCCCCGTAATTTTCTAATTTGATCCTGTAAACAGAGAATGTTCCTGTAAAACAGAATGTCAGATTTGGAAGGGCCTTTAGGATATCAGAAGAGGCTTAAAAATCCCAGCACCCAACCATCTAATTTTATACTTAGGGAAATTGAGACTGGGAGTGGGATAAGGGACATGATTTGACCAGGATGCATTAGCTATTGAGCTCAATAGTGTGACAAAAGGCCCATCTAGGGACTCTTTCCACTATCCCACGATGCCTCATACTGACCAGACAGGAAATCAGGGTGGAGAGATGATGATGTGGTATGTAGATTACCTCCTGGTTTCCCTCTAGTATTCATTGATGAGCACGTGACAGGATTTTGGTTCCCCAGGGGTAGAGTGGGTAAGTGATATTTGGCCCAAGGAGATCCCAATGGAAATGGATATATATCAGTGCTTGGTGGGGACCCAAGGGAGGTGGAGAAAGCCAGTCAGTGTGGTAAGAGAGGTTGGGTTCGGGTGCTCTAGGCACAGAGCCCAGCTACCTCGCCCAGGCACCCAGTCCCGCCCGTTGACTCAAGCTTGAGCTGTCAGACAGGCCCTGCTGGGGTAGGTGACAGCTTGGAAAGTGGTAGGGGTGTTTTATATGAGGGTACATGTACCTGTGTGCACACATTTGTATGTGCATAAATGCTTACATGTATATACACGTACATGCATGGTTATATATTTACATCATGTGAACAAGATGCCACACGGTGTAAGAGAAAGAACTTTAACTTAGAGACAGAAGGTCTGGGTTTGAGATTTGACTCCAGCAAGTATTGACTGTGTGATCTTGGGTGAGTCATGTGTCCCCCTGGGGCCTAGTTCCTTCATCTGTGAATTGAGGGGGTTAGGCTAGAATCAGGGGTTCTTAACCTTTTTGTACGTCACACATTTCTTTGGTGAAGCTCATAGACTTCTCAGAGTCAAGTTTTAATGTAATTGAAGAAAATGCTAAATTTCACTTAGAGATTAATGAAAATAAAAATTCTTTTTTGCCATCCTTTTGTTTGTAGACCTTCTGAAATCTATCAATGGACCCCACCAGGGTCTATGAACTCCAGGTTAAGAATTCTTGGACAAAACTGTTTCTGAGGTCCCTTTCAGCTCCAGACTTAGGAGGTTTTGGTTTGGGAATATGGCCTTTCCTGAGTTTCCTTTTCTTTATTTGTAGAATGACAGCAATGATAATATGTACACACCCAACCTCACAAACTTTTTTAGTAAGAAAGGACTTTGTTTTTGAGACTGAGTCTCCTCTATCTCACTCAGGCTGGAAGGCCAGTGACCACTCACAGACTGAATCCCATTACTGATCTACGTGACCTGGGATGGCTCATCCCTCTTTAGGCCACCTGGCCTTTCTCACCCTTCTACCCCTCTCTGTTCCTAGAGGGTCCCCATGATAGTGGAAGACTTTGTAATGGGTGCCCACTTGACTTAAGCCTTACTGGAGCTGAGAACTCTCACATTCAAGTGATCCACCAACCTCAGTCTCTTCAGGAGGGAGAATTACAGGCATGGGCCATCATGCCCAACCAGGGGAGTACCTTGTCAATATGGTGCAGTGGAAGGAGTTCTGGGCTTGGCATCATGAAACCTGAGGTCTTTTCCCTGCTTTGACACTTCCTGGTTGTGAGATCTTGGGCAATTGCTTTCTCATCACTGAGCCTGGGTTTCTTCACCTGTGAAATGAATTTGAAGCTTCTCTCATGGGGCTGCTGGGAAACCTGAGTGCTGCAGAAATGGGAGCCATTCATATTCTGAATATTTGTACATATTTGTGAGGATGTTCTATCTATATGTCGATATGTAGTAAGTTGTGGATATTCTCTGTAAATGTCTCGTGCACGTAAATGTGTGGGGGCAGCTGTGTGTGCTTGTTTTGGGTGAATGTGTGCTGATGTTAGTGGTCATCCCAACCCACAGCCAGAAACTGTGAGACAGTGGCAGGAGACAGTAACTTTGGACTATGATGTTTGGAGCTAAAAACTTTTTCCTAATCTTTGTTGGTTTGGGGGAGACTGACCTTCTGAGGAAAGTGGTGGCCAAGACTTGTGAGAGAGAAGGGGAAAGATATTTTCTTTTCCCATGACTGGAGGGAAGTGGAAAGCAGTTGCAGCCCTTTTGGGAGGAGAGAGGAAGGTAAGAGAGGCAGCTTTGGGGTCATGGGAAGAATATTTCCCTGACTTGAAGTCAGGAGATCTGGGTTCTCCTCCCAAACTAGTTGACTATTTGATCTTTGGCAGTTCACTTCCTTCTATGGGCTTTAGTTTCCTCCTCCTTAAAATGAGAGAGTTAGACTAATAATAATAATGAAACAATAAAATAACATCTAACATTAATCACTTAGTGCTTTGAGCCTTGCAAAACACTTTACCAATATTATCTCATTTTTATCCTCACAATTACTCTGTGAGGTAGGTGCTGTTATTACCGCATTAAACATGAAGAAACAGGCTGATGGGTATTCAATGGCTTGCCGAGTCACACAAGGTAGTAAGTATCTGAGGCTGGATTTGAACTAAGTTCATCTTGACTCCAGGACCAACACTGTGTCCATTGTACCCTTTCTAGTTCAGACAGTCTATATTCTAAGGTCTCTGACACAGGTATGACATTCTAAAGCACAAACAGGCACTGTGTCTGAAGGGGAGGCTGAGCCCTAGAAGTGACAGTATTGGAAAGCCTTGCCAATGGTAGGGTGTTCTCTGCCCCTGTCCTTGCTGCAGGGATGCTTTCTCTGGGGTGTCCTGACTTTCTTCAATCTCATCGATTTTACTCTTTCCATTCCTCAGAGACATTACCACTAGTGCAGCTCCCTCTCAGGTTCATTTCCTCTTCCCTCCAGTTGATCCTTCCACCTTAGAAAACCATGGAATTTCAGAGCTGTAGTTCAGTTGTCCTACTCTTTGTGACCCTATTTTTATGTTTTTTGTTTGTTTGTTTTTGGGAAGGGGGGGCAAAGATACAGGAGGGGTTTGCCATTTCCTTCTCCAGCTCATTTTTACAAATGAGGAAACTGAGGCAAACAGGGTTAAATGACTTGTCCAAGGCACACAGCTGGTAAGTGTCTGAGGCTGGATTTGAACTCAGGGCTCCCTGAGGCTCTATCTGCTGTGCCACCTAGTTGGGAGGGACTAAAGAATCCCGTTGAGAGATGGAAAGGAACTTCAAGGTCAGTCTAGTCCAACTCACATTTTCCAGTTGAGGAAACTGGGGCCGAGAGAAGTTGAATGACTTGTCCATATTCACCCAGGTAGTTACCGGCAGAGTCAGGATCTGAACCCCTACCCCCCTCTTCAATTGCAGGTCCCTGTTGTGCCATATGGCATCTCTTGAGAGATTCCTTATTTTAGAGCTGAGTCAACTTCCACTCTGAGGTTCATTGACTCTACACACTCAACAGCAAAGATGAGACTGAACCTGTCTCTTTCCATCCCGCCATACTGCCTCCTTCCATATTTCCACCCCTCTTTTGTGTCTGGAGTCTCCTCAGCCCATAAATTCTTTCCGTTACCTGTGACTCCCCTTAAAGACCCTGATATGATCAGGAAGTTTACATCTCCCTTCCACATATACCCCAGACAGGGCAATGTAGGGCATGTTGGGAAAAAGGAAAGGGGAGGGGGCCACTGCCTGAGCTTCAGTTTTGGGAGGCCTGTTCCTAAGTGCACCCCCTTTCCTCCTCCCCATCCCTTGCGGTCTGGGGCCCCAGCCCCCTCCCCCAGAGAGGAAGCTGACTCTCTCCCCAACCCTGACTCTGCGTTTCCTGCCACCAGCCCTGTGAGGGCGGGGGCTGGCGGGGGTTGGGGGGGTAGTATCGGGGATATGAGGCCTGCATGTGTGAGACTTGCTTCCCCTTTGCACAAGACTTGATCTCCAGAGGCAGTACCCCACTCTCCCATTCTTCTTGCCCTCCCTTTCTGGTTCTTACCCCAGTGCTCAGCCTCATGGATACTTCTCAGAGCTACTGGTACCCACCCCACTCCACGGAGCCGGCCTGTGGGATGGGGGTCCAGGTAACTCTGGGGCCAGCAGCAGAGACAGGGGGCTTGGTGGGCAGAGGTTGCTCAGGTCAGCAGAAGGGGATGGGCTCTATGAGTCTTCACGCAGGTGGGTAGGAAGGAGCTTAGGGATTCAAATAGAGGGTATGATTCTGGGAGTGCTGGCCCTCTGAGTGTCTTTCAGCCAACACTACCAGCTTGGACTCTGTCAGTGTGTGTGAGCTGCCAGGGGAAATTTAAAAAGGTAGCACTTGGGGGAGTGGGTGCTCCCATGGGGGGAGGAAGGAGGAAGGAAGAAGGGACCCATTGTGTCTGTATGTCCACGTACGAGAACCTGTGTTTATGTCTGAGTCTGTGTAGATGTGTCTGTGCGTATCTGTGTGTTCTTTGAGAGTACCAGTAAGACCTGTGTTTCTGTGGGTGTCTGCACCCGTGAATTTCATTTTGTGTGTTCCTGTGACCATGCTATCTGGATGGGTGTGTGTATCTGAACATCTCCAGGTATCACAGTGGGAGGTAAAGCTTGTGGGCTTGTATTTCATTTCATGGGCATCAGAAGGTTTCAGAGGGTGAGGGGAGCATAGGGACTACTGAATCCAACCCCTCCCTTTACAGAGGAGGAAGCTGAAGCCGGGAGAGAGGAAGCACACATACCACCTGCTCCTTCCCAATAGCCAAGCAGAGCCCAGCCTGCATTGTGCAAGGGGAGCCAGTAAGCTATAAACATAAGATGCCCCAGCTACAGGCACACGCCCTGGCATGGGCTCATGGGGAGCATCCACAGCAGCAGATGTGCACACATATTTATGTATACAGTCTCCACATACTGCTGTGTGTCTGCATGCCTGCATGGAGAAATTCAGCATCACCCTCAGAAATGACCTTCCTGTAGCACTCCAGAGTTTGCTGAGTGGTGCTTTAGGACCTAAAATGTAAACTTCAATAGATAAAATCCATAAAACAAAAGTTCTTGGTGGGGGGACCCTCAGTAATTTCAAAGAGTGTAAAGGAGTCTTGAGATCCCAAACTTTGAATCCTGCTGGGTTTGAGCAAGGCTTCTTAACCTGGGATCGGTGAATTTGATTTTCTCATATTTTAATGACTATTTCAATCTAATTTATTTTCTTTGTAATCCTGGGGATTTTATCTTAGGCATTTAAAACATGCCTTGAAAAGGGGCTTACCATAGCCCTCACTAGATACTGCCCAAGGGGTCTAGGACACAAACTAGGTTAAGAAGCCCTGATCTAAATGGTCCAACCTGGTCATTTTATAGATGAGGAAATTAAGTCTCATAGAGGATGACTGACTCACTTAAGGCCACAGAGCTAGAAAGTGACAAAGTAGATTCACGCCCAGGTCCTCTGATCCCCAAACTAATGTTCTTTCTACTACACTAGGTTCTTTATCGGCCCCTATAATGTAGGGAGCAAAAGTGTTATTATTATAATATGTTTTTGTGGGTAAGGAAAATGAAGCCGGGGGTGAGGGGGTTTCCCAGCTGGTAGTTAGTGGGGCAGCCAAGATTCAAACCCTGTTTGTTTCCTGGCAGGTGCTTCTCCACACGCAGGCAAATGTAGAATATGTACTCACAAGGTAAGGGGGGGATGGGAAAACAGACTATATCCATGCTTACGCTCACCAGCCCCATCTCACTCAAAAGCACAAGCTCTCACCCATACTTGTGTCCTCTCTCCCTTTCTCAATGGATCTACACTTCTTCCTCCTCAAAGAGACCCCTCCTCTAGCTCTCTGCCACAGTAGACATCACAGAAATTGTGCCAACTTTGACCACACCATCATCAGTTCCTAGTCCTTTTTGTCTCAGTGCCCATCCTTCCCAACTCTGCTCCCCCTTGCTAAGCCTCTGCCTAGTAGAGAGATCCCTCTTAACAACTGTGCCCCCATACCCCAAGTGTTTATTTACCCTATCCTGGGGCTTTGCCTCTAGCTCATATGTGGAGCCTGGAGTGGCTATGGAGAGCTATATTTGGGTCCCTGTGGCTGGGTAGAGCTGCTCTTCACTGATCTACATGTATTCATTCATTCCAAATTGTCTGTATGGATGCCTCTAAGTTCATGGTCCTGTTCTGGGCTTCCCTTTGGAGGATGCTGAGGGAGAGATGTTTTGATACAGATCTCCTAGTCTGGTTAGGCATTGCACACGCTTCAGACTTCCACACATGCAAAGATAACATATAGCATAAAACTTTTGAGAATGGGACCTGGCATGGAACCTGGAGTTAGGAAACCTGGCTTGGAGTCTCCCTTTTTGCCATTCCCAAATAGCTTTCCTTGTTGGGATCTCAGTTTTCTTCTCTATAAAATGGGGAGATAAATATCTTGCATTTCCCACCTCGTGCAGTAGTGAGAATCAAGTGTGATGATGTAGACAAAGGAGAAGCTTTTTATAAACCATAAAGTGCTAGAGCGAGATGAGTTTCTGTGTAGTCCATGCCAGATGAGGTGTTACAGGCCCTAAGGAGGAGAGTTCACTGGACTGACGTGGCCAGGAATGCTTCTTGGTGCAGAGTCTGGACTGGGCATTGAGGGATTTGATAGGATATGAGAGACAAGTGCAGTGGTGTCAAATTCAAATAGAAACAAGAACAATTAATTGACATGAAAGGATTTCTGTGGGCCAGTTTTAAAATGTAGTGTTATCTATGTTTCATTATAATTAGATTTATTTTGTTAAATATTTCCCAATTACATTTTAGTCTGGTATTAATTGAAACAAAAGGGTCCCAGTTTTAAAATATAATGTTACCTATATTTTATTTTTATTTATTTTGTCAAATATTTCCCAATTACATTTTAATCTGGTTCCACATTTGGGGTAGCATGTTTAACATCTCTGATGTAGTGGAAAGAGAACAGTGATCTTAAGAGTTAGGACACCTGGTTTCAAATTTCAGCTCTGATCCTTCCTAGATTTGAGATTCTGGGCAAGTCAAGTAACTTCTCTAAGTCTCAATATCCTCTTCTGTAAATGGAAATAACAGTCCTCACATTACTCACCTTAAACGGGTTGTTGGGAGGAATGTACTTAGTAAATTTTTAAATATTATGGAAATAGAATGATTATTATTGTGGGGAGGTGTGTTTGTATGGGGGGAGGAGAAGCTAGAAGAGGGCATACGCCTGATAATGGGTACGCTGCCTTGTACCTCCACCCTGTGACCTTGAGATCTCTATTCTGGCCAGACACTTATCCTATGTTGACCCTGAACATCTGGCCTCTTAGATCCCTGCATGGTGACTTGGGATCTGGTGGTTCCTGTCTGGTAGATCCGGGGGAGCAAAGATCAGGGTCAGGGTCATCACTTGCTAAACAGTGGTGGTTTTTCCTTTGGCTTTCTGTGCCCTTCTGTGGGGGCCCTAATTCCTTCATGCTGTCCAGGGATCCTACCATGGCCTTTTCCCATGTTAAGCAGTGCCGCCTGACCCCCAATCTTCTTTCCTATATTGAAACTCCTGTGTGCCAGCTGCTCAGGGGGCTAAGGGAAGGCTGTCCTGGTAGAATGGACCTTGGATTCCAGAATTATGATATTTTACTTTATACAGGAGCTAATGAGGAGTCACTGAATGGTTTTGAGGAGGGAAGTAATGTTATTGGAGCAGTTTTAGGAGGATTGATTGCCCTGTCAGCCGGTACAGAATGTATTGGAGAGGAGATACCAGAGGCAGGAAGAAGTTACTAGTTATGACATTATTACAGTAATAGGAGTTCAGAAGAAATAAGGGCCTGAATGAGCATGGGGCTGGGTGGTGGGAATGGAAAAGAGAGGATGGATTGGAGACATGTTAGGGAGCAGTGGCATCATAGGTACAGAGCTGTGAGAGACCTTGGAGGCTGTTCAATCCAACCCCTTCATTTTACAGATGATGAAACTGAAGCTTATGGAGGGGAAGGGGCTTGCCTGGGACCGCACTGGCAGTAAATGGCAGTGCTGGCATTGGAACTCAGGTTCTTTGTACCAGTGCTATACATGACACCATGATGCCTTCTTCAGACTTGGCAATTGATTGGGAAGAAGGAAGAGTTAAAGCTAGTCTGAGGTTACAAGTCTGGAATAAGACACAAGTCTTGCCCTCAGTGGGCTTATATTTTAGTGGGGAGCTAAGACACATGAGGAAATAACTGTCATACAAGGTATCTGCTGATAAGCACAAAAAGAAAGTAGATGTATAAGGAAAATATTGTTAGAGTTAGAGGTGGGAGAGATTACTTCCAGTAACTAGGGCTATGTCAGGAAAGTTTATTTGAGTTGAGCCTTGAAGAATGTGTAAGATTGAGACAAGTAGGGGCTGAAGGAGAGGCAGGAAGTGTGGGGCTTGTTCAGGGAACAGGGAAGAAAGACTAGTGTAAGTGGAATGTATGGTTGGTGAAAGGGAAAAGTGTGAGGAAAGGCTGGCATGGGCAGTGAGATTCTAGAAGGTCTTGAATGCCTGGATAAGGAGGCAGAACTCTATCCCACAGGCCATAGAGAGCCATTGAAGGTATTTGAGCAGAGAAGGAATCAGAATTGTGCTTTAGGAAGAGCAGACTGGTGCTGTAGGCAGGATGAATTAGGGAGTGGAGGAGGAGGACCAGGGACTGGGATTAACTTCAAGCTGAAGAGTATGGCACCTGGAAAGGTAGAAGACAAAAGTCCTGGAAGGACAGGTGAGACCTCACCTTATGGGGTTATGGAGGGCTCCTCATCTGTCTAAAACAGTTTAATCTCTGCCTTTAAGAAGCTTACCTTCTGCTAGGGGACACTATTTACACATATAAATACCATATTAAGAGAATCTCCTATTTCTAATGTGCTTTTACAATAACAGTAGTAATAATGACTTTTAAAAAATAATCAGGGACAGTTAGATGGCTCAGTGGATAGCATAGTGACCCTGGAGTCAGGAGAACCTGAGTGCAAATCTAGCCTCAGATACTTACTAGCTGTGTGACCTTGGGCAGATCACTTAGCCCAGATTGCCTAAAAAAAAAAAAATCCCTATTTTAAAATTTTTCTTTTTCTACAATATTCCTACATTATATATAGTAACATTATTTGCCTCATTTTAGAGATGAGGAAATTGAGGCAGTTTTCTTCTCATGTTCCCTTAGCTAGTTAGCGTCTGTTAGGATTTGAATCCAGGTTTTTTGACTCCAAATTCAATGCTCTTGCTACTACATCGTGAACAAACCTGGTCAGTAGGAGAATCTGGGGCATCTGGTGCCTGTTGTTTGCCCTCCAACAGAAACCTCACCTAGTCCTGGGCCTTGTGTTTCTTGCAGAAAGACCTGAGCTACCTGCACCAGTGGTTGGAAGCATTCGTCACCAGCTTTGAGAAGGTCATTGCGGTGCATTCTCTGGAGCCTCGAAGGTGAAGGGTAGGGGGAATCAAGGGGAATAAGGGGCCCAGGGCACAGACCCTTCCCTGCACCAGTCCCCAGTCCAGGTTCCATCTAAGTGTGACTGGGGGTGAAGTAGGGAGAGAGGGATGAGCTGTGGGAGACACACAGACATAGAAGTGGTATAAAAGCACACACATGAGCACACATGAAATCATGTTCCCCCACCTGAAGCCTGATCTTCCTGACCTTTCCCACCCACCATCTTCCCAGCCATTCTACTCATCCTTGATTTTCCTTCCATGGGGTTTTCATTTCCTTCTACCTTCCACGTCAACAGCTAATTTGTATCAAGGGGAAAAGGTTAGAAGAAAACCTTCTACCCTTCTAGGCATCTAGGTGATATAGTGTTTAGAGTGCTGAGCCTGGAGTCAGGAAGACCTGAGTTCAAATCCAGCCTCAGACACTTACTAGATGGGTAACCCCAGTAGGCAAGTTGCTTAATCTCTATCAGCCATAATTAACTCTACTGTTAAAAAAAAATGGGACTAATAACAAATAGCACCTACCGTGCAGGTTTGCTGCGAATATTTGTAAAAGGCCTTAGCATCGGCCCCAACCCTCCAGTAAGCACTATGTAAATGCTGGGCTTTACTTAGTAGTAGTATTGTTTTGATCATTATTGCTCCACATCCTCTCAGAGCCTTCTTTCAGCTCCTGTGCTCCTGGGGAGTGGCCCTAACAGAGAGCTTAACCAGCTGGGGTAGAGGGTAGAGACCTCAGACTGGGAAGCAGGTGGGCTTGCCCTTGTTAGTACACACCGAGGGGATGGAGCTAGGGAGGAGGCAGCCAGGTTCTCTGTCATTGATCCCTTTCTTCCACCCCAGGCCAGAAGAGGCTACATCAGAGATTCCCCTCCTGCCCCAGAACGTGCTGCAGGTCCTGGGGCAGCAGCTGGGGCTATGTGCCGAGTGCCTGGGGGAAGCCAACCTGACCCAAGCCCTGCTTCTTCTCAAGTTCTTCATCATTATCTGCAGGTAGGCACACCCAGGTGTTGGGACAGAGGAGGAGAGAGGATGCCAGGGCAGCGGCACCTTCTTGGAGACTGAGTTATCCTCTGTACAGTGGAGATGTTTGTCAGATTAAGCTGAATGGGCCCTAACTTTCTGTGACTGAAGATCCCATCTACTTATGGCATCTTCTGAAGTTTCTTTATGTCCACTGTTTGACCATGGCCAAGCCATTCTTCTCTCTGAGCCTTAGTTTCCCCATCTGAAGTAGGAAGAGAGGTTGAATGTGATGACCTGTAAGGTTTTTTCGCCTGCTCAAACATTCTGAGGTCCTAGGATGGAAAGGCACCTCTTTGGTTTTTTTCTTTTCTGTTCCTTGAGTCTTGGGGGGCTTATCTCACTTTACCCCTAGTGTTGGCAACATTTTACATCAGAACCTCTCCTTCTGAGCACCTTGGCATCCTTCCAGTTCAACTCAGTTCAGTAAACATTTATAAGCAGAGTGTCTTGTGTGGGTGTGTATGTTTGTGTTCCTGCCCACATGGATGGTACATACATGCCCACAGTACAACATTGCATAGAATATGCAGACCCCCCCAGCAGACCCAGCCTGGGTGCCAGCAGCCAAGCCTGAGAAGGCAGGGCTTGGACCCTACAAACGTCTTCTGTAAGACAGAGGGGAACCCAGGATGGGGGACAAGATGAGGTTCTCCTTCATCCCTGGGAACTGGTGAGTAGGTGATGGTTAGAATCGCTCCCACTCGTCTAGTGTGTTATAGTTCACAAAACATTTCTTCAATTAGTCAACAAGCATTTATTAAGTTCTTATTATGTTCTAGGCCCTATACTAAGGTCAAGGGATACAAAGAAAGACAAAAACAGCCTATGCTGCTGGATTGTTGAATTGTTGAGTGCATATAGGAAGTAAGACTGGGAAGGTAGGAAGGATCCAGGTTATGAAAACCTTTGAATGCCAGAGGACTTCATATTTGATTCTGGAGGTAATGGGGAAGCCCCTGGAGCTCAGTGAGCAGGGACAGAGGGGGGCATGGCCAGACCTACACTTTAGATGGTTGAGTGAACGGAGGCTGGATTGGAGAAGGGAGAGACTTGAGGGAGGGAAGCCTGCTGTGGCCAAGGGGCAGAGGTGCTGAGAGCCTGAGTTAGTGTTGTGGCTGTGTATGCAGAGAAAAGAGGATGTGTGCTAGACATGTTGTAAAGGTGGAGAGGTGACAAGATTTGGCAACAGCTTGGATATCCTGTCTAAAACTGGCCTTATAAGGACTATTGTCCTTGCTCTCTGGAGGAGAAAACTGAGGCCCAGACAGATGATGTGGTTTGCCTTAGGTCACAGAGCTAGTAAGTGTGAACCCAGATTCCCCCAGTTCCCAGGTCAGGGGTTGTTCCATTGTTCCACATGGCTTCTCGGGGGAATGCCCCTAGAGATTGGGCTTGAGGTTAGTAGGGCCAAAGCAGACTGGTGCCCTTCTTGCATCCTTGTCCTTGGTGCACCAAGCAGACCAAGGCCGGGGGTGTACTTGGCTCTGTCTGTCCCTTCCCATCCTACGTCTTCCCCAGAGTGGCTCCTAATGACCCATGTTAGGCGGTGCAGTGAGGGAAGACGACTGACCTAAGTAGAATACGGGGGATGCTTTTCCCTTTACTCTTTATTTCTGCCTATACCTCCCCTCTTCTCTTTTCTTCTATCCCTATCTCCCCATCACTCTGGAAGATGAGAGTGACTCATCTTCATCAGCAGAGCCTAGCAGAGTGATTGTGTGTGCTCTGTGTCTCTCTGTGCGCGTTTGTATGTGTTTGGGCTGAGGGACTTTTGCCGTCATCCTCTCATGCCCATTTTCTTCTCTGTGCCCTTTGGTGTGTGTATGCGTTTCTGTGCGCAGATTGTTCTTTAGACCTGTGTCTGTAGGTCCTGGTCAGTCCTTCTGTTGCTTTATTATCATAGGCCCAACCACATCCTCTTTTCAGGGTCAGGACATCCTTATAGCAATGTGTGCTTAAATCCTGGGGAACCACTCAGGATGCTCACAGGCCTCCCCTTGAATTTCTAATCATCTCCCCTTTCTTCTATCCTTGCAGGAACCTAGAGAACGTCCAGGCAGAGAAGACTCCCATCTTTATCCCCCCAGTGATAATGATGCTGGGGGCCTGCAGCACTGAGGTGAGGCCCCCTGGGTAGGGGCTGGGGCGCAGAGCAGGTAGGACCCTTCTCTATGCTGTGGGACTCAAGATAATCGGCTCCTGCCCTTTCTCCAGGTGTCTTCTCTTTAGTAGCCTGGTGTTAAATTCCTTTCCAAATCTAAATCCCTTTCCAAACCTAGAGCCCTACCCACTCAGGGGGCAAACACAACTGTGGGGATCACTCAGGGTATCATAGCTGCTTGGCTGTGAGTGCCTTTAAGAATGTATATGGGGGGGTCGGCTAGGTGGCACAGTGAATAGAGCACTGGCCTGGAGTCAGGACCTGAGTTCAAATCCGGCCTCGGACACTTAATACAAAACTAGCCGTGTGACCTTGGGCAAGTCACTTAACCCCAATTGCCCTACCTTTCCCCCTCCAAAAAAAAATTTAAAATTAAAAAAAGAAAAAGAATGTGTATGGGGGAAGCTAGGTGGTGCAACGGATAGAGCACCAGCCCTGGAGTCAGGAGGAACTGAGTTCAAATCCTGCCTCAGACACTTACCAGTTGTGTGACCCTGGGCAAGTCACTTAGCCCCAATTTCCTAAAAAAAAAAAAAAAAGAATGCGTATGTGCTTGAGTGTTGGTAGTTGTGGTTATAGATCATTAAATATCTGCATTGGTTGAGAGTTTCCTTTCTCTGGAAGTTCCCCTTACCAATTAAATCACAGATCTTATCCCCAAAAAATGTGTGTGTCACTGTGTGATTGTGGATATTGTGAATGTGTGTCTCTGAAAGTTCCTCATTGTGCTGGGGCCTGGATACCTCCAGTAGTCCTGGCTGAATGATTCCTGTGCTCAGCCCAGTGCTGAGCTATGCAGGGGGGCAGTGGGAGCTTGCAGTCCATTTGTAAAGGTCAGACTTACAGAGAGTACAACACCACAAGGCTTCTTGGTGACCTTGCCTGTTCAGTGGGATTCTGCTGCCCTCCTGAGTCCCTCTTTGACTTGCTAATCCGCCCTTCCCTTTCTCTTCCATTTCTAGCTAAAGAAAGGTGCCTCAGCTCCTGACAAACCTTGCAGGTCTCAGCTGGAGAGTGTGGCCCTCCATGCCCTCCATCTTCTGGAGTGCCTTTTTGATCCCTATCAGACCTGGAGACGGCAGCTGAGTGGGTGAGACTGGCAGGGCTGGGTAGGAAGACCATGGAGGGACTTGCAGTGTGTATATGGGATAGGGGAAATAGGGCCAAGGAACTGTGATTATGCCAATCAGAAAGTATCAACAATAACACAAAATACCCCAAACCCTCCCAATCCTACCTCACCCCACCCTATGTCTAGCACTGTACTGGGCCTTTTCGGGGTGCTGGTGGTAGTGGAAGGTTGGTGAGATACAAGGAGAACATAATATCCTTGTTTTCAGGGACTACCAGTTCTGCCTGGGGACACCAGACAGGTAGAGAAAGCCAATGATAACTGAGCCCTGCCTAAAGAGAGACTAGAGACACCAAGTCTGAAAGAACTCAGAGAAGGGAGGGTCACTGTGGCCTGAGTCAGAGAGGGGAGGCCATTTCTAGAGGAAGGGGTGGGATTTGGCTAAGACCTTGAGCTCCCTGAGGATGGGGACCATGCCTTACCTTATTTACTTAGAGGAGATTCTTGGTCAGGTGTGTGGGGTGAACCAGAGGGCCTTTGAGGTTCCTTCCCATGCTAAGAATCAGTGATTTGTTCATTCATAGGCTCTAGAACAAGGAAGGATCTTAGAGGCCCTCTAATCCAACCCCCTTATTTCACACATGGGCCAACTGAGGCCCAGAGTGATTACTGTGACTTACTCCAGGTCACATGGACATTAAGTGTCATCCACTCAATTGTTAAAGCAAAATAGAATATTTATTAGGCAATGCTATGTGCCAAACATTGCTCAGCACTGGGAGAAGCACCAACTTTAACTAAGACACAGTCCCTGCCCCCATTGAGATCACAATATAATGAGGGGATAAGACACAACCAACACAGATAACTATCATATACAATATTACAGGATAAGGTAATATTGAAAGAGCAGCAAAGCATCATTTGAGGTCTGAAGGGGGATGTTTTCATAAGCTGGGGGTGATTGAGCAAGCTTCCTGGAGATGGTGGCTTCTGAGATAGGCTTGACAATCCCTCTAGAAGCTTGGCAGGTGAAAACGGGGAGGGAAGACATTTCAGACACATAAAAGCCTGGGCAAGAAAGTCCAGAGATTGTGTGTTTAGGAGAAAGTTTAGTTTGGCTGGAGTATAGGGTATATGGATTAAACCTCAGCTTTGCCCAGGAACCCACAGATGCTGCTATGGATTTTTGAGCAAAGTTGCTGTAGACACGATGAATCTGAATTCCAGGAAGATTCCACCGGGCAGACCTGAGGTCAAGCGGGTTAGCCTGGAGGTGGTTTAGTTTTGTTTGTGAGGGGAAGAAGACATAGGGTTCTGTTGCAATAGTCTTGGGGAGCAGGAAGGAAGACCTTGGTAAACACCCTAGAAACTAAGGCAGTGCTGTACACACTTAAGAGGTATTTATTAGATGACTTACTGACTGGTTGAATGAATGATTTGGACTTTGAAGGAAAGGCCTCCTAGGCAAGTGGAATGGTGTCAGCAAAGGTCTCATGTGGAGAACAAGCACTGTGTGGTGTGGTCAGTAAACGATGAGGCAAGGAGTTGGCCAGCTTGGTGAAAGTGGAATGTACACATGGAGGGAGATTATTGGAAGCCTTGACTTCCAGACTGAGGAGTTTTACTTCCAGGGTTTGACCTTGGGGAGTTAGAGGGGTGAGTGAGGACAGGATATATGGAACTCCTGTCAGGACTTCTCTCCCCTCTCTTTTTTTGAGGGGTGGGAGTAGAGAAGGTGTGCTAAATATCCGTAGTGACCCTTTAAGTCATGCTCTGGAGGGTTGAGGCTCACGTATGTGGGTTCCCTGGAGGGGGTGGTTTTCCAAGAAGGGGCAATCACTGGCCCTTGGAAGAGGGTCTGGTTGGAGGGCCTGCCTGGGCGATTATGTCTGTGGCCCTAGTGGGTGGGTGGTGGTGGGGCGGATATTTGAGAATAGACCAAAGGTACAGGAAATCAGGGGTGATGGGCGGGCTGGCAGTGTTCTGAGGAGCACTCAACGCCTTACCAGCACCCACAGCCCCTTCTCCCAACTCCTAGCCTCAGGGGCTCCTTCCTCCCTTCCTTTAGGGAAGTCGTGAGTCCCAAGGAGAAAAGCAAATACAAGTTTGTTCCAGCAGCTCTGCCAAAGGACTTCAGCACTTTCTTTCAAGGTGAGTCCAGTGCTTTTTCCTCTCTTTTTTCTGTTTTCCCCTGCTAGTGAGAAGGTATCTAGTGGTGTTGTGAGTCCAGAGTCAGGAGGACCTGAGTTCAAATCTGGCCTAAACCACTTATTAGCTGTGACCTTGGGCCAGTCACTTAACCTCTGTCTGTCTCGGTTTCCAGTTTCCTTAACTGTACAATGAGAATATCAATAGTAACCTACTTCCCAGGGTTGTTGTGAAGATCAAATGAGATATTTGTAAAGGGCTTAGCACGAGCCTGAAACACAGTAGTCCCTTAATAAATATTTATTCCTTCCTCCTTCTCCCTTCCAGGTACTCATCAGTCAGTCATTCAGCAGTCACCCATTCATTTTTTTGCAACTAGAAAGGACTCTAGAGACCCCTGAGTCTAACTCCCTCATGTTACAGAGTAGGAAACTAAGGCCCAGTGGAAATATTATCTCCTTCAATCTGCACACAACAACCCTGGGAGGTAGGGGCTGTTATTGTCCCCACTTTACATTTGAGGAAACTGAGGCAAGAGGTTAAGTGACTTGCCCAAGGTCACACAGCTAATGAGAAAGGGGAAGTGATTCGCCAAAGGATTTCCTGTGGGTAGGAAGTAGGAAGTGGCAGAGGGGATTTGAACTCAGGTCCCCTGACTTCAAATCTGGTGCTTTTGCCCCTTACAACCCTCTGATCATAGAATCATCTTAAAGTAATCTGTAGGAATAATTGCATTAATAATGGAAATGTTTTAAATGATTGCACTTGTATGAACTCTATCTGATTGCTTACCATCTCAGGAATCAGGGAGGGGAAGAAGGGAGGGAGGGATGAAATTTGGAACTCAAAACTTAAAAGAAAACCAAATATTAAAAACTTGTTTTAACATGTAATTGGGGGAAAATAAAGTGTATGTATATGTGCATATATATGCATATATTTGCATTAATAGCTGAACTTTCTGTGGCATTGGGCGGTTTACAGTGTGCTTCTCCTCCTGTCCTCACTGTGTGATGGGAAGTGCAAGTGTGGTATTTCTCATTTTGCTAGTGAGGAAGCTGGCAAAGGGGAAGTTACACGTCCGTGGTCAAGTCATGGGAGATAAGAACCAGAACTGTCTGTTGAACCTGGGTCATAGAATTATGGAATCTGAGACTTGGAAGGGACACTGAGAGGTCACTGACATCAGACTTTATAAAGTGCTTCAGGTACTTTCAGTCCAATTCCTACCTGAGTCAGTCAGTCACCAAGCATTTGTTAAGTGCCTACTGTAAGCCAGGTGCTGATTATATGAAGAGAATAGTGAAAGAGCTGCTGCCCTCAGGGAGATTATACTCACTTAGGGGAGAAAACATGTACACATAGAAGTCCATGCAAAATAGATGCAAGATTTGGGGGACGGGGAGAGGTAACTGGGGGATCAGAAAGGTGGTATTTGACCTGAGTTTTAAAGGAAATCTAGAATTCTGTGAGGTGGAGGGGAAGAGTGAGTGCCTTCTAGACATGAAGTGCAAAGGCTTGGAGGTGGGAGATGAGTCTCTTGTGTAAGGAATAGCAAGGCTAGCCATTTTGACTTGAGCACAGAGTAAATAAAGGGAAGTAATATATGACAAGGCCAAAGACTTTAAATGCCAAATAGAGAAGTTTATATTTGATCCTAGAGACCAGAGGGGGCTGCTAGTTTATTGGGAGAGGGCAGCATGGTCAGATCTATCCATCAGGAAAACTTCTCTGGCAGCAGTGGAGGATGAATTGGAGCAGGGAGAGGCATGAGGCAGGAGGATCAGTTAGAAGATTGTTGTAATATAGTAGTCCTTGTGAGAGGTGACAGGGGCCTTACCCAGGATGTGGCTGCATGCGTGGAGAGAAGGGGGCATAGATGAGAGATGTTGTAAAGATGGAAACGATAAAATTTGGCAACAGATTAGCTGCGTGGGATGAGTGCAAATGAGGAATCAAGGACAACGAGGTTGCAGACCTCATGGTGCAAATGACATCCATGACAAATGGTCATCTGGTCTCCATTTGGAGGCTTCCAGTGACCATAAACTCCTCCTCCAGGCAATTTGTTTTTACCTTTGCAGAGCTCTAAGTGTTTGAAAGTTTTTCCTCTGATGAGATCTTTTCTGTAACCCTCTCCCCCCACCCCTAATTTGTATTTTCCTTTTGCTTATCTTCCTGTTGTGTTCAGCTCAGAAAGAGAGGGACATTAAAGTCTCCTACTGTTTCTGTCTTACTAATCTGTGTCTTTTTACAGTTCAGTTAATTTTTCCTTTATAATTTTATATACTATGCCATTTGGTGCATAGGAGTTTAATATTCATAATGGTTTGTTGTCTCTGGTTCCTCTAAGAATAATGTTATTTCATTTATCCCTCTTTATATTGTGAATTTTTATTTTTACTTCATTTGATAGTCAACATACCTTTATTAAGCTCTTACTATGCTGGGGATGCAAAGAAGGACAAAAACCAGTCCCTGTTCTTAGGCAGCTAACAGTCTAATGGGAGAGACAAAATTCAGACAACTATGTAAAAATAAGAGGTTTATAAAACATATACAAATATTTGATGTGTGCAAATAAGGATAAATTGGAGATGATCTTAGAGGGGATCCATTAGCATTAAGGGGAATCAGGAAAGATTTCTTTTTTAAAAGTTTATTTAAATTTAGTTTTCAGCATTCATTTCTGTAAGTTTTACATTTTCTCCTCCTCCCTCCCTAAGACAGCATGCAATCCGATATAGGCTGTGCATATATACATTCCCATTAAACATTTCTATTTTCACATTAGTCATATTGTATAGAAGAATTATAATGCATGGGAGAAACCATGAGAAAGAAAAAGGAACAAAACAAAACAAAAAAAGAAAATAGTCTGCTTTGCTTTGCATTCAGATTCCATAGTTCTTTCTCTGGATGTAGATGGGATTCTCCATCATGAGTCCTTTGGAATTGTTTTATGAACTTACATTGCTGAGAAGGGCTAAGTCTATCAAAGTTGGTAATTGTATAATGCTGCTGTTACTGTGTACAATGTTCTCCTGGTTCTGCTCACTTCACTCAGCATCAATTCATGTAAGTCTTATCAGGAAAGACTTCTTGCAGACGCTGAAGTTGTAGCTGGAATCTGAAGCAAGTTAAGGAAGCCACTGGTGGAGCTGAGGAGGGAGAAAATTCTAGGCATGACAGGATAGCCAATGAAAACTCCCAGAGCTGAGTGATGGAGTGTATTGGGCAGGGAACAGCAAGAAAGTCAGTGTCAAAGTCAGTGTCCCTGGATCAGGAGAGTATGTGGAAGGGGCCAACATGTAAGAACATGGGAGAGGTAAGAGTGGACCAAGCTATGAAGGGCTTTAAAAACCAATCAGAGATGCATACTTGCAGTTTCTGTTCTTTTGTATTTACCCTGATACACAGTAATTTTGTTCCAGTCTCTCTTTTTGTTTTATGCATATCTTTGCTTTTTTCCCAGTGTTTCTTATAAGCAATAGATTATGTTTTTTCCCTTTAATCTGCTATTCTGTTTTTTCAAAAATTCTTTAGTATATTTAAAATTGTATAAGTTTATGTTTTCCTCCATTTGTATCTCTAGTATTTTTTTCTTTTTTTAGGATTTTTAAAAATATTCTACTTCCTCTTTTAAATCAGACTCTGTCCCTATAATTGGGTGGAGCATAGATTGTATATGGGGTGTATAAAACAAGGTAACATTGGAAAGTTAGGGTGACCCCAAACAGTAAAGAACTTGAATGCCAGGAAAAGTAGCTTGGATTTTCTTCAAGCAACGTGGAACCAAGAGAGAGTTTTGTGTTATGTGGTTCAGAGCTATGTATAAAAAAAGTAATTTGACAGTGTAAGGAGTGGATTGGAGAGGGAGAGAGGTGATAAGACCAATGAAGGGACCAATAAACTATTCTAGACTGATGTTAATGAAGGTCTTAACAGGGCTGGTTTCAGTGGGAATAGACGTGAGAGCACTTGCAGCGGTGAGGACTTGAAAACTGATTAAATATGAAAAGTGAGATAGAGGGAAGAATCCCAGAATCTCAGAGTGAGAAGAGACTGTAGAGATTGTCTAGACCAATATACACCTGAACAGTGAAGCTTTTCTTTACCATTTTTATTAATGTTTTGGATAAAGACATAGAGAGCAAGCTTATCACTTTTTTTTTCCTTTTTGGAGGGCAATTGGGGTTAAGTGACTTGCCCAAGGTCACACGGCTAGTAAGTGTTAAATGTCTGAGGCTGGATTTGAACTCGGGTCCTCCTGACTCCAGGGCCAGTGCTCTATTCACTGCACCACCTAGCCACCCCAAGGTTATCCCTTTTGCAGATGACTCAGCTGGGAGGCCTCCCTAACAGCTGAGAGAAAGGGGAAGAGAATAAGAATTTATATGGAGCCTACTGTGTGCCAGGCGTTGTGCACAGTGCTTTATGAATGCTATCTCTTTTGAGCCTTACAACATCCCTGCAAGGTAGGTGCTGTTATTATCTCTATTTTATATTTGGGGAAACTGAGTCATGGAAAGTTGGGAGAAAAGAGGAGTGCAACTTTAGAGGGAAAGATAAAAATCTTGCTTTTTAAAAGTCTGAGGTGTTGTTAAAGCACCCAGGTGGAGCTGTTCCTATGGTGAATGAAGGAATGCAGCTTGGGAGAGAGATTCAGGACTAGAGAGATGAGTTTAGGGCAGAGCTGTCTGCTTCCCAGGGCTGTTGTGAAATGCTAAGGAAGTCAGAGATGGGAAAAGCTTTTATGTGTTAGGGGAGAGCTCCTGTAGAACCTTAAACTGGGAGCTAGGACCCCTGGCTTCTCTTCTGATCTTCTTAATCTAATAAAATTATGTTTGACAGGTATTTATTAGGTACTTAGCGTGTAACATCCCTGTACTCTGTGTCTTTGCCCTACTCATGACTATGTTCCTTTCAGCCTTGATATGCCTTCCCAGACTGGAAAGGAAAAGCAGGATGTTTCAGAGGAGAGGTTCCTTGAAAGAGAGAGGAGAATTTCCTTGAAAGAGAGAGGGGAGATTCCAGTTACATGTGAGAAGGACAGCTGCTAAGTCAGCACTTGCTGGGGGGTCGGGACTTCCCCACCAACTTCCCCTGCTAATCGTGGCTCAGTGGTAGCCACAGGGAGAATAAAGAGGGGTTGGGAGCTTTGCCAAGGGAAAGAGGTCGAAAGGAGCTGATTCTCCCTCCCCCTCCCCTTCCTCATTGATTCAGAAAAAAGCAGACACACACATAGAGTGAGGAGAGGGTCGTGTGCATATGGATGTGACCTGAATTGGAAGAACTGCATTTTGTCATGCCTAGGGGAAAGAGAGAGCCTGGTCTGTGGGTGTGACAGGAAATTCTATGATTTCTCACATCCACTTTTCTTTATGCGTCTTTGTCCCTATACCTGGGTCAGTATTTGTTTTTGTATATGGGGGGGGATGTTGCATTTATAGAGGATCATATGTGTAAAGCTATCAGTGACATTAGCGGCAAAGACATTTTGTGCAGTCTTCTTATTTTATAAATAAGGAAACTGAGGCCCAGAGAAGTTAAAGTCACATAGCTAATATGTGGAAGAACTGGGATTTGAGCCTGGATCCCATGACTCCAAAGCCAGTGTTGTTTACTTCTGTGCTACACTGTCTTTCTGATGGTTCTGGGCATCTTTATGTGTGCACACACACCTCTCTCTCTGTTTTTTCCTGTGACTGTATATATTTTTATATATTCATATCTATATATATCCTGTTTGTTTCTTTCTGACTTTGTGTGTGTCTTCATGCCTTTACATCTTTGTACACATGTGCATACACATATGTTTCCGCGTTATAGTCTTGTTCTTAGGATTATGTCTCTGGGCCATGTATGGTGTTCTTCAGGGTGTGTGTGTGTGTGTGTGTGTGTGTATATGTGTGTGTGTGTGTGTGTGTGTGTGTGTGTGTGTGATTCCAGTTGGCCCCTTGACTCTATGTCTTCATGAATGTGTCTGGTGTGTGTGTATGTCTATGCTTGGTTTTGAGTATCATTGAATTGTGAGGACTCAGTGGGGCGAGACCTTAGGGACGGGCAGAGGTAGTATAGTGATATCTGCCCCATATATTCAGGCAAGTATGATTGACAGTATTACATAACACATGCCCCAGGGGCATCAGAGTGTTCATCCAGCCTCCTACCCAGTGCAGAAATTCCTGCAAAAACATCTCAGCTGGGATGGCCTTCAGCTTCTACTTGAACACTTCCAATGACAGAGCTTACCATCTGACAGGATAGCCCATTCCAGTTTTAGGCAGCTTTTGTTGCTATTCTATGAGCAAAGACCTTCATACTGAGCAAAAGCTCACTCTCCTGTAGGTTCCACTTTTTACCCCTGGTTCTGCCCTCTGGAGTAAAACACAAGTCCACTGTCTCCTACATGAATCTACATATGTTCCAGTATTCAGGTTGTCTTTATGTCTTTGAAAAATATTGCCTCTCTGTGAGTCAGACAATCATGACAGGGTGTTGCAGCAAGGACTTTACAGAATTAGGGATCCCTAATTTTACTTGTGTCAGCTGGTGAAGCTTAAGGACCCTTGTCCAGAATGATGTTCTTAAATAATTGAAAGAAACGCTGACTTTCAGTCATAAGTTAGTGAAAATAAACAAGCAATGTTTTATCCTACCCAGATTTTCTGGACTCTTTGGGGAACCCAGTTTAAAAACTCCTGATCTTGTCCTTCCCTCTTATTATGAAGAGAAGGGATTTGCTCAAAGTCATGGAGGTAGTAAATAGCAGGACTGGGCTTCAGATTCTCTCCCCTAACTCCAAAATGGAGTTCAGTAGACCATGATGCCTACAGACATGTGGACATTCCTTATAGAGTGTTTCCTTGTGGGCAGCCATGTATGTGTGCATATACATGGGTACCATGTTGGACCCCTCATTCCCTGCCTATAATCTCCCTGGGGCAATTTCCAGTGATTAGTGGCTCCTCAGCCAGACTTGATCCTGGCAGGATAGATGAAAGCTACCTCTTTTCTATGGCCAAGGCCCTGATTCACTTTTCCCACAAAGCTGCCCTATAGACAACACTCCCCCCCACCTCACTTTTCCTGGCTCCTCCATGCATGGTGGCCCTGCCCAGGATCACTAGCTCACAGCACTTTATTCTCATCCTGCAGAGCCCAGAACCCAAGGTCACTTAAGAAACAAAGCATAGTCCGGAGATGGCCCATTTCTTCAGCGGGAGAAATTGCACAAAAACGGCAGGGACCTGCCTAGGATCTGATGATGAGTCCAGGCCTCAGCTCCTACCTAGCTAGGGTTCCTAACATGGAGTCTATGAACATCATTTAAAAAAAATATTTCATATAATTAGTTTCCTTTGCTATGCTATGTCTTTTATGCCTTTAGCAACATAATTCTGAGGAGGGAGCCGTGAGTTTCATTAGATTGCCATAGGGGTCTATGATACTAAAAAGAACCCCAATAGGATCACCAGTATAGACCTATAAAGGACATTGGCAGACATCTAACCCAATCCCCTTCTCTTATACTTGGTAACAATAACAATAATGACATTAATATAGCATTTCCAAGTTTTCAGAGATCAATCCATTCTTTATTTTGTTTGATAAAGCCTATGAAGTAGCTAGAACAGATTTTATTATTCCCACTTTGTGGATGAGGAGATTAAGACTCATAGAGATTAAATGACTTGCTGGGGTCACACAGCCAATAAGTTTCTGAAGCCGATAGGGACAGAGATGGAACACCCAGAGATGGGAAGCAAAGAGTCCCAGTAAAACAAAAAATGCAGAAGCATTTTTATAATATTTAAATAAATAGCATTTCAAACTGCATTGCCAGTAACATTTATCAGATTATTTCCACCATTCACTTTGGTATTTCCAGCACTTCAGCTTCCTGTGTCTGGGTTGTTTTGCCATCTCCATTTTTGGCAGAGCTGTTCCCACTCTTATTGGCATTGGCCCTGTCTGTCTTTCACTCTGATGGATGACTTCTCTCCTTTAGGAGCAGAAGGGAATGATTATTTAGCATTTATTAAGCACTTACGATGTTCCAGGAATGATGCTAAGTGCTAGGAATGCAGATATGAGAAGAAAGAGAGACAGTCCCTGCCCAAGAGAAGCTTATGCTAAGGGCTCCCCAGTTTGGGATCTGAGGTGAAAGGAAAATGGGCTGGACTTGTAGTCAGAAGAGCTGAGTTTTATTCCTGACTTTGCTTCTTATGATCTGGGTCACCTTGGGCAACTCATTTCTCTGTGTGTGTGTGTGTGTGTGTGTGTGTGTGTGTAGATGTCCTCAGAGCCACAGTTTAAGAGGGAAATTGATAAGGTGGAGAGGGTCCAGAGGAGGGCAGCCCAGATGGTGAAGAGCCTCCTGACTGTGTCCCATGAGGACTGGTTAAAAGGACTGGGAAGGTTTAACCTGGAAAAAAAGCCATCTTCAAGTATATGAAGGGCTATCATGTGGAAAAGAGACTAGAGGACAGCATTGGAAGCATTGGGTAAGGGGGAACTTCCAAAGATATAAATAAATGTAGTCAGAATATGTCAGGAAAAAGCTTAATAATTTGAGCTTCACAGAAGGGCATGGGCTGCCTCAGGAGGTGGGAGAGTTCTCTCTTTGCTATCGTGCCTCTCCTTGATAATGTGTTAGGGTGGAGATTTCTTTGGGTATGGATTGAACCAGAGGATGACTGAAATTCTGTTATCTCTAAAGTCTTTTTTCACCCGAAAATTGTGATTCTGAGACATATAGTGGTTTTTTTTCCCCTCTTCATCTCTCTGCTAAGGTTGTAGGACCAGGGGAACAAAAATGCTTTCTTTCTTTTTTTTTTTTAAGAAAAACTAAAGAATAATTAATTGGGAGCTGGTCCCCTTCCCTGCCTAACCTCCAGGTTTTTCTTTATTGCCTGTAAACTATGTTCAGCAATTAGGAGCTGAAACAGTGCCATCAAACAGATAACGTAAGCATGCCATAGGCACTTAATAATGTTTGTTGACTTGAATTGGAGGGGAAAAGCCCCTAAAAGTCCTGCAGGTAGCCGTTATATTTTCATTTAGAGAAAAACTGGGGTCTCCAGAGGGAGGGGAGCAGGAAAGCCCCCAACATCCCCAACAGGTGCCGGAGACTGAGAATATGAAGGAAATTTGCATTTGAGATAGCTCTGAGTGAAACTGAGGCCAATTGCAGTATGTCTCCATTTCCTTTCAGAAGGTGACAGGAGAACCAGGAGATGCCTCAGGGTACCATGGGACCCACAGGGTCCCTCTTCTACTTAGAGATCTAAGGAGAGGCTGGGAGATGCCCTCCTTCCCACTTAGCACCCTGTATACTGCCTAGTGTCCCCCAGAGCTCCCTAAAGGCAGGACCTTATATTCCCCGCCAGACTTGGGGAGGGGGACCTGGAAAAATCTTGTTCCATATAGACCCCCCTTTTATTTTAGAGGAGAGGTGTTATCATGATACCCTGAGTCTGCTGGGTCTTGTGATCTGGCCACTGGGAGATACAGCCAGCCAGGTTTGCAAAGGAGAGGCAGAGACATTTCTCCACACACAGAGAAGAAAGACCCTGTTTGTGTCTTTGATGTAACTGCAGTATTTCTGGCCCCAGGCTTTGGTCTCAGCCCTTCCCTGCCTGAATCTGACTCTCTTCTCCCCATAGAGAGCCTTCAGGATGTTGATCTTCTCCCTCCAATCCTGCAGCTTCGGTTCATCCATCTCTTTGGAGCCATCATCACTGGCGGAAAGGTGCGGCTGGATGAGGCTGGGGGCTGCACGGGGTTGGGGTGGGGGTGGAGGAGAGAATGGAATCTTGGTCAAGGGGGAAAGAGTTAGGAGTCTGAGGAGCTGCACTCTGTGATGATGAAGTGAGCTAAGGGCATATTGGGAGGACAGAAAGAATTTGGTTTTTTTATAGCCTGGTGATTGAGTCTTCTCTCCAAGGATGTGGACTTTGAAAGCTGCCTAGGAGGCACCTTGCACTGACTACCAGGCCTATATCTTTCACTCACTTGTCTTGTATCTTTAGGCAAAGTCATTTATCCTCTCTCTGCCATAGTTTCCTTCTCAATAAAATGAGCGGGTTGGAAAATGGAATCTCTAAGGTGCCTTGCAGCCCTACCATTTTTGTGTTCTAAGATCTGAGTTCTGACATTTTGTGTTTAAATGTCACTCTCTGTTCTCTGACATTCTACGTTCTAAGATTACTCCTAGATCTGACCTTCTGTGTTCAAAGATCCCTTCCAGGACTGACATTCTGTGTTCATTTTTCCAAGTTTCTAAGCACCTACCTGACTTGTAGTAAGCCCTAAAAAATGCTTTTTCATTCCTTCATTCTTTTGTTCCTCCCTTCCTTTCTTCTTTCTTTCCTCCCTCCCTCCCTCCCTTCCCGCACTCTCATCCTTCCTTCCCTCTTCCTTTCCCTCTCTCCTTCCTTCCTTCCTTTTCTCCTCCCTCCTCTTCCTCCCTCTGTTTATTCCTTCCTTCTTTCCTTCCTTCCTTCCTTCCAGCTCTGACACTCTATGTTTCAAGGTCCCTCCTACATCTGATATTCTGTATTCTAAGGACCCTTCCAGCTTTGGCACTCTATAATTTCATCCCTTGTGACCCTGTATTATTGGGTGGGTTAAGGTCCTGATGGAAAGAGGTCAATTGAGTCCTCTAGCCTCTCCCCACCTACAAGCTCCTAAAGGAAACCAAAGGGAGCCCCCAGATATATTCCCTAAACCATAGACAATAGGACTCAAGGGTTCCTTTTGGAATACAAGGAAGGAAATTTGAGGGCCAGTTCCAGCTCATCTTCTTCCCTAATGGATACCCCCAAGAGGGGCAAGTATTGCTTCACATAGAGGAGGTCCAGAATAGGGTGAGAACCAAGATCTAAAGGGCTTGGGGAAATCCTGAAAGATTTCTCAGGATATTTACAATATCTGTAAATAGAATCCTAATATAATAGCACCTAGAATTTTTAAAAAGCATTTTATGGTTTACAAAGGGCTTTGCATGTTTTATTACCTTTGAGACTCACAACAGCCCTGTGATATAGATACTATTATTTTCCTCATTACAGGTAAGGAAACTGAGGCTGAGATGGGTTAAATTGTCCTAGTTTGGGGCGGCTAGGTGGCGCAGTGAATAGAGAGCCGGCCCTGGAGTCAGAAGGACCTGAGTTCGGAGCCGGCCTCCAACACTTAATCCGCACAAACAAAAAAAACCTAGCCGTGTAACCTTGGGCAAGTTACTTAACCCCAATTGCCCTAAAGGGGCAACTAGGTGGAGCAGTGAGTAAGAGTGCCGGCCTCGGAGTTTGGATGACCCGAGATCAGATCCGGCCTCAGAAAAACGAGCACCCACGCATAAATAATGACTAGCCGTGTAACCTTGAGCAAGTTACTTAACCCCAATTGCTTTTAAAAAAAAAAAAAAATTGTCCTAGTTTAAGGGTCTCAGGGAGCTAAGATACCTCTTTCTAACCAGAAAAATCAGTCTTGGATCTACTGTTGTGTAAAGGTTGATTTTCATTCCTCAGTTTTGCTGGGGGGCGGGTGGGCCTTGAGGTGATCTTGAATCATCCATCATGATGCTGTGGACATGAGATTTAGAGTTCAGAGGACCTGGGTTTGAATCCTTGTTCTGCTCCATATTGTCTGTGTAGCCTTGACCAAGTCATGTTCATCTCTCTGGCCTTCAATTTCCTCATCTGTAAAATAAGAAGTTGGAGAATCTTCATCTTTTTTGCCTATGGACCTTAGGTTAAGAATCACTGGACTAATGCTCTTTGTCCCGTGTAGCTCTAAGTCCTCTAACCCTACATTCTGTCCTGTACCTGTTCCAGAAGAGAAGGGAGAGGAGTGTGA
The DNA here is from genome assembly GCA_011680675.1 of Gymnobelideus leadbeateri. Taxonomy (NCBI): domain Eukaryota; kingdom Metazoa; phylum Chordata; class Mammalia; order Diprotodontia; family Petauridae; genus Gymnobelideus; species Gymnobelideus leadbeateri. Next base: position 274,433 of record WOXC01009912.1, read on the forward strand.
GATCACTCTGGAAGGGGTTAGAGTAGGCTAATTGAAGGGAGGGATTAGAGGACTTGTTCCCTAAACCTTGAAACCGTAGACCTTAGAACACTATATATTCCATAAATGGTGGGGACACAGGTATGTCCTGTGTCCTGGGACTAATACTCTATCTCTGTGCCCCTTGTCCCCCAATGCAGGAGAATGCACTGGCTGCTGTCACCCCAGCATCTGTGGAGGGACTCCTAGGGGTGCTTCGCAGCTGGGGTGGCCCCTCCCAGGATCCCCAGCTCCTGCGGCTGGCCCTTCAGGGGCTAGTGGGAGCTGTGCACCTCCTCCATGCCAGTGGTGCCTCTCAGCGGGGCCCAGAACTCCGGGCCCTTCTGGAAGGCTATTTCCGAGTCCTCAACACAGACCGACCCCCAGCCACAACCCAGACCAATAGTCCCACCCCCAGCCCTACTGGTGGAGAAGAAGGCCTTATCCTGCTCCGGGTCAGCATGCTTGGTATGTAAAATCTGGAACTTTTCCCTAAAGGAAGGGATTATGGGGAGGGAAATGCCTGGCACTCATTTACTAGGTTCCCTGAATGGCACAGTATTACCATCTTAAGACAGCGGTGAAACAGTAAAACCAGATCTGCCATGGGCTCATTCAGCCCCAGTTCCCTGGACTGCTTCTCCCCCATCCAACTTGGGCCTTAGACACTAAAGCCCAGAGAGGTTAGGCTACTTGTCCAAGGTCACACTGTGACTTAGTGGTCAAACTAGGTTTTGGACCTAGATTTCCTGATTCCCTGACCAACATCATTCTACTCTCTTGACTCTTTTGGAACTCCAAAGTCTGTAGAATCTCAGAATTGGGAGAAACTCCAGAGGTCATCTAATCCAACTCATACCTGAGCAGAAATCTTCTTTATGATATCCTTGAGAAGAGTCACCCCACTTCTATTTGAGGATCTCCAGGGAATAAGGACCCTTCACTTCATAGAGCAACTCATTCCAGTTTGGAGCAGTTCTGACTGTTAGCAAGTTTTTCTTTATATTGAGCCAAAATCTGCCTGTAACTGATGTTCAACCATATCTTCCCCTTCCTGCTCTTATGGTGGTTGGTTTTTTTTTTAAATTCAGGTGCAGGACTAAATATTTACCCTTACACACATTTATCTTAATAGGCTCTAGCTTGTTGAGATATTTTTGGAGCCTGATTTAGCATCTGCCCCTCAGCCCTTACCTTCACTGCTTCATTTAGAGGTTTGGGGGGATGACAGTGATGTACTGGGTTTAATTTTTTGATCTTCCAGATGGGAAAGAGGTAGAGAGGAGGGAGAGTTGACTCTAGGCCAATGAGAGAAAATAGTCTAGGTCAGGGATTGGCCACAATTTAAGAAAGAGTCATTTATATCATCTATAAGTTTTTGAAGAGTTGTATTTTACATTTGAATACTTAACTGACTTCATCAGTGTGGGGCTTTCCTCTACCAACATGACGTATCTTCTCTAGACTTTATCCCAGACCTCTCCATGAATTTCTGGGGCCAAAAAACTTCATCTCCCTGGTCACCAGCCTTCTGGTCATGAGCATCTATCTCCTCACTTTGCTAGGGTAGTCTCAGATGACGAATTCAGTTACTGACCCCACTATACACCAACCCTCCAATTCTCAATTTGCCTCTTTCAGCTTCCAGTTCTGCCCCCTGGGCCTGAGCAAAACAAATGTAATCCTCCGTCCACATTCCAGCCCTTCAAGTGCTTGAGAACAGCTATCATTTGTCCCTCAAATTTTCTCCAGGCTAAAGATCTCAAATCCTCAGACAGAATGAACTTGAGGCTCTTCCCCATCCCAGGCTGGGTCCCTGGACTCTCTCCAACTTTTAAATTAGAGTATTTCTCAAACCACACTGACCAGAATTGAACATAGATCTGATCTGACTAGGGCAAATGACAACAGAATTATTCACCTCTTTAGTTCTGATTACTGTTCATGTCTTAACACAGCCCAGACTTGCGGTGACTTCCTTATCTACTGTGACGTACTGTTGAATCATGCTGAGTTTGCAGGCCACTGAGCCCTTCTGATCATTTTCAGATGAACTTCTTTACACCTGTACTTCTGCCATCTTATACTTTCAAAGTTGGTTTTTTGAACCCTGGTGTGAGAGTTTGTTTTTTCTTTATTTGGATTACACCTTATTAGATTGAACCTAGTATTCTTGACTGTAAATTTTTTTTTAATCCTGGCCTTGTTATCCTCTCTTCCTCTTCTCTCTGCCCCTTTCCAGATGCCATTCCAGAGATGCTGGACTGTGCTGACCGCCCTGTCCTCCAAGCTGTCTTCCTTAGCAACAACTGCTTTGAACACATCACGCGCCTCATTCAAAACAGCAAGGTAGGAGTCTGACGTGGGGGGCACGGGGTGGGCAATGACAGGGTTTGGCCCAGTGGGTAGAAATTCGTGCCTTCTGCCTGAGGCTTTCCCAAAACTCCTACCCTTAGCCCCCACCTGCCTTAGCTTCTCCTGTGGTATTCCTGGAGGATTGTGGCAGGTGATGGGAGCTCTCTTGCTAGAGGACTCTGGGAGTGGGCACCATCATTTGGAATGGTCAGATACCTGGTCTGCCTCAAGGCAAGGGACTAACCTTAGTTTTCTTCACTGGGCTTGGGGATTTTGGTGGGTTCAGCACCTGGGAATTCCCTGCCTGACTCCACGCAGCCTCTTTCTCTTGGTAGTGCCCCTGCTGTGCATTCTTCCTTCTCGTCTTATCCCTTCTTTCCTGTACTGTGTTTTTTCCTTCTTTTGCAGTTCTGTAGGTGGGAGCAGGGATAGACAGAGGAACTGACGTGAGTGGTTCCTAACCAGCCCCTTGGGAGTCAGGGGTAGAGCCACTTAGATGCATTACCTTTTCCCATCTCTCCTCCAGCCTTCTCCCCTATCCTTCACCCTCCTCTTGTATTCTCCCCTGTGTCTTGAGTTTAAATTCCAGTTCTCACAGTAACCTTCCATGTGATCTCAAGAAAGTCTTTCTTACCTCATTGTTCTCATTTGTAAAGTGAAGGGATTATACTGTAATCTCAACTTGATAGACATTTATTAAGTGACTACTAGGGGTAAAGCACTGTATACCTGGTTGGTTCTAGAGATTCAGAGAGAAAAATGGAAACAGTCTTTTACCCTTAAGGAGCTTATGTTCTGATAGAGAGGCAGAGGGTACCACACACAGAAACACACACAGACAGACAGATACACACACACCAGGATCCTTAGCATTTAGGTCCCTTAGTGAGCTAGAGTATTATAAAGGTGAGCATGGGTTCTTTCTGGGTTCCAGGTTCTCCCCAACCTGCCCTTTGTTAATACCAGTGGGTAGAGATGAACCTTTGAGGGTCTTACCTGTCAAGCCCCTTCAGATTGGTCCCTAGAATTCTGGGGCACATTCTCTCAGCTCTTTGCTACTGGCTGCCTGGCCTCATCCTCTGCTGCCTGGGATGTGAGTACCAGGACCCTTACAGTGCACAGGATGGGAGGGGAGGGATTAAGGCTAATGGCCCCTTCCTCCCACCATGTTTGTGAGAACCAAATGAGATAACCTTTGAAAAGTTCTTTGTATTATTAAATGCTAGCTTCACAATGGAAATTATTCTATTTGGATTCTCACAATGTACCCTTGGAGTCATGGGGCAGAATTTCAGAGCCAGAATTACATCAGAAATGTAGTAAAAGCTGTCTTGGGAGGATCTTCTCATCACAGTATGGCCTCATCTGGTATGGGAAAGCTGATCCCTTGACATGCTGGAACAGCCCCAGGCCCTGCCACAGGACACCAGATGCTTGGAGAAAGGACATACAACTTCTCCAACCCCTCCCCCTCTTCCCTGCCTTTAACCCCCTGGAGAAGAGATGCATCAGACTGGCTTCCTTTGAAACCCAGACTAGGTAGTGGTGACTTGCTCGTGACCCATATGCTCACTTGGGTCCTGTTTTCACTCTGTGAGCTGCTAAAACCACTGAATGGGGAAACATGTGGCCTAATTAAATCTACCAGTTGTTGTGATGGCCCTTCTTTTGCCTTAAATATACCTGGCTATGCTGCCCCCAAGTGCAGCTGCTGGGGTCGGTACTGCCCAGCTGCATGTCTTCCCATGCATGGGTCATTGCCTCCAGGCTGAACCTTAACTACTTCAAGCTATCCTGGAGGTGATAGTTGTAGTAATGGCTGTGCTAACAGCTTCAAGGCAATTCAACCACAACGAACATTTATTTTTCAAATAATTGGCTGCTGTTCTTTTTTATGTCGCTTTCATCTCTCACGTATCCTTCCCTGCCCCCACCCCCCTGAAAGACCTTCTATAACAAAGAATTTTAAAAAAGAGAGCCAACAGTGCAGCAAAATTAACCAGGGAGTCAAAAGAGCTGACTACGGCGTGCAGTTCCCCGCCCCCTCGCCTTCCCCCTTTGTAGAGAAGACGGCCAGGGTGCCTTCTCACGTCCCTTCTTAGGGGCTAAGTTTGGTCGTTAGAATGCCACAGGATTCAGTTTCAATGGTTTGGGCTTTTTTCCCCCAACAAACATTAATTAAGGACATACTCTGTTCAAGGTACTAAGCTCAGCACCAGAGATAAGAAAAGGAAGTGTAACACAATCCCTGCCCTCAAGAAGCTGGCATTTTCTTGGGAGGAATACAACACATACATACAAATAAGTATCATGAGTGGTAGATATCGCCTGGGGCAAGGGAGAGACCAAGCGGACACATCCTAGGAACATTTGCTGAGGGAGACAGTATCGACAGCCGGGTTTTCTGCTATAACCCATTTTCTGTCTCTCTCCTTTTTCTGCCTTACCTCCTTCCCCCCATCCCCTACCCTGCTTCTCTTCCTATTCCTCTTTTCATATTGGCCTGTTGCTCCTTCCGCTAGCTCTACCTGCGGGCTAGAAGCCCGGTGGCCCCAGAGGGGGGCAACGATCTCGCCACTCAGTTACTGACCGAGCTCGATATTCAGAAGGTACCGCTTGATGTGCTGGTTTGGGCTTCCTGGGGTAGCTTCGGGGCCAACTGGAGATGCCAGCACCATTCCCCCACCCCCAAAGCTAGCCAAGCAGAGAAGGCTACATGTTGGTCGCAGTTCTCTACCCTCTTTGCCAGGAATACAGCATGAGGGCTGAGTTCGAATCCCTCACCAGTCTATTCTCAGGTGTAAAGGAGAACACAAGTGGACAAGTAAAAATGGCATGAAATAAAAGATAGAGATAGGTGACAGACAGATTGTGGAGGGCTTTAACTCCCAGGCCTAAGGAGCTGTGTTTTATACCAGACACCACAGGAAGTCACTGCAGACCTGTTCTACTGAGTGGAGGATGTGCATTCTAGATTAGTGGAATGAAATCCCTGCCTATGTAAAGTCACAGATCCTTTGAAGCAGAAGAGTTCTTTGTCCTCAGTGTCATTGTAATTCTGCCTTGTTTCTCAGCCTCATGGGGCACCTTTGGCTCTGCCAGGATGCTTTCTCCCATTGTCTGCTCATGGTGTTCCAGCATCACAAACTCATCATACGTAGTTTCTGGATCCCTGATAAACTGGGAGTGATGCTCTCCCCTCAGTTGGCACAGATCCAGCCCCTGCACAACTTAGAAGTTTTAGGAGCTATAGTTGGCTTTAAAACAAAAATAAAACCAGTCCCCTGGTAGCCAGTGGGATCCTAAACCACCTTTTTGAACTCATTGTGGCTGGTCTTTCACAGTCCCTTGTCAGTCACACTTGGAGTCCCTCCAGCTTGGTGGGGCTTACCAGGGCTTGGACTCCACTGTAACGTAATGGATGAGGACTTCAGTGGAGAAAAAACTCAGCATGTCAGTGAGAATAAGGGGTCCAATCTGTTGAAAACACAGACAGAAATATCCCATCATGCATCCCCAAACCTGATGGAATAGCAGATTTTGGATTAGCCCTTGCTCTGGATTATCTAATCCCTTCTACTCATGGATAATATATGTGTCGAGAGAACAAGCCTGGTATAGTGGAATGAGGATGAACTCAGTGTGAGGGGCCCTCCGAGTCTCACCTCCAACATTTTCTAGCTGGGTGACTTTATCGCACAAGTCACCTTTGTGCCTCAGTATTCCTGTTTGTCTATAAAATAAAGATGATACTTGTGCCAGCAACCTCACAGGGCTATAAATTGCTAAGTGTTCTCTAAATGTGAGCTGTTCTTGTTATTAGGGAGAAATGACAGAGCCTATATGTGCACCTTAAATCTACACACACACACACACACACACACACACACACACACACACACTATCCTACTGCTGCCTTCCTTGGAGGACAGGTGAGGTCCCTATTGGGGCTGAGGGTACTTCAGATTAGATGTTAGTAGGAAAGGATAGGATGAAATGGCCCCAAGTTGAGGGTGGTTGGTCAGCATTAAATCCCAAGGGAAGGCCTTTAACCTTTCCTAATGCAAGATTTTCTCATGGCCCCTGGGGTGGGGGATTACCAGTGCTGGCATCCCCAGTGTGGGTCCTTGGTGGTAGCTGGTGGTGTGTCCTGGCCATGCATGGTGGTGAATGAAGCTGGTTTTCCTTCCAGATTCCCCTGGTCCTCTCTCTGCCTGATCCTTTCCCTGTTAACCCTCCTTTATGTCCCCAACTCCAATGATGCTCTAACCCCAATGCCAAGTCACAGGAACTGACTCCTGAGGTGAAAAGCATCTCAGGTTGTTGTATCATAAAACTGTAGTGTTTCAGAACTAAAAGGGATGAAAATTGCCTTTACAGCATTCTCATTAAGTCTCCTCTGGTGGAAAGGAGCTCGTTTCTTCATGAGGCTGCCCATTTCCCTTTGTGACTACCTGAATTCTTAGCAAGTTCTCATATTGAGCCAAAATCTGCCTCTCTGTGACTTCTCCCCTTTTGCTCCTAGTTTTTTGCTCTGGGGCCAAATAGTACAAATCTGATCAATCTGCTTGGCCCTACTGATGAAGCCACCTGACATCTTACTACTGCCTATTACTTCTGCTGGTGTTCAGGAGAAAAATGCCTTGTCTGAGAGATGGGAATCTTTCACTATCAGAGAAGACACTGGTTATGGGAAATGGGAGCTCATCAGTGGCCACAAACTGGATTCGAATCCAGTTCTGCCATTTATTCACAGTTTGATATTGGGCAAGTCACTTCCCCTATCTGGGCCTCAGTTTCCTTCTCTGAAATGAGAAGGGGTTGGTTTTGAGTTTTGTTTTTTTTTAAGGCCCTGTCATCTCCAAACTCCTATGAGTCTGGGAAGTCTGGATCCCTTTGGATTCTAAGATATCATTATCCTTGGAGAAGGTTTAACCAGAAGGAGGGAATAGGTAAACTCCATATTAAATGAGGTAGTAGTACTGGACTCTCAGTTGGGCTCTTTTCCCATAGCAAGGCAGCATCCAAGAAGTTTTTCAAGATTGGGTTGAAGGTCAAGATTTCTCGCCAAATTCAGTCTCCGTTCTCCATTTCTCTATCCTCCCCTACTTGCTTAGAATCTGTGGAGGAATCTGTTCACATTCTTTCTTGATTGTAGATAAGATCAGCACACATTGGGAGGGAGGGAGAAGGGTGTAGGAGAGAGTATTAAAGGGGAAAATAGAAGTTAAAAGAAATGGGGACCAAGCAAAAGTCTTGGGAGTAGAGAGAGGTAGAACCCTTCCTGGAATGAAAGGTCTGGTTGGCCGAGGGAATGAGTCTCTACTTTCCCACTAAACCAACCAGCCAGTCCCAATCTCCCCATGTTCCCCTGGTACTTCGTTACCTGTGTTCTGAATCCTGGTGGGGATTGGTCACTGAACATGCACTGTGGCACCAAGAATTCTAGGGTGACTACTTAAACACCTGGTCCTATCTCTCAGTCTGATGATTGCTCCTGGCATGGGCTTCAGCATCAAGGTTCTCTGGGTCATGGCTGCCCCATTCCATGGATACCTCTTCAGTCAGCATGGAGCAAAAGACTGCTTTGGATCCACAGAGGACCAGCTGTCTCCTTCGTGGAACTGGCCGATGATCTGGGATGACTAGGACAGAATGAGGAGATAGGACATTGAACCTTATGCTCTCTCCCCGGGGGAAAGAGTTCTCAAAATGGAGTTCCTTTGTCATCCTTTAGGGGAAGCCCTCATCTCCTTCTACTTCATCACCTCCCAATCCCCCAAAGACTCTAGACCCTGGGGACCAAGTGACTGGATAAGGAGGGAGCAAAGAACCATGGGAACTCTTAGTCATTTACAGCTTCACTCCTTCTCCTTACCCTGAAGGTGTTGGACAAAGACACTGATGCCATTGCTGTCCATGCTGTCAGGGTGCTTACTTCTATCATGAGCAACTCTCCATCGGCCAAGGTAGGGCCCCATTGGGGCGTTGTCTTCAATATGGGGATCCTAACAGTCACATCATCCACTTCCCCAGGTTGTGAGTAAAATGCCTCAAAGCACCAAGGGAATGAGAGCTACTGTCATTATTGTAGGTATTAATATGTGACCAGTGTGGCCCTATGTAATGGAAATGCAGATTTAAAGATCTTCCCTGCCCCTAGGCCCTTTGATTGGCTTAAGAGACTTTGATTGGCTTTAAGAGACTCTGAAAACCTTCCTTGATTTGAAAATGTACTCTGCCTCCTAATAGGCTGAATGTGGTCACATGGAGCCTGTGGTAGGAGGCTTGGTTTTCAGGAATGACCACACCTTGATGCTGTGTGATTGGGCAGTGGGTCAAGAGGGTGGTTACATTCTCTGAGCCAGGAGAAGGCTATATAAACCCTGAGGAGAGGCTTTGCTTTGGGGTTCACTTTGAGAAGTGTTTGATTTGACCAGATGAGACTCTGGGAAGCCATTGTTGAGAGCCCCCGGCTTTGAAAACCCAGATGTTGATGCTTCCCTCTCTGGTAACTGTGATTTGGTATTGATATAATGGTTGGACAGTTTGGAAGCCTGTCTGTTTGATCTGTAAGTTCTGTAACTCTGAAGTTCGGGGTGCTGACCTTTTTCCCCTGAACTAGGTAATAAATGTTTGTTTGATTAAAGTAAGCTTGTTAACCCATTTTGAGTTGCTTTCCTTTTGAAAAGCAGATCTAAGAACCTGTGTTGGCAGTCACCCTGGGGATATTGGGGTGCTTGCTGCTACACCCTAATGCTCTTTCCCACTAAAGGAGATGTTTTTAGAAAGTTTTTTGGGTTTTTTTGCTTTTTTGGAGTGGGGAAGGCAGGGAATTTGGGGTTAAGTGACTTGCCCAAGGTCACACGGCTAGTAAGTGTTAAGTGTCTGAGGCCAGATTTGAACTTGGGTCCTCCTGACTCCAGGGCCGATGCTCTATTCTGTGCTACCTACCTGCCCCTAGAAAGTTTTTTTTTAACTGAATTTTTTCAGTCCCACTTCTCTCCTCCAATTAAGCAAAGCAAACAAAAAAACAAAAACAAAAACAAAACCCTTGTAACAAATACTTATAGTCAAGCAAAACAAATTCCCATGTTGGCCAAGTCCAAAAATATATGCATGATGTTGCATGTTGAGTACATCTCCTCTCTGTCCAGAATTGGGTAGCATGTTTCATCTTTTGTCCTCTAGAATTTTGGTTGGTCTTTGCGTTGATCAGAGTTCTCAGAGTCTGAAGGAGTTCTTTCAAAGTTGTTTTTCTTTATAATATTATTGTATAAAATTGTCCCTTCAGGAAGTGTTTAAGGAAAGAATTGGCTATTCCCACTTGTATGAGGTTCTGAAGAGCCAGGGTCCACCCACCAGAAGGCTGCTCCAGGAATTGCTCAACATGGTAAGAAAATGGAAGTGGGGAAAGGGATAAGGGAATGATGAAATTTCTATTATCAGTCATTTGGCTTAGTGGATATCAAGACACTGCTTGGTCAGATTTGCAAATCTGTTTCTAAGGTTATTCTGAGTTCCCTTGTCTAATTTTCACCAGTCGTTGGACTCTACCTGTATCCCAGATAGGGCACACATGCAGAATTTTTACAAGATAGGGCTGGGTGGGAGTGGCCACATGCAGTGATTGGCATCCAGAAATATTCAAATTATGTCTCTGTATCTCTGTCTCTCCTACCTTAGAGACTGCCTGGTATAGTGAAGAGCATCTGTTTGTTCATTTGTTTTTCATCCATTCATTCATTTTTCTTTCATTAATTCATTCATTCAATCAGTGCTTATTTAGCACCTCATGTCCTGGGTTTCCTAAAAGCTCTTAATAAGTTTTGTTTGTTTTTTTTTATGATTTTATGGTTTAGTCAAACAAGCACTGGGTTGAGACTCCAGAGACTGGCTTTGGAATCCTGGCTCTGCTACTTTCTTACAGAACGCACTTTATCCATATCAACCTCAGTTTCCTTAGCTATAAAATGAGAAGACTGGACTTGATAGTGTCCAAGGTCCCTACCAAATCTTAAGTCAGTGATCCTATTAATAAGAAAGTTTTACTTGGCAAATAACATCAGACTAATTAACTTGGTCTTTTAAATTGAGGGAATTTGGTTCCATGGTGAGACTCTACCACAAGCTTTTCCACTTGTTTTTCTATTCATAGCTCTACTAATCATAGCTTGACTGATTCATAGACCATTAGAGCTGAAAAGCAACTTAGACTATACAATGTCGGAGGGAAAAGGGATCTTATTCATTCATTTTAAAAACATATGGTGTTTGGATAGATAAGATATAGTCCCTATCTTTGTGAAGCTTATAATCTAGTAGGGAGACAAGAGACAAAAATGAGTAGGACATATAATAGTAGATTAGTGCATTTGAGGGATACAGAAGCTTTCCTGGATGAAGTGGCATTTGAATCAGGCTTTCAGAGACAGATAGAAATCTGACTCAGTTGTTTTGGTTAAGGTCACTACTATTTTACCAGTCATCTGGATTTCTGACCTCAGTGCCAATCCCATCCAATCAGTTGCCAGATATTGTCATTTCTGTGTTCACATTCCACGCCCCCCCCCCCCTTTTCTTTCTTTCTTCTTCTTTCAAGTCTCACAGTCATCAAGCACCCTCTGGCCTGGACTATTGTAACAACCTTCTAAATTTGTTTCCTTGCTTCGAGTCTCTCCCCATTCTAATCCAATTATCAGGAGATTTTCTTTGAGCACCAGTCTGTGACAGGTCCCTACAAAATAAATTCTAGTAATCATTCAAAACCTGCTCCCAGACTTTCCATCACAGCCTTGTTATATCTTACTCCTATTTATACACACTCTGATCTAGCTAAACTAGCCTTTTTATTGTTTCTCAAGACAGGAAGATATAAGTTCAAATCTGTTCTCAGACACTAGCTGCATGACCCTGGACAAATCACTTAGCCCTGTTTGCCTCACTTTCCTCATCTGTAAAATGAGCTGAAGAAGGAAATGGAAAACCACTCCAGTGTATCCCAAATGAGGTCAAGAAGAGTCAGACATGACTAAAATGACTGAACAACAGTAAAAATTACTATTAAGCACCATTTCTCATCTCTTTGCCTTTAGATAGACTGTCCCTTAATGCCTAGAATGCCTTCTCCCTTCAGAGCTCAGCATCATCTTCTAAATGAAGCCTTTTCTTATTTCCCCTAGCTGCTAGTGCCTTCCCACATCCCCCGCTGCCAAAAAAAAAAATGATCTCGTATTGATTTGGTCATGTTTGGTGTAGATATACAACAAATCAATACAAGATAAAAAATTTTAATCAGTATATGCACACATCTCCTGGCTAGATTGTAAGCTTCATATGTGGACTTTTTTTTCCCCTCTATCTTCTGTGCCAAGCACAGAACCTGATAAATGATTGTTGATTGATTAGTTGATTGCTCTCTTTGTCTAAGACCTCAGGCGTTCAACAGCTTGGCCTGGCACACAAGACTCACCTTTCCGCCTCTTCGCCCATTACCCCCACCACAGCACCCAGGGCTCAAGGGGCACACACCCACAGTAGGCAAAAATTCCAAGAACACATGATCTCCACAGTCATTCAGCTATCTTCTTCCTTTTTCTACTGTCTCCTCTCTTCCTCTTCTAACACTCTCAGATCCTGTAGTTCTCTATAAGTCACTGTTTTGAGGGCTGGCTTCCAGATAACAAACAGCCCAACTTCTCTCTCTCTCCATTTGGGTACTAGGTGCAAGTAATATCAAAGAAGGAGAGAGGCTGGCTTCTCCCTCATGGCTGTTGTCACTTCCTTCTACCTCCCAGCTCAGCTCTTCTTTTTATCTTACAAAATTAACAGTGTCCCCAAGCTCAGATTTTGTGACTGATCAACTCTCATTCTTTATGCCTCCCTCTAAATACTGGGAGAATTGTGATACTCTTCTTAAAGGGCTAGTGCCGTGCCTCCCTTTCTTTTATAATGTGCTCTCCAAATTAATCAAGTTAAAAGGTACTGAAATCCAAAGAAATTAAGTTCCCAGTCTTATCCCCAAAGTGGCTTAGCTGCTTTGCAAGACTGGCATGAAGATCAGAAGCAAAAATGTAAGAATCAGTGAATGTCCGTGCTGGAAAGGACCTTATAGACCAGGGGATTCAGCCTCTTTTTTTTTTGTTACAGATGAGGGTGCTAATGCTGAGGGGGCTGAGCTGCCCGAAATCATGTAGTTAATAATGGCAGATACAGGATTTGAGTCTGGATCTTGGGACTCCAAGTCCACAGTGTCTTTTCCACTCCTGTGCTGGGATTAACTTCTTTTTCTCCTACCCTGACAGGCTGTGGAGGGGGACCACAGTGTCTGCCCACCTCTCCCCATTCGGAATGAGCAGCCTCTGCTGATTCTAGCCCAGTGGCTTCCAGTCCTGACCTCTAGTGACCTCCAGGTGTACCTTTCAGAGAGGCTCCGTCTCCTGTGTGATGGGGGCCCTCTCAGCCGCACCACATGTGTGAAAGCTGGCCTGGTAAGCTACCTGTTGGAAGCGCTGGGGACGGAGCCAGCTCTGAAACGCCAGGCTGCAGAGCACCTCCTGGAACTCCTGCAAGCCCTGGGGGGCGTCTCCCTGCGGCCAGCAGAGCTGAGGTGCCTTTTCCGCCTGCTCTGGACAGAGCCAGGCAAAGGTGCCCATCCCTACACTGCTGCTGTGATCCGGGCTCTGTCAGGAATGGCCCGTCAGAAGGGGCCGGAGCGGGCCCTCCGCTACTTCGACCTGACGCCTAGCATGGCAGGCATTATGGTGCCTTCTATCCAGCGGTGGCCAGGGCCTGCCTTCTCCTTCCATGCCTGGCTCTGCCTTCACCAGGAGCCACCCACCCCCAGCCTCCAAAGGGGAGGATGCTCCGTGTTCCACCCTGCTGGCCCCCCTCAGCTCAAGAGGAAGCAGCTCTACAGGTAAGGAGGGAATTGGTGGGATGTGACTGGTGGGTGGTGATTTGTGCCCCATGAGGAGGAGAAGGAGGAGGTGGCAGTCCTTACAGTCAGGTCAGACCCAGAGGATCAGGGCTGGACAAAGGGAATCTAGAGCCACACAGAATTTGCTTCCTAAGATGTCAAGCTGGGAGATATCTCAGGCACAGAGGGGGAAAGAGTCCCAGAGAGAAGTGACTTGCTCAAGACCACATAACTAGGAAATAAAGAGGTGAGATTACAGCTCACATTCTTCACGTCCAAATCCAGAGCTCATTCCCTTAACACTGTCAAGTCATAGGACCTGAATTTGAGTCCCAACTTCTGCTCACTACAGGTGTGACTTTGAGTAAATCCCTTCTACTCTCTGGGCCTCAGTTTCTCCCTCTGGAAAATAAGAGGGTTGGACTAAATGATCCCTGTGGTCCCTTGCAGCTTCAAATCCTATGATCCTTTGACAGGAACTGTGCCTCCTTTCATCTCTGTAGCTTCCCCAGTACTAAACAGAATGCCCTACACTTAGGAGGCATATAATAAGTGTTTGCTGAATTAGATTCAGGGTGGTAAATAGGGGGATATAATTATGTGCTTGGGTGGCATGTGGGCTGGTGGATGGTGAGTGGGAGGGCATTGGCACCGTTGCCATTAATGAACCAATGCCCCGAGGCACTGGTGTCCACAGGGGCCACCTCCCCTGCTTACTCTGTCTGGGAAGGGAAGGTGACAGCAGCCCATGGTGGGGGCTGTACCCGGCCCAGCTTTTTCACACCCAGTGGTACAGGCTTCGAGGCCTTCTTCACACCTTCTGGAATGCTGGTGGTAGCTGTGTGCACCAGGAAGGAGTATATGACAGTATCGCTGCCTGAATTCCCCTTCAACGACTCTGCCTGGGTGAGCAGGGATACGCTGGGAGGTGGAAAAGGTGGAGTTTAAATCCTAGGCACGTCTACCTCCTCTCTGTCTCTTCCTTCCTGCCCTCTCTCTGCCTTTTCCCAACCTGTGTCTGTGAGCAGTCTTGATAAACTCCTCAATGAAGATTGGGAATCATAGTGTGGGAGAGTGGAAAGAACCCCATTCTTGAAGTTGGTATACTTGGGTTTAGATTCTGACACTCACCAGCTGTGTGGCCTTGTGAAGTCTGAATTTCTGTTTACTCTTCTGTAAAACAGACATTAATATTCGACCCAACTTTGAGGGGTTGTCGTGAGAAAAACATTTTAAACACTTTAAAGTGCTAGGTAAAAACGATCTGTTCTATATCAGTCATAGAATGTCAGCGCTGAAGGGCGTCTTGGAGACAAGGTCGTTGGGTTTGAAGTGACAGTCCTGTGTTTACCCAATAGAATGTAATCTCCCTGAGAGCGGGGCTGTGTTCCGTTTTGTCTCTGTGTCCCTGGCACATAGTAGGTGCTTAACAATTTCTTGAACTGGGTCAAATTACATCTGCTGCCCACATAATTTATCTTATCTTTCTGAGACTCCATTTCCTTCTTGTTAGATGAAGATATGAAGTTAGATAGTTTCCATGGCCCTTTCCAGATCCAAATTCAACAGCAATTTAATCCAAGCCTATCATTTTGAAAATAAGTCACAGAGAGGAGAAGAGACAAGGCCATTCAAGACTAGGAGCCAGGTTTCTTGAGTGCTGGACTAGTGACCTTTCCTCTATCATGGGGATTTCAGTACCTGCTAAGTACCCAGCCCTGTCCTAGGTGCTGTGGGGAATATGATCAAAGGATAATGTATGGCTTGGCCAACCTTAGAAAACCCTAGTCTGCTGAGGAAGATCCTGTGGCCATCCACCTCCTTTTTCAGATGAGAGAAGACAAAGTCCCAGGAACAGGACCCAAGGCATCCTTGGACAGGTGGCAGGGTGGGGACTTGGTAGAACCAGCCCTGAAAACCTCCTGCTTCCCAAAAGAGAACACGAAGTGTCTGATGTAAAGGGTTCTCCTTTCAGCACAGTGTTGCCATCATCCATGTTCCTGGACGCCGACCCTTCAGCCAAAACTTGCTGTACATCTACGCCGATGGGCAGCTACTGAAGACAGCCCCACTCCGCTGCCCTTCCCTCAACGAGGTGAGTGTTGGGTTGGGGGAACTGGACTATGTACTTCTTGGCCCCTTCTCCCAATGGATCATGAAGGCAGATTGACCTTCCAAAGAGTGAGTGAAGGTACGGGAGGAAGATTGAAGAGGCAGGGGGGATCTTTTCTCTAGCAGCCTGTTTTCAGATACTACATATACCAGATAGTCATGCTGTTTTCCTAGTCATACCAAGATATTTCAACTTCTACCACGGTAAATGTTTACAGAGATAGCCCACAACAAAAGCGCTCTGGGGTCCTCGGTAATATTTAAAAATGTAAAAGGTTCCTGACACCAAGTTTGAGAGCTGCTGCTATAGTCTAATCTACTTCAATAATTTTTTTAAAAAATTTAAATTCTGAACTCAAACACCAAATAAAACAGGCATTTCCATATGTATAGTAGAAGAGAAAAGGAGAATTAATTATACATGAAATTATGAATCTGTTATGTGTAACTTTTCAAGTATATAATAAATTCAAAATATAAAATAAATTCGGTGGGTAACCCATTCGTTTTTACCCAGAAGGAAACTGAGGCCCATGAGGTTGTGACTGGTCCACAGCAAGGAAATGAAAAGCTAGGACTAGACCGCTGATGCCTTAGATTCAGTCCTAAGCACTACATGGCCACCTGCGCCCAGCCCCTATGCCCTGTATCACATAGATAGCAACCAAAGCAAGGTCCTACAGGTGTCCCTCCCCTCAAGCTGGTTTTCTATGGGCTGGTTCCAGTTGTAAGTGTATTTTGGGAGTTTCTTGGGTGCTACAAATATCTTCAGTCCACTTTGCATCCCCCAGCTCTGACCCCAGTACCCTACTTGGTTCTACTTGGCTCTACTTGGATCTACAGGCCACCCTCCATTACCTAAACACTGTAGCCTTTGCCAGGGGATATCCTAGCAGAATTCCTGATCCCTGTCCTTCTTCATAGACAATGGCAGCATGATATAGTTTAAAAGTTCTTAAACTTTTTGGTCTCAGGATCCCTTTATACTTCATCCTTTATACAAAAATTATTAAGGAAAAAAGAGCTTTTGTTTATGTGGATTATCTATCTATAAACACTGTATTAGAAATTATCTTATGAAAATAATTTTGGCCTCACAGACCTCCTGCTTTCCAAAACAGAACACGAGGTGTCTGATGTAAAGGGTTACCATACTCTGATAACTTTGTATAATAGAGAGAGTACGGACCTGGGTGTCAGGAGGCCTGGGTTCCAGTTTTGTCTTAGATTCTAAATAATTCTGTGATCTTGGAAGAGCCACTTCTCTTCTCTGGGACTTTGTTTCCTTGTGTCTAAAATGGGTATAATACCTCCAGTTGTGGGGAAAATGCTTTATAATGTATTATAGACACACAAACATTTTATTGTTCTCTCCCCCTGCTTCTGTTCTACTTACTTGTCCCAAAGTAGGGCACCCCCAAGAGCTGCATGATCGCTGGTGAAGAGAGATTAGTCTGCTACATCCTCCCCATTCCCTACACTTGTTATGTCTCAAAGTGAAGAGCCTAAGACTATATCCTCCAACAGTTCCAGCAGCATGGCCTTAGAAGCATGGCCTCCTGAGAATTATAGTCACTCACCAAGGCCCCTCTCTAAAGAGAAGGTGGGGGATCCAGAGACTGGGCCTAGTCATTCATTTATCTCAACACATTAATTAACCACCTATGGTATACAGAGGACTATGCTAAGCACCAAGACTCAGTGGGATGATATATAATTTAGGTAAGAAAGACGCAGGTCTCAAAAGTAGTAGATTTCCAGAAATTTTGAAAATTGAAAGTTTTGTGGAGAAATTTGAAATATACATATAATGTTAAAACCTCCTTTTCAAATCTAAAGTCATTCTGTTAGTACAAGAACAATTAAATATGTTAAGGATAACTGTTTATAACATGACCCATTTTGGTATATTTTGAGCTCATAGAATCATTGAAGTCAGAGCTGAAAGGCCTAGAAATGTTTCTCAGTGTTTGTGTGTACTCATAGGGGATGTATTTTTTAATCTGTATTCATAAATTTTTTAAACCAGAAATAAATCTGAAGGGGAAAAAGGTTTTTTTTTCTCCCTAGTTTTTTCCCTTTTATTTCTTTTGTTGGCCAGTGTGGTTATATTAGGAAAAGTACTAGATTTGGATTCAGAGAATATGAGCTCAAATTCTAGCTGTTACTTCTACTCTGTGGAGTTCAATTTCCTCCTCTGTAAAATAAAGGGGTTGGACTACATCGTTACTAAGATCCTTTTCAGTTCTAAAGTCCATGATCCTATGAGTTTGAGTGGGGTTGGGTCTGTACAGAGACTCTAGCCCTCACTCATCTCTGCCCTCTCTCTTTCTTGTTGTTTTTGTCTCTTTTCCTAGTCTTTCTCTTCCTGTTGCATTGGCTTGGCTGGCCAACGAACCACAACGACCACCATCTTCCCTGGTCCAGCCTACCCACCACAGCTGCCATTCTCTGCCCACCCATCCCTCTCTCGATCTCAGTCTTTCCCTGCCAGCATGTCTTCTTGGGGGCCCAGTGCCAATGTGGCAGGGTCCTCACGGGAGGGAGGAGTGAACACCACTCTGGCTGGGAGCCAGGACACGGAATGGGGCAGCCCTACCTCTCTGGAGGGCCAGCTGGGCTCTGTTGTCATCTTCCATGAAGTCCTTCAACCAGCACATATCAGAACCCTTTTTACCTTGGGTATGTAATTCTCATGTCCAAGGGGGTTGGTGAGAGGGAAAGAGGGTTGAAGATAAGGGCTCCTTTCCATGCCATCTTCAAACACTAAACACTTTCCCCTTATTGGGCGGGTGGGAGGAGGTAATTTTGTTCCATATCAGTTCCCCAGAATGGGATAGCCCAAGCTATCCAATTAAATCACAGCAAGACAAGCTGGAGGCTAGAGGTCTGGCTCCTGATTGATTGAAAATGCTTTCTTATATCACACATTCAATAAAAATTTATTCAGCATAGTGTATATTCGAGGTGTTATGGAAGGGAGAAGGATAGGCAGGAGAAAGGTTATAGAGATGAATGAAACATAACCCTTGCCCTCAGAGAGCTTACAGTCTATTTGGGAAGTGAGGCATGATGTGTTTATCATCATGAAAAGTTCAAAAACAGTCAGTGAATGACAGCTGCCAGCTTAATTTGATTGAAACATTTATTAAGTGCCTACTATGTGAAAGGCCCCATTCTTGATCACTGGGAATAAAAAGACATTCCTTGCCTTCAGGTATTAACAATATAGCAAGGAGAGGATACATATTTGTACCTATATAAGTATAGTTTGAGATTGCTTTAAAGCCATCTTGGGAGCAAAGGGGAGAGCCCAACAAAGTTCAGTAGGACTTTCATAGCTAATAGTCTGTTTTGGCAGGAGCATGAAAAAAACTAGAAGGAAGTAAGGCTAGAAAGGTAGACTGGTGCCAGATTGTAGAGAAAACTGAATGCCTTTCTCTGCACATATTTTATTCTATGGGTAATAGGGAACCATTGATGGTACTTGAAGGCAGTTACATGGTCAGATATGTCAGATTCATATTCTAATTTGGCAATTATCATCCTTGGGCAGGGCTACAGGGAGAGGTCACTGAGGTTGGAAGCAGTCAGAGAAACATTTACAGAGCTGAGAGGCAAGGCATTTGTGTTCCCCAGGCAAAAGTGTAAAAACTACCTGTATGTGTGCACACACACTCACACATACACATATAGGTTGTAGGATGTCTCCCAGAGGCTTTGAGCTTTACTTTAATCCCTGCACGTCATGGAGAGTAGGGATTCTGCTACTAAAATGATGTGCACTCGTAAGAAGTCATATTAAAAAAGGGCCCTGCCCCCTGCGGTGCCCCTCTCTGTCTTGCACCTTGTCCCTGGACCAGCTCTGTTTCTTGGCAGAGCTGACTCTGGGTAGAGTGAGACTGAAGGATGGGACAGTTAACAATGGCATCCACATCTGGTGCCAGGGAGGCTCCAGAGAACAGACCCATCATCCCAATGAAGGGAGCCCAGATGTGTGAAATGGGGGAGGGGCATGGGACCAGGCTAAATCAACACCAGCCAGTTGTCTTCTTTTTTTTGAGGGGAGGAGAGGATGGGGTGAAGGCCTGACACTTTTTTCCTTCTCCAGGGCCCAATGAGACATCTCCCTTCAAACCAGAGGGAGAAATGCAGGAGCTCAGCAACAAGATGCTTCTCCACTACACACCCCAGGTTCCAGCCCTGCCACTCCCTGTCCCCCACCTCTAGCCCAGTCCTCCATCTCTGTCCTGTCTCCACTGTTTCTGTCCTTTGTATTTTACCCTCAGCCTTGAAACTCTCCCTTTCCCAGTCCCCTTTTGTCTATTTCTATCACCATCCCCCATCTCCACCCTCATTCCTCCCAGCTGTCCCTCATTTTCCATCCTCCGCCCCATCTGCTACTCCTACTCCCTACAATCATCTCTTATTTTTTATCCCTATCCATCCCCATCTTCCACCCCCTCCACCCTTTACCATATACCTACCACCTGCATCCTCCTCTCTCACTGTGACTTCATTCCTCTTTCTTACATCCCCCAGAACCTTTTGTCCCCTATTTCCCACAACCTTCTCATATCTGCCATCCTCTACCCTCTTTTTACATCCTCTATGTTCATTCCTCACCCCAATCTTCCATCTCCACCACTGCCCACTATTGGGTTCCACTCTAAAGTCCCTATCTTCATTCTTATACTCAGGGCAGAGTTTGAGGGCTAAAATGGGTTGTGAGGATGATTTCTATGTAGTAGGGCTGTGGACCCCTAGGTTCTTCTCCCCATCCCCAAATATGTCCTAGCCTGGGGGAGAAAAGAATTTCCAGGGAGTGGGGAGGGGCCATATGGGTCACAGGAACCACTTTTCCTTTTCCCTTCCTTTCCACTGGGTAAGGTTAGTGGGGATTGGAGACCCCCAGGCCCTGATGGCTCACTTTTCCCTTCACTCAGGCCTGTAAGAATAAAATCTGTCTGGACTTGTCTCCTACTCATGGGCTAGATGGGCGCTTAACAGGCCACAAAGTGGTGAACTGGGATGTGAAGGTATGTGAGCATGACGGCAGTCATCGGGAATGTCGTGTGGGTGGGATGAAGTGGGAGGTGACAGCAAAACCCAGGCCTTATGGAATGATGGTGGTCTTTGGATTCCTGGCTCCTGACTGGAGGGTCACAGTGCCCAAGACAGCTGGGATACCTCAGAAACCAATGAAGGCAGACAGGGTCATGGGCAAGAAGGTGGTGATGATGGCTGCACTAGGTCTGAAGGTCAAGGTATCGGAGGTATTGGAGCAGTGAGAGACCAGTCATAGGTTTCCTTCAATACTGTTCTGTTTTTTTAAAATCTGCTTTATTCTATAATCTTTTCTATTACGTTCTGTACTTCTGGTACATTTTGCTCTGTCCTATTCTGTTCATTTAACCTCATTCTGTTCCATCTCCTGGTCTTCCTTTCTGTAATCCCAAGGGCTTTATGATCTAGAGACTAGAAGACGAGACTTCGCTGTGTATAGGAGGCATTGTTTAATGAAGCACCAATTTGTGATTGAGACTGACTGTTTGGGAAAGGTCCAAACAGGGGGAGACCTTTGTAGGCTAGGACTGTATAAATGCTCCCTGAAAGATGGAGTCATGTTGGAGAGTAAGAGGAGGGAGGTGGAGTCCAAGCAGACCTTGGTGCTTGGGGACTATGGGTTCCTGGTGTGCAGAGGGCGGTATTGTGACCCTCATAAGCCTGTCCTCCTGACCCTCACCCTTTTATTCCCTAGGATGTGGTGAACTGCGTGGGAGGGATGGGAGTTCTGTTACCCCTCCTAGAACAGGTGGGTTCCCAGCCCCAGGAAGCTGAGGGACAAGCTGAAACCCATGACCTAGTGGGCCCCGAGCTGACCTCCTCCCACAATGCCCAGGGTCTACTTATCCCCCTGGGTAAGTCCTCAGGTAAGCCTCTTCTCTCTTCTGAAGAGCCTGGGCCCTTGCTGTGAGGGCTCCTTGCTCTCCTATACCTGGATCTGGCTTCTCTCAAGAACCCTTTTCTATCTTTGGGGACTTTTCTGACCCTTTCCCACCACCCCCTGCTTCAGCCTCCTCCTTTAACCAAAACTTCCAACTCCAAATCCCATGAGTATAAGTATGGATACAGTCGAGGGAGTGTGATAGAGTGAAGAAATCTCCAGATTTGGAGTCAAAGGACCTGACTGTGAATCCCAGCTCCTTATGGATCCTTCAGCAGGTTACCTTCCTTCTCTGGGCCAGTGTCCTCATCTGTAAAATGAAGGAGTCAGACTAAATGACTAACCTTTTTTTGTTTCCTGAACTCCCTTGATATTTTGGGGAAGCCTGTGAACCCCCTTTCAGAATCTTTTTTTTTTTTTAAACAAAATAGGGTAGAATCTTTTAAAAAAAAACAACAAAAACAAAAAAATATTTAGGGTTATAAAGGAAACCAATCAGTTAGATTTTAAAAACAAATTCACAGACCCCAGGTTAAGAACTCCTGGACTAAATGGTCTATAAGGTCTCTTCTGGAACCAAATCAGTGAAAAGAATACTACTGATTAGCTTTGTGACCTTGGGCAAGTCACTTAACTTTTATGAGCTTTAGTTTCCCCAGTGAAGATGATCAGATTAGATGGTGTAGTCTGACAAGACTCAGCAGCTTCTCCATTCTCAGGGCCCCTCACCCCCACCCCCAGTTGGGACCTCCTGAGGTCCGCAGTGGGACCCCCCAGTGATAGGTTGTCCTCCTCCATCCCTATGTGACTCTTCCCCTCCCCCAGATCCCACCACCAGCCCCATCCTGCTGTCCTCTCTGCCTTCCCTCCCTCTGACCTCCCCTTCCTCTTCGCCTCCCCTCCACCCAAGAGGGCCGAGTAGAACGGAATGGTGTAGCTGCCTTCTTGCTCATGGTGAAGAATTTTCTCCGAGGACACCTGGTGAATCAGGAGAGCTTGATACAATGCCATGGGCCAGCCATCATTGGGGCATTACTGCAGAAGGTGAGGGCCTATGGAGATGGAGATCTGGGCTCTCTCAGGAGGGGAACGTGGGGCAAGGGAAAAGGGTGGGCTTGTCTTAACCTTTATGACTCAGCTGGTCTATGTGCTCTGAGCTGGGACTTGGCAACTCATTCCCTAGATTCCAGTTTGGGTGTAGTGAATATACTGGGTCATGATGCCTATTTACCATTTCTGAGCCTCAGTTTTCTCATCTGTCAAGTGGGGTAGTAATACCTGATCTATCTATATCCTAGAGTTTTTTCAAGGATCTAATCCTTATGAAAATACTTCATAAACTAAAGCACCCTGCAAATAGAAGGGATTCGTATTACTATGAATTTAGAGCTATAGTGAATCTGGGTGATCATTCTGGCCCCCCCCCCACTTATTTTACAGTTGACAAACTGAGGCCAAGAAAGACCAGGCAGATGTCTTGCCCAAGGTCCCACAGGTAGTGGGAGATAGTGAGCTGGGGCTGTGGGTGACTGAGGGTTAGTGAGGTACTGTGGAAAGAGTAATTGCCTAGGAGTCTAAATTCTCACTCTGCTGCAGTGACCCTCTCTGAGCTTCTCTTTGCTCAGCTATAAAATGAGATGGTTGGCCTAGAACAGGGACATTGAACCTTTTTTGTGTCCTGGACTCCTCCAGCAGTGTGGAAGTGCAGGGACCCCTTCTTAGAGTACTATTTTTAAATCCATAAAATAAATGTATAGAGTTACAAAGGAAACCCAATTATTTTGAAATACATTTGTCAAAATAACTTTTTTAAAGGCCATAGATTCTAGGTTAAGAACTCCTGAGCTAGCTGTTCCAGATAAGGCTCCTTGCCTGCTCCAGTATACTGGATTTCTAAGGAGAGGCAGTATGGTCCAGTAGAAAGAGTATTGGCTTTAGAATCAGAAGATTTAGGTTCACATCCTCCCTCTCTGATTTTTAAGACCTTGGGAAATTCAGCTTCACCTTCCTGGTCTTCCTTTCCCCAGGTCCCCAGCCACTGCATGGATATGAATGTCCTGATGGCCGCCCAGATACTCATGGAGCAGGTAGCCTCTGAGGGCAATGGGCCCCTCCTGCACCTGCTCTACCAGCACCTGCTTTTCAACTTCCATCTATGGAGCCAGAGTGACTTTGCTGTCCGGCTGGGTGAGGCTTGTCCCCTCATACCTCCCTTCTCTTTCCCGAGAGCATGGAGGCAGGAGCTTCACTCCCCTGTGACAGGCAGGGGCAAGGCCTTGGGAGTGTGAAAGATTCCTAAGGGGAGATTGGGTATTGGGGCTCCCCCTTTGCAATAGTGTCTCCTATCCCCATCTCATAATGGGCATTCACCTTCCCTGGCCTAGATGCTAGGAAAAGAAAAGGAAGCATGACTCTATTGTTGAGGAACTACTGTCCTGATAGAGCCAAGGGAGAAATCTTATCAGCTCTGCCCTCAAGGAGCTCCCAGTATGAAGAGGATAAATAGTTCCTGCCCTGGTCTGATTGGGAGATAGGAAGTATGTGCAGAAAATAAACAGTTCTCTCTGCCCCTGGGGCCAGGTCACATTCAGTACCTGTCCAACACCATTAAGGAGCACAGACAGAAGGTTCGAAAGAAATACGGAGTCCAGTACATCCTTGACTCAGTGCGTGCCCACTACAGGTGAGGGGGCAGGGGACAGAGTGGCAGCGGCAATGTTCTTCTCCTCCTCCTTTTCTCTCTCTTTCTCTCTCCTTCTTTTCTCCCTATCCTGTGTCTATGCCTTTGTTCATCTCTCACCTCTGCTTTTCCCTTCCTTGTGTCTCAGCCCACAGAGGGAGCGTCCCCTTGCCGAGGATGACTTAAGAACAGTGCAGACCTCCCTGTTCAGTCTGGTCAAGGAGTTCCTGGCCCGAAGCTTCTCCCCAGAGGAGATGCATGCAGTGCTCAGCTACCTCGCTGGGTCCAGTGATGAAGGCCAGGTACAAGCAGGGCAGGCTGAGAGCGGGGGTAGGGCAACTGGGTGGCTCCTAAAAAGGTGCATGGACCTGGAGGAAGCAGAGGAGAGCAGCCCTAAGGACCTGGGCGGGGTGCAGAGCTCTGTGCTAGGCACTAGGGAAGATGCAGAATTTATATATGACCATGTCCTTATGAGCTCACAAGACTAGGAAGAGCAGAAAGCACTAGTACAGATGACCATAACACACAATATTCATTGATTCATGGAATATCCTCCTTCAATGCTTCCTCAGTTCAATATAACAAACCTCTATTAAATATCTATTCTGTACAAGGCACCTTATAAGGTTCTGGGAATTCAAAGAAAGAAATCAAAAAAATAATTTCTGCCTTAGGAGCTTATAGTTTTTCTATAGGCCACAGCATGTAAACAAGATAATATGAAAAAAGAGGCAACACTAGCAGTCGATGGGGGTGGGGAGAGTTCAGGAGAGGCTTCCTAGGAGAGGCGGTCCCTGAGCTGAGCCTTGATTTGATAGATTTTGGAGAGGCTGACGAGAAAAGGAAAGGGCATTCCATGCAGGTTGTGAAGGGCTTTAAATGTTAGGCTGAGGAATTTGTACTTTATATGAGAAATAATGTGGAAGGTGAATAAGATTTATCAACTGATTGGATATGGGGAGTGAAGGAGAGATAAGTCAAGAATGATTGTGATTTGGGGAATCCAGGTGACTAGAGGTATGATGGGATCTCCAGTAGAAATAGGGATTTATGGCAGAAGGCAGTACATTCAGTAGGGGATGTATTAAGTTTGAGATGCTACAGGACACCCAGGCAGATAACCAGCAGATAATGATTCAGTACTGGAATTCCAGTGAGCGATTGGGGCTGGTTACGTAGGTTTGGGAGTCTTCGTAGAGCTGATCATTAAACTCAAGGGAGCCAATTAGCTGACCAAGATAGAGGGAGTAGAGAAAGAAGAAGGCCTAGAGGGAATCTTGGGGACCTCCCAAGAGTTAGAGGCAAGGCTTGGATAATGAAGACTGAGGAAAGAAGACTGAAAAGGGCAGCCAGGCAGGGAGGAAGATGACTGAGAGAGAGCAGTGTCACAAAAGTTAATTATGGGGGCGAGGAGCAGAGGCTATCTAGGATAAGAAAGTGGCTGGCTACGTCGAAAGTCACAGAGAGGTCAAGGACGATGAGGACTGGAAGAAGGTCATTGGATTTAATCTTTACATTGGCAGCCTTGGAAAGAGTAGCAGAAGGATCAGAAATGTAATGGCAAGAGACTGAGAAATGAGTGGGGGAAAGAAATGAGCAAGGACCATTTTTTCTAGGAATTTAGCTGATATAAAGATATAGAATAATAGCTTTGGGGATTGACAGGGTCAAATGAAGCTTTTTTTAAGGTTCAGAGAGTCCAGGGAATGTTTTTAAGTAGCAGGGAAAGGAATCAGTAGATAAGGAGAAAATGAGGGAGAAGGGAATATCATGAAGGGGACAAACTGTCAGAGGAGCAGAGAGGGGATAGGATCAAGGATACACGTAGAGGGCTTGGTGTGGGTGAGGAGAAGAGCGTCTTTGTCACTTGGATGTGACCCTGGGCTCTCAAAGTCTCTGCCAAGCTTTACATTAAGAAAGAAAGTCTTCCAACACAGTCCTAGGGATGGGAATAAATGCAGGGGCTTGGCTGCCTGGGGATAGAAATTTAAACCCACTAAGACATGGAGTGGTGGGAATTTGCTTGGGTCAGGGGGAAGATCCACAGTGACAAAAAATCCCAGATTCTTGAAGTATTCTAAGAAAAGTGCAAATAGCATGCCATGAGAGATCCCAGGGAGAAAAGAGGGATGTCAAGGAAGGCTTCTGTAAGAGGTGCCATTTGAAATGAGCCTTAAAGGATGGATACGAGTTCAACAAGAGAGTGGGGCGCAGCCTGAAAGCTGGCACAGTGACCAGGATGGGAAGCAGGCTGTGTGGGGAATGGGAGGCATGTAGGGGGATGTCTTGCCTTTTCTGAGTCCTGGGCAGAATCTGTGGGCTCTGAGTGACTCTACTTCCATCCTAGGTATGTGGTATTTTGGACATGCTTTTGAACCTGCTACGGAGCTCACCGGTCCAAGAGCCCCTTTGCACCTTCCTGCTAGAGCCAAATAATGTGGAAGTACTGTTTGCCCTATTGGTGCACAGGTCCTTCTCTGACCAGCTGCGTGACAAGGTCTTCAAGGTGAGCCATTGTCCCCTCCTTCTCTTCTTCTAGCCCCTGCCATGGGAACTACACCAACATCTCCATTGGAGACTTGAATGAGGATCCAGGCATGAGCTTTGTGGGCATGCCTATGCCAGTATCTCAGGGAGAATGGGGGGCTTTGAGGGCTGGAGGCAGAAGAGGACCATGCCACTCAGTGTTGTATCTTCTCAAGAGCATTAGTTTGGGGGTCAGAGAATCTTACTTTAAATCCCAGAGTTCCCCCTCCCTTTACATCTGCAAAGCCTTTGCCAACTCACAAGCTAGAGATATGTGTGTGTGTGTGTGTGTGTGTGTGTGTGTGTGTGTGTGCTCGAGCGCGTGTCTGTATATTAGTGATTTCTCTAAGCAGTGTGACGTTGTGGATAGAGTGTTAGGCCTGGAGCCCAGACAACCTGGGTTCGAATCCTCCTTCTCACACTTAACTGTTTGACCCTGAACCCTGTTTTGGATGTTCTTAGCAAAGATACTGAATGATTCGATATTTCCTTCTCTAGTTCATTTTATAGATGAGGAAACTGAGGAAAACAGGGTTAAGGGAATTCCCCTGGGTCACAGAACTAATTAGAGTCTGAAGCCAGAGTTGAACATAGGATGATGAGTTTTCTTGACTCCAGACCACACACTGTATCAATTGTGCCACCTAATTGCTCCCCCCAAAATTAGGTGGCACAGGTTGTCCCAGCTAGAATAGAAGATCTGCAATCAGTCATAGGACCTGGATTCCAGTCTACTCAATACTTAGCAGTAGAAAGAATATTAGATTTTTAGAAAATCGAGGATCATCCCATAGAGCTGTTAGCTCATAAGACATAGAATTTAGAGCCAGATAGTCCAGCCCACTTGACAAAGGAGCAAACTCTAAGACCCCGAGGAGAAAAGTCTTGCTGGAAATTGTACAGGTGGGAGAGTGGAGGTTTGAATCTAGACCCCTGGAGATCCTGACTCCTAACCCAGGCTTCTTTCTGCTTCTGAGTCCTTGTGCTAGAGAACAGGACCTTGCAGGGAGCATGGGCATCAAGCTATCCTTTTCTCACCTTGGCTCATCTCACTCTCCTTCTGTCTTTGGCCAGATCCTGAATAAGCTCTTGAAGAGTGATCGAGTGCCCGAACGTTGTAAGCATCGGCTCAAGTTGAAGGACTGTGGTCTCCAAGGCCTCATTGCCTGCCTGCCGGATGGGCCTGTCTCCTCTCACCTCTGCCGGGGCCTCTCTGAGCAGGTCCTGAGTGCAGGTAGGGTTGGAGGTGAGACAGTGGGAAGAGAGCAGGGGAGATCTGGGGAGTTTCTGGAGTTGGAAAGGTCTGGGCATGTGTAACACCAGATTGGTGAACTATGGAATTCAAGAATGGGGGTCTTAGAATTACATTCATTCACCAGATATTTCTTTAGTGCTCTGTGATGGGCCAGGAAGAGACAGTACCCTACCATCATCTTAAAGGTTTTAGTGGAAGAATGTGAGGGAAAATCCGAGTCACTTATTAGTGGGTAGGTCTGGAGGAACAGGACCAGGGAAGCCAAGAGAAGAGTAATGAAAGCAGTCTGTTCCTTTAAGAGGTGGGGGCCTTAGTGGTCTAACACACAAGGAGCCAGTTATCCTCCATTTGCTCTTGCAGACTGCCCAAACCTCAAGGACTTGGTAGCTGTTGTATATCTGTCCCACCGTGCCCAGCTCAGTGTCCGCCTGGACATGTGTAGGAAGGTGAGTTGCAAGCTGGGGCCTCCTAGGAGTGGGGACTACAGATGAAAGGAAAGGGGCTTATGACCCAGGAACCCAGAAAGGAGAAGAAAGGGTTAAGAGGGAAGAGACCAGCCCCAGGGCTAACTGGGGACTAGGACAGGATGCCCATACTGCCCCTACCATTTCTCCTTCTCTTCCCCCCTCTTTCAACCCTCTTCAGAAGCAAGTTGGTGTCATGGAAAGAAGGGGGGTGGGGTGGAAAGGAAGATTTGAGCCTAAACTCCATGAGAAACAAGGAGGATGAGCCAGTGGTTGGTAGATGCTTCCAAAGTCTCCAAATAGGGTGATATAGAGAGTTTGAGTTCCTTTCTGGTGAGATGATAATAGAATGATCAGGATGCTTCCAGACAAACATGGAGCCATCAGCACAGTGAGAGGCAGCTTGTTGTAGTTGATAAAGTACTGAGCTTGGGGTCAAGAAGACCTAGGGAGACAGGAGTTCAAATCCTGTGTTTCCCACTTACTACTTCCATGACCAGATTATCAGATGAGATATAATGTATGTAAAGTGCTTTGCAAGCTAAAAGCACCCCCACAAGCTGTGATGACTGTAAGTCAGGTGTCAGCCTCTTCATCTATGAAATAGGCCTCGGAGGGCCCTTCCAGCTCTTGAGCTATGGCCTTCGGAGCCTGTGATTTCTAAGGTACCTAAAGCCATGATCCCATGAGAGAGGGATTCAGAAGACCTGTGTTGAAATCCTGGCTTTGTCACTTATTAGCTGTGTATAGTTGGACATGTCACAACCTTTAAGGCTCTGTGAGCCTCAGTTTTCTACTCTGTAAAGTGGGGTCAAGAATATTTATTATAGGATCATGGGTTTTAAAGTTGGAAGGAGCCTGAGAGACCATCTGCTGAAACCCCTTTACTTTCTGGATGAGGAAACAAGGTCACATAGGTAAATGAGAGGCAGGACCAAGGTTTGAATCTGGGAGTTTGGAGTTTACTCTCCAGTGTTTTTTCACTACAATGCCCTTCCACCTCCCAGAAGTGAGGAAAGTGTTTTGTCAAATTTGAGGGGCTGTAAGAATGGGAGCTGAGAGATGCTGGTTTAATCCCATGCAGCTGTTCCACCTGATCTATGGGCAGCCAGATATGGTGCGGCAGCTGGCCCGGCAGGTGGGCTGGCAGGACATCCTAACACGTCTGTACGTCCGAGAAGCCCCTGCTGCCCCCTCACCGAACCCCCCGGAGCCAGCCCCTGCAGAGCTGAGTGGCGACGTCTTCCTGCCTTTGCCTTTTGAGGCCTCTCTTGAGTCTTCCGAGAGCTTTCCAGAGACTGAGGCCTCACCCCCTGACAGTGTGCGACACTCCTCCTCCGACAGTGTGCGACACTCCTCCTCCTCTGCCGTGGTCCCCAGTGATCCACCGTCTTTAGAAGCTACCTACCAGCCACTCTCACCCTTCTGTTCACCTTTTGACCTGGGCCCGGAACTGGCCAGCACAGGGTCTGGGGCCACTGTGGGTAGTGGTGAGAACCTGACCCCCGTCAGCCTACCTAGCACACCATCTCCACTGGAAGGGGGACGGCCTTTCCCACCCCTCCGGGGCCGCCACAGCTCCAGCCTCTCCAATGTGCTGGACGAGACCAGCTTCCAGGAGCCCAGCCTTGGGGATGATACCTCCAACACCAGCAACCCTCAGGTCAGGCCTTTGTGGGGAACGGGTCTCAAGGGGATAAACTAGGGCCATGGTTCATTCAGCCTGGAATAAGGGAAGGACTGTTGAATAGGGACAATGGAGACCTTGGTAATGGTCCAGAAAGGGACATGTCACAGCCTCTCTGGGTCTCACCTGTTAAAGGAGGATATCACCTTAACCTGCTTAATAAGTAAAAACCTTTTCTAGTCCACACAGTCCTGATGCTATGGAGATACATGGTGCCTGGCTGGCCCCATGCTATGAACTTCTGTGTCTCCCTTTTTATCATTTCTCTCTCTCTCTGTCTCTGTCTGTCTATCTCTCTTGCTCTCTCTGTCTCTGTCTGTCTGTCTGTCTGTCTGTCTGTCTCTCTCATCTCCTTCAAGGCCCAGATCCTCCAGGACACCCTCCCTGGATGGCTACCCCAATCTATATTGATCTTTCCCTCTTGAATTCTTTTTGCTTACACTTTCTGCACCTCTCGGCTGGTATTTATTCTTTTTGACCACTCAGTTATTGCTGTCTTCCATGGTTATCAAAGTGTTTTTAGCCAGTCTTTATCCAACTAGACTTAGGTTCTTAAAGGTCAGGGGTCTTGTCTTAACCATCATGTTCCCCGTAGCTCCCAGATCTGTGCCTTTCATATAATGGGGCAGTGTTAGATAGTGGAGAGAATATTAGAGCTGGAGTCAGAGACCTACAGCAGTCATGTTATTTCTCCAAGTCTGCTTTTCTCTTCTGTAAAATGGGGGTAAAGTCCTTGAACTGTCTCTGTCATGGGACTATTGTAAGGAGAGGGCTTTATCATCCTTTAAGAGCTCTAGAAAGGGGAGCTGCTTACTCTGGGGGCTTGGGAAGGAGGAGGTTGAGAAATCTAGCAGTGGTGATAGAGGCTGGTAACTCTAGCAAGGGTGGGACGGCTTGGTTCAGACAGTCACCATCCTGGAAGACAGAGCTGGACTGGATGGTCTCCTGAAATGGCTTCCAGTATAAGGATAATGTGTATGATGATCCTCTGAGGAATCAGAAGTGATTCTCTGATAGTTCTTAATATTTCTATGATTCTGTAAGAGATCTGGGATGCGCATTTATTTGGTGAATCCAGTCTCTTCTCCCAATGCCACCCTCTTATCCTTTCCTTAGGACCCTGACCCACTCTCTCCCAGCATCCTCCTCAGCCTCTTCCCCTTGTCCTCCAGTACCCTTGCCTCAGCCTCCAGAACCCCATCTCCAAATGTGGGGCACGATGCCTGCTCCATTGTGGCCCTTATGGGAGCTCTTGGGCAGGAGCCTGTCTGTGGCTCAGTCTTCCTCTCCCAAGGCAGGGAACAAGAAGCAGGTGAATCTCCTTAGTGGGGCCAAGACTGGAGCCTGTGTTCTTCTCTCCCCTGAACTTGTCATGATTTTACCACTAGCAAGCCCCAGAGGAAGAACTATGCAATTTGCTGACCAATATCCTGTTCTCGGTGACGTGGCGCGGCGTGGAGGGTGACGATGAAGCCGCGTGGCGTGAAAGGGGCCAGGTCTTCTCAGTTCTCACAAAACTGGGGGCTGCTGGGGAGCTGGTGCGTCCCCCTGATGAAATCAAGCGCAGGTAAGGCTGTCCAGGGTCCAGTCTGGTGACTTGTCAAGGGCTCTCTCTAAAGCCACGGGGCTGGGAGAGAAGGGTGTGGGGGTCACGGAGGTGGGGAAAGGCTAGGATGGGTGAGATAGGGAAGCACTGAAGGAGGGAGGCTGAGGCTTGAGCATGCTGGGGGAGAGGGGCAGGGCCTGGACAGAACCACTAGAGGAAGATAGGCCCAGAAGAGGTGGGAGGCCATAGTGCTGGGAGACAGGAGGTAGAGTTAAGGATACATTGTGAAGAAAGGATCAGGAACTGGCAAATAGAGGAGAGAGAGAGTCAGAGTTTGGGGAAAAGTTTTGGGAGAGGCCAATGAGAAGAATGGCATTGAAGGATAGGAAGAGGGGTTAGGGGGACGGCTGGAGATGATCAGCGGTTGGGGAATCTAGGGAGAGGGGCAGGGCTGAGAGGCAGCCTGGGGGGCAAGGGGAAGAATCTGAGAGGATGCTGGGAGAGAGCGGGGCAGGGTCCTAAGGAAAGGATGAGAGGGCGGCATCGGGAGAAGAGGCTCGGGAAAGGCATATCTAAGTAGAGACTTT
Source organism: Gymnobelideus leadbeateri (assembly GCA_011680675.1). Taxonomy (NCBI): domain Eukaryota; kingdom Metazoa; phylum Chordata; class Mammalia; order Diprotodontia; family Petauridae; genus Gymnobelideus; species Gymnobelideus leadbeateri. The sequence goes on from WOXC01009912.1 coordinate 306,528, forward strand.
GACAGCTGCTCAGGGTGTCAGTGTAGCAAGAGAACAGTGGCCTTGGGAGGTCAGGGAAGAAACCTGTCTGTCCCTCGCTATTCCTAGCCTCCTCGAGATGATGCTGGATTCAGCCCTGACCGACATTCAGGAAGCCCTGCCTGTGGCCCTGCCCAGCCTTACCCACCACGTGCTGAAGCTCCTGCGTTTGCTACAGGACTTTCTGCACTCTGAGGGCCATGGGAACCAGGCTCTGTGGAGTGAGAAGGTGTGTGTGTGTGTGTGTGTGTGTGTGTGTGTGTGTGTGTGTGTGTGAGAGAGAGAGAGAGAGAGAGAGCAGGGCATAGAGGGAGGTGTGCAGCAGCTTGGGGTGTGTGTCTGCCTGCCGTTGTATGTGTCTGAGTGTATAGAAGGCTTTCTTTGAGCCTTCTGCAAATGCTCAGACCTTGGTCCTTAGGAGGCAGTGTGGCTTGGGGGTAAGGGCACTGGCTGCATTCAGAAGGACCTGGATTTGAATCTCAGCTATTTACTTACCAGCTTGGATGTATCATCCCCTTTACAAACCTCATGATGCAGCCCACCATCCAGCCTCCTTCTTCCCACTCTTTATACTCAGAATCCTTCTCACATCTCTCTACCATTCCCCATGGCTAGAATGTCTTCCTTCCTTAGAATACCTTTCAGCTTAGTTCAGGTGCACACCTTGTATGGGAATTCTTTCATGATTGCTCCCAGATGCTAATGCCTTCCCTCCAGTCACTTGTATCGATTTTCTATATGCCTGTAAATGGGCATGTTGTCTCCCTCCCTCTTCTCCCCTCCCAGGCCCTCCTCTTGGTTCTTTTATCAGTCCCTTGCTTTCAGTCAGTCAGGATTCTACTACTCAGCCTCAGTGGGCACCCCTGGCTTTATGGATGTTTTTCCATATTTCCCATATAAGCAATGGTTCTCTAAATCCTACTGAGCGTAAACAGGAGGTCATGAACATGGTGTCGTCACTAGAGAGAGCTGGCCTTGGACCAAGGAGAATTACTTCTGACATGGACTGACTGACCCTGGGCAAGTCACTTAATCTCTGTGTCCCCTGCACCCTAGGCAACTCTCCAGGACTATAAGTCGAAAAGCAGGTGCCAGTCTCCATTGGTAGAAGATATTTCCTCATTGGAAGTTTCAATGACAGCAACAACAAATTCAGATCTGGTCCAGAAAAAAATTTATATACATGTTTATATTCATATATGTGCATACATATATTTACATATATGTGTATGGAAGATCCTGTGATAATAAATTCTCTCATTTAAGTGTCTGCCCCATAAAGTCCAGACTGCTCAGGCTAGTTCAGGGACTTCCACAATCTAGTCCATTGGTTGTATTGTCCATTTAACCCACTTACTGATGCATCCATTGTCCACTCCAGCCATCTAATCTCCCTGTCCTTTCCCAAGATATTTGAATCATAGATTTCATTCAGCAAGCCTGTACCCCTCCTATGTGTAGGGCCCCATGCTAGAATCTGGGGGGGCAAACACACAGTCTCTGTTCTACAGAAGGCTAGTAGGGAGGGTGGTACCAATGATGAGGAGTGTGGTGTTGGGAAAAGAGTCCCAGATTTGAAGCCAAGAAACCTGGGGATTCTAGTTCTGTTTCTCCCCCAATTCCGTGGGTGATCTTGGGTAAACTCCTTATTCTTCTTTTTTCTTTTTGGGGAGGGGAAGGTAGGACAATTGGGGTTAAGTGACTTGCCCAGGGTCACATGGCTAGTTTTGTATTAAGTGTCCAAGGCCTGATTTGAACTCAGGTCCTCCTGACTCCAGGGCCAGTGCTCTATTCTGCACTCTCTATTCTCTGAACTGTGCCACCTTGCTACCCCTAAGCTCCTTATTCTTTTTGAGCCTCATTTATTTTCCTCTGTAAAACTGGGCGGGGGGGTGGTCATCAGGCTAGATGATCTCTGAGGCTCCTGCCAGGTCTGACGTTCTGAATTCTCAGGTCCCTCCAGCTCTAAGATGTACCAGTCATATGACTGAAATATAGAGTTTTACCCCATTCATAGAACACTTGACACAAAAGTTTTGTGATATCTTAGAGGAAGGCGAGGTTCTGTGGGCTGGTGGGGGAGCTGCAGAAGGCTTCCCTGGAAGAGGAAGGGTTTGAGGAATTCCCCTTGAGAATTCAGGAGTCAGAGTTGTTCATATTTTTATGTTGTATCTCCCCAGCTAGTCTTGACTCCTGTGACTGCCACAAGGCCAGACATAGGGAAGTTATTGTTCAATGAATATTCAGTAGTTTGATTTATGCCGTGTGTCTGCATCCATGGATGGGAGACAACGCTGGAGGGTAGATCATTCAGTAAATATTTATTAAGTGCTTACTATGTGCGAAGCCCTGTGCTAAATGTTCTTGTATTAGAAGGAGCATTAGGCTAGGATCAGTCTATCAGTAAACCTTTATTTAGTGCCTACTATGTGCCAGACACTGTGATAAGAGCTAGGGATGCAGGGCCGATGCTCTATTCACTGCACCACCTAGCTGCCCCCTCTGCTTTCTCTTGATCTGCAAATGTGTAGATGACCTTTGGAGGCTTAAGGCCAAATTCCCCACCTTCTCCTATCCCCATATCCACTCTGCTCACCCGGTTCCTCCCCTTGGGTCTCAGAGCCCCCCCGCCGTCCTCTGAGAGTTCCTGGGCACCCATCCCACTCCCTGACCACATGGCTTTCCCTGGCAGCTCTTTGAAGGTGTGAGCAGCCTCCTGGACCACCTAGGCGTGTGGCAGCATCTGACCAATGGTGCTGCTGACCTCAGGGAGATGGCACAGATTGGGCTGCGCCTTGTCCTTGGCTACATGCTGTTGGAAGACAGCCAGGTGAGTAGGCCCAGGGATAGGCAGGGGAGGAAGAAAAGGGGCTCCTTATCCTCCAGGCCTCCCCGGGAGCCCTGTCCTGCCATCATCAGCAAGGGGAGCTCTGATCTCATTGGCTCCTCCTTCAAACTCCACTACTTACTTAAATTGCTTCCCTCTCTGGGCCTCAGTTTTCCTGTCTATCTTATAGCAAAGAGTTGTTTTGTTTTGTTTTTTCAAAAGGATAAGGGTGGGGAGAAACATTTCAGCAAAAGTTTTAAATTTTAAAAATTTTAAAAAATTTTCAAAAATCAGATTTTATATGAGCAACTATTTAAAAGCAGCCCATCCAAAGAGCAGCTCCCTTAGAACGGACTCTCATCAGTGTACCATAGTGCCCTGAGAGTCCTTTTTGCCTTGGCCTGCTACATGTGTGGCCCTCCCCATCCTTCCCCTTCTCTAGGTGTGGCGTAGTCTATCTGTCCCTAAACTCTGCTCTCCTCCAGCTTCATGCCCTGGCCTATGTGAAGCTCCATGGCCTGCTGCAGACAACGGTACCACCGAGGCGGGAGGAGGCCTGCTATCTCTTGGCCAAGCTGGAGGCCCCACTGGCCCGGGCTCTTGAGGCAGAATCTGAGCGCTGCTCCTGGCTTGTTCCTCTGGTTCGGACCCTACTGGACAGGGCCTACACAGCACTGGGCTTGCAGTGGGGACTGCCCTCCCTGCCACCCACCAATGGCAGCCCCACCTTCTACGAGGACTTCCAAGCTTTTTGCACATCCCCAGAATGGCGCCTCTTCATTGACAAACAGGTACCTGCTGGACCTCATGCCTGGAAATATAGGGGGAATGGGCACTAGAGGGAGGACGGAGAGGGCAGGGGTTAAGAAGAGTTGGTGGGGGGAGAAGATGGACAGGGAGGAACCACTAGCATGGTCTAGTGACAGTGAAAAGAACTGAGGACTTGGGGAAGTTACTGCTCCTGGGCTCGAGTCCCAGCTCTCTAACTTACTGAGTGTCATGCCCTCACTGTACCTGAATTTCCTCTTCTGTGAAATGAAAGCTTGGACAAGATGATTTCCAAGATGATCATTCTGTGACCCTGGACAGGGTCACAGGGAGTGAGGTCTGGAGGGGAAAACGAGTGGGAAGAGGCTAGATAGGGGGTGAGGACGGCTAAACAGTGAGGCAAGCCAGAGGAAAGAAGGAGGGGGAAAGAGAGTGGAGTCAGAGGGGTAGGAGAGAAGTTGGGGTGAAGCAGAGAGGACTGAGGCAGGAGAGGGAGGTGGGGAGAGGGCATGGAGAAGTGAGAAAGAGGGGATGGAAGAGAGTGGCCTAAAAATGGGGAGGAGAGGGAAGTGGGGGGCTGCTCACCCATTCCTCCCCACCCTCCACCATGTCTTTCTTGGGCTTGGGGGCATTGCCCTGGCCTGGGCTGTTCTGGACTCATTTTTTTCATCTCAGGGCCCGTTTTTCCCTCCCCAGGTGCAGCCTACCATGTCCCAGTTTGAGATGGACACTTATGCTAGGAGCCATGACCACATGTCCAGTTTTTGGAACTCCTGCTATGACGCACTCATGAGCAGCAGCCTTCGGAGGGATCGGGAGCGGACTGAGAGCCGGCACCTCTTCCAGGTTCCTGGGTATTGGGGAGGCCGGGAGGAGAGGCTGGGGCAGCCATTGAGACAGGCAAGATAAGGCGTGACTGGAAGACTCAGGGAGACTTAGTGGACCACAAGCTGAATACAAGCCAGTCACATAACATGGCAACCAAAAGTACTTACAGGAAACCGCATTGAAAAAGACGTAAGAGTTCAGAACAAAGGCAGTGAGAGTCCCCGGTACTATGCCCTGGTTTGACTATACTTGGGATGTCATATCCATTCTGGATCCCATCTTTTATGAAAGGCATTAGCAAGCCAGAGCATGTCCAGAGAATGGTGATAGGCTTCAGATCTTGGCATTTGAAGATCATTTGAAAGAGCCCATGTTTGGGGCAGCTAAGTGGTGAAGCAGATAGAGTCCTGAGCCTGGAGTCAGAAAGACCTGAGTTCCAATCTGATCTCAGACACTAGCTGTGTGACCTTGGGCAAGTCACTTAACCCTGTTAACTTCAATTTCCTCATCTGTAAAATGAGCTAGAAAAGGAAATGGCAAACCACTGCAATTATCTTTGCAAGAAAACCACAAATGGGGTCACTAAAAGTTGGACACAACTGAAATGACTGAACAATGTTGCTTTAAGCCTGGAGAAGATAAGCCTCAGAGGACACATAGTTTATGTCTTTAAGTATTTGAAGGGTTGTAATGAGGAAGAGGCATGCTACCTGGCCTCCCCAGAGACTCAAACAGAAAGCATAGGGTAGAAGTGGAAGAGAGGTAGTTGGCTGCTTCATGTAAGAAACAACTAAGTGGCCACTGGAGCTGCCCCAGAGTAGAAGGGGGCCTGCCTCGGCAGAGGCAGCCCAGGTGGAGGCTTGATGGCGGCTGGTCAGGGGTGTTGTAGAAGGGTTTTCTGCTAGGTTACGAGCTGAAGTAAATGATGCCTGCACTCCTGTCCAGTGCTGAGTTACTGTTATCATGTTCAGGTTATGATAGCCCTGCGTGGGATGGTGTAGCAGCAAGCACCCCAACATCCCCAGAGTGGCTGCCAACACAGGTTCTTAGATCTGCTTTTGTAAAGGAAAGCAACTCAAAATGGGTTAACAAGCTTACTTTAATCAAACAAACATATATTACTTCAGGGGGAAAAGGTCAGCACCCCGAACTTCAGAGTTACAGAACTTACAGATCAAGCACACAGGCTTCCAAACTGTCCAACCATTATATCAATACCAAATCACAGTTACCAGAGAGGGAAGCATCAACATCTGGGTTTTCAAAGCTGGGGGGGCTCTCAACAATGGCTTCCCAGAGTCTCATCTGATCAAATCACACAACACTTCTCAAAGTGAACCCCAAAGCAAAGCCTCAAATCAGGGATTATATAGTTTTCTCCTGGTTCAGAGAATGTAACCACCCTCTTGACCCACTGCCCAATCACACAGCATCAAGGTGTGGTCATTCCTGAAAACCAAGCCTCCTACCACAGGCTCCATGTGACCACATTCAGCCACATTCAGGGCAGAGCATATTTTCAAATTAAAGAAGGTTCTCAGAGTCACTTAAGCCAATCAAAGGGCCTAGGGGCAGGGAAGATCTTCAAATCTGCATTTCCATTACAGATGGTGATGATGATGATGATAACTCACATTTATTCTTTTTTTTTTTTTTTGCTTTTTTTGGAGGGCAGTTGGGATTAAGTGACTTGCCCAAGGTCACATGACTAGTTTTTTTTTGTGTGTTAAGTGTCTGAGGCCAAATTTGAACTCAGGTCCTCCTGACTTGAGGGCTGGTATTCTATTTACTGTGCCACCTAGCCACCCTGATAATTTACATTTATAATGTGCTTTTAGATTTGCAGTGAATTTCCCCAGCAGGGTGCCACCATTATAGAAAAAGGAATATGATAACAGCAGCTGACATTAATATGTGCCTTTATTAATATTGATTAATTATTAATCAATATTAAGTATTAGTTAAAGATTGATCTATATTAATTAAATATTAATCAATATTAATTAGATATCAATTAATTAATATGCCAATCACTATATATGTCTTCTGATCCACCACCAAGTTTTTGAATACAAAAAAAATTTTTTTTTTTTAATACAAACTCTTGACTAATCAAGGGAGGCCATGGAGAGTCATGGAGAATGCTCCTTCAGATCACAGGCTATGGAGGTGGAAGGGACTTCCTTACTCTGCCTCCCGAATGGCTCACTTTACAGAGGAGCATGGCTTCCCCTAGGACTTGGAGGGAGCCAGTAGCAGAGCCAGTTCTTCTGACTCTAAATCCAGGACTCTCTGCCCTAGACCTCCGGCACTGCCTCATCTCTGGAGCGAAGGGAGGATTGTGTGGGATGGGAAGGAATCCTATTCCTAGTCCACAGGCCCTAAGGATGGGGCAGAGCTGATGCTCACATTCCCTGTAAAGAAATTACACATGAAGGAAAATGTTCTGAATCCTCCTAAGGGAGAAGGGAGGTGTCCCTGTTTATTACCTGTGTGCTGGAGGAGTCTCCTTGTCTGCACTCAGGCATCTTCTGTAATTTGCACACAACACCGCCAGCTGGTGGTAAAGGGTAATGCTTGTCCTACACTCAGATGTTAAACCACCCACCATGAATTAAACAGGATGGATTTGAACACAGCTACTGAAAGCAAACATGAGGTTTCTGATGGATACTGCTGTTTTTGGTAGGTGATGAGAAGCAGTGTGACCAGCACTGGATTTGACATTCGTTGACCTTGGTTCAAATCCGAGCCCTACCACTGAATACATATGTGAGGGGGTTGCTCTATGGGGTCCCCCATCTCTAAATTAATGGTCCCATGAAACTTTTATTTTTTCTGTCTTTCAACTCCTTTAGCAAACCTTTAAAGAAAGGCTTTCCTTCTCATTCCATTTGCTTAAGCATCTCCCTCCCAGTGTTGTAGTGAGGATCAAATGAAATGGTATTTGTAAAGTCCTTATTACAAGGGCAGGCACATAGTGGGTGCTTATTCCCTTCCCCCTTCCCCTTAAGCTTAACATAGTATATGATCCTGACCTTTAAGTTCCTAATTTCATTCCACTCTTGGTTCACTTGGCCTTTTGCCTAGTCTTTGACCCAGCTTCAGGGAAGACAATCTGCCAACTTTTCATTTGTTTTTTCTTTTTTCTTTTTGCATATTTATCCAGCCCTTCTTTGTAACAAATAAATATAGTCAATAAACAGAACCAACACACTGGCTGTGTTTCACAATGGATGTCTCATTCTGAACCTCTTTGAACACCTCTCTGCCAAGAAGCGTGAGGCATGTTTTATCATCAGTTTTCTAAAGTCATACATGGTCACTGCTTTGATCAGAGTTCTGAAGTTTTTCAGAGTTGTTAACAGTGACTTTATTATGGTCATTTAATAAACTTTTCTCCTAGTTTTGGTCATTTCACACGGTACATTAATATTCTGTTAATCTGTGTACCACAGTTTGTTTAGCCATTCCCCTTACTTTCTAGTTGTTGTTGGTTTTTTTTTTTGCCACAACAGAAAGTATTTCTATGAGCATTTTTTATACTTGTGTGCTCTTTCCCTCCTTCTTTGACCTCCTTGGAGTCTGTGACTATTATGTCTCCCTTTAGGGCATGGTATCACCAGGTCAAAGGATATGCACTGTTTAATAACTTTTTGGGTATAGATCCATATTGCTTTTCAGAATGGGCATTTCACAGCTTCAGTGCACAGCAGTGCATTAAGAAGCTTGCTCTCTAACATCCTCCCCCCAAATTGTCATTTTCTTTGCTTTTTTTTTTTTTTTGGTCATCTCTGTCAATACAATAGATAAAACCCAGGGTTGTTTTAATTTGCATTTCCCTTATTATTTGTGATCTGAAGCATTTTTCATGTGGTTGTTGATAGCTTGCTTCCTTTTTTTTTTTAAATGACACGCCTTCATATCTTTTAACCATTTATCTATTGAGAATACCTCTTGTCCTTACATATTTTGAATCAGTTTCCTGTATACCTTGCATATCAGACCTTTATCAGAGAAACTTTCTGCAAAGCTTTTTTTTTTTAAGTTAACTATTTCCCTTCTAATTCTAACTGCATAATTTTGTTCACGTATTGCAGATGCATTGATTGTTTGTGGGTTTTTTAAAGTACCTTAAAAAAAACAGTGCCTTAGGTATTACATACTTATTCCTTTCCCCTCTTGTGTAAAAGCTTTTCAATTTTGTGTAATCAAAGCTAACTATCTCTACAAAAATTTTTTCCCTACCCATAGCTATGAGATATGTGATTTGCTTATCTATTCATTTTTAAAGTTGTATTATTTTTATATTTTTAAAAATCTCTAATATTTAAGTTATGTATCTATTTAGTGTGGAATATAGTATAAGATACTGGTCTAAGTCTAATTTTTGCTAGACCACTTTCCAGTTTTCCCAGAAGCTCTTATCAAATAAGAGAGTTAATTTATTTTTTCACTTTATCAAAGCTGGGTTATTGAGTTCTATGCTATTTCATATTCTCCTCTGTCTGATTAGTACATTGATATCTTTTTCTATTTTTTAACCCATAATAAAGGGCTTTGATAACTTTTACTTTATAATATACTTTAAGATCTTTTCACTTTTTTTTCATTTTTTTCTATTGAGATTCTTGACCTTTTGTTCTTCCAAATAAATTTTGATATAATTTCTAATTCTATAAAATTTGCCTTTCAGTGGTTTGATTTTACAGCACTGAATAATAAATAAATTTAGGTAGTATGGTCATTTTTATCACAATGACACCTTTAGCCATGAACAGCTAATACCTTTCCAATTATTTAAGTCTATCTTTATTTCTATAAATAGTACTTTGTAGTTTTATCCATATAATTCCTATGTGCAGAATCTCAAGCATTTTCTATATCCTGTGGTTATTTTGAATGGAATTTCTCTTTTTCTTCTTGTTGAGTACTATTGGTAATATACATAAAGGCTGATGATTTATGTGGAGGTACTTTTTATTCAGCAACTTTGATGAAGAAGTGGTTGGTTGGAGGATGAATACACCCTCCTCCTTTTATAGAGATGGAAACCGAGAGAGGGAAGTGACTTGTCTAAAAATTACACAGCTAATAAGTTCCCCTGACTCAAAATCCAGTGTTGAATTCAATTCCATACAGACTCTGCTCTCTGAAAAGTTTCCCTCTCTTTTTTGGTGAGAATTTAACACAAGTCACATAGTACCAGATGACCTATCCTAAATGACTAAACTGACTGTATCATAATATCAAATCCAATATGATAACATATGGTTGGCAGGACCATCAAGAAGGGGAGGAATTAATGAATGAATGAAAAAACATTTATTTAAGCCCTTACTCTGGGTCAGGCACTATGCTAAGCACTGTGAATATAGCTTGAAGGTATCAAGGGAGGCTTCAGGAAGGTGGACAGTAGATGGGTAGGAATAGGGAGGCTATTTCAGAGTTACACATTGGGATGTTACAGAAAGATCATTTGATTTGGAGTCAGGAGATCCAAGTTCAAATTCAGTCTTTGTTGCTTATTATCTGTGTGACCTTGGGCAATTATCTTCCCATCTCTGGCCTTAGCTTCTGACCCAACCCCTCATCTATCAAATCAGCTAGATTATTGCTAAGCTCTCTATTGCTGACATTCTTAGTGACTCTGAAGTGGGCATTGTAGAGAATGAGTGATAACTAGATCTGCAGAGCACTGTTTAAGGTTGAGGGTGCTTTGCCTGGAGGCCCCTGGGTCCCTGCTTTACCAGGCCCCTTACTTTCCGCTAGGAGTTGGTACTGGAACCAGTAATGAAGAGAGGCCGGTCCGAGGGAAAGCGTTACAGCAGTGTACAAAAGCAGCTGGCTTCCCAGCAGGCCATAGCCTTGCTGCACTGGAAGGCCCTGGGACGCCTGCTCACTGCACCCCGCTCTGCCTGGGCTCAGAGGTAAGATTGTAGGGACTTTGAGGGTTAGATAGACAGGAGGAAATTTTTTTCTGGGTGGGGGGGGAATAGTCTAAAGAAGTGAAAGGACCTGACTTAAAGGGCTGGGGAACTGGGCATAGCTTTCCAGAATAGGAGAAATTAATTGCTGGAGGGCTGCAGTTGTCATTGAACCTGAGGAGGCAGGCTTGGGAGCATCTCTCTCCCTGTGGATTACCCCCCTGCCTGATCTTTTGTGGCTTACTATTGACCCCTTATGCCTGGCATAGTGGTACATGCCTATAATCCTTGCCATGGGGGAGGCTGAGGATGATGGATTGCTTGAGTTTGGGAGTTCTGAGCTACAGAAAGGCTAAAGGCAGTTGGGTGACCACACTAAGTCTGGCATCAAGAAGGCAGGCACCAACGTAGTGAACAGGTCCAGGCTGGAAATGTAGCCAGTGCAAACCCCCACGCCAATCAGTAGCAAGATCTGGCTTGTGAGAGGCCACTTACTTCCTGTGTGAGATAAAGAGACTCAGTCTCAAAAAAAGAAATAAAAATCCATCATACTGGCCCCTTGTCCCCTACTCTCCCCCCTTACTCTCCTCTGTTCCTATAGGAATCCCCCTCCTCCTCGATGGAAACTATCCAGTGCTGAGACTTACTCCCGGATGCGGCTGAAGCTGGTGCCCAATTATCACTTTGACCAGCACAGTGAGGCCAGTGCTCTTCGAGACAATCTGGGTAAGTGTGGGGCTGAAGCTGAAATCCCAGGTGCCTTCTAACCCCTTAGGGCCCTTTCTAGGGAATGAAAGCACTGGATTCAGGAAGGAGATGGAGACCTTGAGCCCTAACAGAAGAGGCTGGGAGAACCAGGAATCAAGAGTTCTAATCTCACTTCCTCTCCTTCCCCATTCTGGGGTTTGTTCCTCCTTCTTGTCTCCCTCCTCAGGCAGGGAGGGAAACCAGACTAAGTTTCAGATTTTGGCTTCCTGCCCCGAACCAGCCATCTCCAGTCTTCTCCCTGACTTTTAAAGCCCTTCACAGCCTTGGCCCTTTCTCCCTTTCCAGTCTTCTTATACTCAGTTCCCCTCCATATACAGTGACCCCGGCCTTCTTGTGCTCCTGGTTAATTCAGTGCCTTTTTACCAGATGTTTCCCGTACCTGGAAGGTTCTCAGTTCTCACCTTTTCCTCCTGGTTTCCCTGGTATCCTTCAAGAGTCATCTCAGATTCTACCTTCTTTTGGTGGCCTTCTCTCTCCCTTCCCTTTACTGCTAATGCTTCCTAAGGTTACTTTCCATCCACACTGTGTATATCTTGTATAGCCATTTCCATGTTGTCTTCCCCATTAGAACATAAGCCTCTTGAGGGCAGGGACTGAATTTGTTTTTGTCTTTCTTTGTATCTTTTGTGCTAAGCAGAGTGCCAGGCATGTGGCAAGTGCTTAATAATGATTTGTTGATTGATATCTTGCTCACAGGTGCTACTGACCACCTGACACCCTCCACAGAGGATTCCCTGCCTCTGACTGTGGCCAAGGAGGCCAAGGTCAGCACTCTGGAGGAGGACCAGCTGGGAGAGGAGGAGCTGACTGTACTGGATACAGTGTGAGTAGGGGGCACCATAGTGGGCACAGACTAGAGAACCAAGAAAGCGTCTGATTTAAGTTAACTAGCCCTAATTAAAAACTTTTTGTGTCTCCAGATTTCTGTGTCAGGGACCAAGGGTATGGGATTCCTCCTGGAGCCTGGCTCCCCTCACCTGTCCCTATGCTCACCCCCTTTTCTCTTAGCACGGAGTCTTCAGAGCCTGGCGGGCAGCAGGAGAAGCTGGTGCTGTGGGAGGACTGCCAGCTCATCACGATTGTGGCTGTAATCCCAGGCCGCCTTGAAGTGACCACCCAGCACCTCTATTTCTATGACTGTAGTATAGAAAAGGAGGAGACAGAGGAAGGTGAGTACCAGGGGACCCCAGGAGCCTGGCCAGGCCTGGAGGCACAAGCCACCCAGGCTTCTTTGGTTTCTCTGTGCCTGGGTCTTCTTTTTCTGTAAAATGGTGACAGCCGTTCCTGCTCTGCCTCCTCATAGGGCTGTTGTAGAATCAAAGGGGAGAATGGAAGTAAAGTACTTTATAAACCTTAAGGTGCTGTAGAAATGTTCACCATTCTTCTTATTCTTCCTCTGACTTCCTGCTTCAGTATCTTGTTAGGATGTAGGGATGACCCAGGGTTTCCTTGCAGAGTACAAGTTCCAGCAAGTCTTGCCAAATTGGTACAAGCTGGGACTAGCTAAAGTTCAGCCAACATTTATTAAATATCTACAACATCTAAAGCTCTGTGTTCAGTGTACAGAGGTTATAATTAAAAAGATGTAGTGCTTGTCCTCAAGGAGCTTTTAATCTAGCTAAGTTCAGAGAGGCCCATCACTGGGAAGTTTATTAAGTGCTTATGATGTCTAAGGCTCTGTGTTCAGTGTTGGAGAATAGAAGTTAAAAAGAAAAAGACACCAGTGCCTGTCCTCAAGGGGCTTACAGTCTAGCTAAGTTCAGATAGGTTCATTACTGGAAGATTTACCACCAGGTTGTAAATACTTTGACCCCAGCATCTCATGAAACCACTTTTCCTCAAGGATGGAGGTCATGTCCCTACTGACAGATTTTTTAAACAATAGTAGTAGTATGACAGTGGTTTACTGGACCCTGTCCATTTCCTTTTGATTATCCTCATCCTCCTGTGAATATACATAGGGGTACAAAGGGGAATCATTCTGGCAGAGAAGAGGGAGTCATAAGAGCCTAAAGAACAGTGATAAGGCCTATGGGTAGGCAACAGCAGGGTTGAGTCTGGGAGAGAAATAATGACAATCCCTAGAAGCAGAAGGAGAGGGATAGTGGGGAAGGAGATTGTTTGGGAGTGGAAAGGGGTTGTGGACCAGGTCGAGGGAAAGAACCCACCTCTGTCCCCCAGGCATTGGGTATGATTTCCGGCGGCCGCTCTCCCAGCTCCGAGAAGTCCACCTTCGGCGTTACAATCTCCGACGCTCAGCCCTGGAGCTCTTCTTCATCGACCAGGCCAACTACTTCCTCAACTTCCCTCGAAAGGTGGGAAATCAAGGCTTCCCCCAGGAGCTCTCTATACATTAAGTTTAAACTCTCTACTCACCACTTACCATAGTGTCATACTTTCTCTCTAGGATACCACTGATAACCTTTCTAAGACCTTTCCCCCAAAGAGTGTGAATTCTCAGTACTCTGTCCTTCACAGAACTTGGGGCCCCTCCTATGCTTGGGAAATTTTACTGATTCCCTCAATTTCTTATGTGACTCCACCCCCTTTGGTGTAGCTCTGGGTTCTTGGCTGGCACTGAGTCTTCTCAATATATGAGCTTGTGTCCATGGCCATGTTGGGACAGGGGAGGCTGGGGTCAGAGCTCCATGGTCTTGTATGGCCCCACCTTCTGACCAGGTTACCTCCCTCTAAGGTGCGGAACAAGGTGTACTCATGCATTCTGGGACTTCGGCCCCCCAGCCAGGGCTACTATGGAAGCCACTCTCCACAAGAGATGCTTCGAGCTTCTGGTCTGACTCAGGTAAACTACTCCTACCTCCATTCCCACCCCACCCCTGCTCCCTCATTCCTCCATCTCCAAAGTATGGTTTGTAGCATGACAGACATTTCTTAAGCACTTAAGCACTGGGAACTAATTGTCCAGGGCACTGGGTGGAGATCTTAAGTTTAAATAAGATACAGATCTTAGGGCCTTAGAATTCAGAGTCTGGTAAAAGGAATGACACTCCTACACAGATAACTAGTTTGCAGTATTATACCAAATATCACCAAATGACGCCTACTGTGGGGTCTGAGGGAGGAGTTCATGGCTGACCCAGAGTATCAGGGAGCCAATGGTATTTAAATTGCCTTTTCAGGACAGCCTCAGGCAAACGGGGCATTTCTGTCAGAGGGAACTTTGTAAGCACAGACATGGAGGTGGGAGAATACAGGGTGGGTAGTGGACAGGACTTTGGGGCTAAGCTGAATTTCTGGCTCTGCTACTTCCTATTTGGGTGACCTTGGACAATTTATCTATCCTCCCTGAGTTTCAGAATTCTCATATAAGAAATAAGAGGGCTTGGACTAGAAGGTCTATAAGGTTCTACAGTCTTGGAGTCTTACACCCCTAGTCCTTCCGCTCCACTCCCCTACACATTGGCCAGGGCTTCCCTAAGCTGAGTGCTACAGAGACCAAAGAACCCAGATCAGAGAATCAAATGAGGGACCCAGCAGGGTGGGCATTGTGCCCCTTGAACATCTACCCTTCTTGTTCTTTCCTTCCCAGAAATGGGTCCACCGAGAGATTTCCAACTTTGAATACCTGATGCAGCTTAACACCATTGCAGGGAGAACCTACAATGACCTCTCCCAGTACCCTGTGGTAAGGCCCACAACCCTTGCTTTCTGTCTTCCTTAATTCTAGAGCTTCTTCCCTGCTCAAGCAGGGCCTTCACTCTCATTGCTTACCACAGATCATCCCCTCTAACACTTGACCACGAGCCACAGTTTCCTTATCCCAGCCCCACACTTTCCCCAGAGACACTCTGCCCCCAGGCAATCTCAGTCCCCTAGGAATCTCTCTCCTGCTTTTCCCCCTTCTGCTTTGTCCTCAGCTCATCTGCTTGATTCCTATTTCTAACCCTCCTCTATTAGGGCTCACTGCCTCCCTCTGCTTTTTGTGACTGAATTCACTGCTCTCATTCCCCATCACATTTTCCCTTTATCTGTCTCTTTCAGTTCCCCTGGATCCTGCAGGATTATACATCTGAGACTCTGGACCTGAATGACCCGTCTGTGTTTCGGGACCTGTCCAAGCCCATCGGAGTGGTGAACTCCAAACACGCACAGCTTGTTCGAGAGAAGTGAGCCACATATGGGTCCCACAGCAGGGGCTTGGAGAGGTAGGGAGGTGGGCTTCCTGCTAAACTCCCTCCCTACTCCTTGATCTTTCTCAGGTATGAGAGTTTTGAGGACCCCACAGGCACCACCGACAAGTTCCATTATGGCACCCACTACTCCAACGCAGCAGGGGTCATGCACTACCTCATCCGTATGGAGCCATTTACCTCCCTGCATATCCAGCTGCAGAGTGGCCGGTATGTGGACAGGACATGGGCACAGATGTGGGGGCATTGCCACTCTGCTTCCTGCAAGGGGAATAATTCATTTAGCAAATATTTATTGAGTGTATAAGGCCTGCAAGGGTCTGTGCCTGCTCCTCAGTATATAGTAGGAAAGTAGCATAATGATGGGAAGAGTCCTGATTTGGAGAAAAACGTCTGGCTCACTGACTGCCTGTGTGATCTTGGGCACTTCCTTCAGCTTTCTGGGCCTCAGTTCATTCATCTGTAAAACAAAAGGGCTGAACTAAATGATGTCTGAGGCTGCTTCTAGCTCTAAATTCTATGATCCTAAGTTAGTACAAATCTGGCTTTGGAGTCAGATATCTCCCATTTAGTCCAGTGGGGTTAGAGCTATGTACACAGATACTGATGATGCAGAGGAGAGGGACTGTGGGCAAGGGAAGGATTCAGGCAGAACATTATGAAATATATAAAGAGGGAGAGACCATGTTTACATAGCTAAGTCAGGGAATGTCTTGTGGAGGATGCAGCACCAAGTTGGGACTTGAAGGATTTCATCGGATGAAGGTGAAGGTTTATTCCAGGCATGAGGAATTGTGAGCCAAACTATGGAGACAGAGGGGGTGGGATGTGAATGGAGGATGGAGTGCAGTTTGGAGGAAGCAGAGTCAGCATGTTCCTTAGTGTTTAAGAACTTGAATATGAATGTGAGCCCAGGCGTGGATCAGGTGAAAAATATATTGGAGTACGTAGCATGGGAGCATGTGCCCATAATCCCTGCTGCTGGGAGAGGCTGAGGCTGATGGGTCATTTGAGCTCAGGACTTCTGAGCTGTAGTAGGACCCTATCAGGTCTAAGACATCGAGCCCCTGGCCATATACTTTGTAAGGAAGAGCAAGTTGGCAAATAAGGTCAGAAACAGAGTAAGTCAAAGTTCCCGTGCCAGTCAAAAGTGAGATCAGGCCCATATTATGGCAAGATAAAATATAAAATATCACAAACCCAAAATTATTGGAAAACAAGATCCAAGATTAAAAATGAAAAAGGTCAAAGACTTGTACATTACCTAGAATATATCATACTTTCTTCAAGAAGAGTTGGAAGGGCATAGCAAACAAAACATCATATAAAATAAAAATCACTATATCTTAACAGGCAGGAAATAACATGGGGTTAATTTCAGAAGTAGCTGTGACTATGTGCAGTCAGACTATCGAGTGTGAAAAGTAGAAGTCAAGATCAACATAAATTAAAAAAATAAACATGAGAAGGACCAGCTGCGTGTAATTATTACACGTGTACTTAGAACAACTTCAACCCAAGCTATTTTAAAAGACCTCTGAAAAATGGAGTATAGATAAAAGTAAAAACAATGACTTTGACTATCACCATTTCTTAGAGAAACTTAACTAATAATACACTGGCTAAAAAAGGAAGCCTAAAGAGCCCTGGATACACCTCAGTCAGTAAATATTTGACCATCCTGCCAAAGAATGGCAGCCAAAGGCAAGATCAGTTGAAAGGTCAAGCTCATCTGTAAAATGTTAAGGAGGAAGATAGTGGGAGATTGAGGAGTATTGCCTCCCAAAACAGAGGAGAGGAAAAAAGACAGCAGAAAGCTTGGCAGAGAAATCTAACAAAGCCAATTCCTCCCAAGATCATTTAAAGAGGAAAATGGAAGGAAGACAGCAAGTAGGCAGAAGATGGAACAGATCTCCTGGTATTCCTGTAGCAATTTGTTCTCTCATTGATGATGCTAGAACCACAACTCCTGGTTTCTAGTACCTCGTGTCCAAATGTGTGATGTTAGTAAGTAGAAATGGCATTTTAGAAGATGAAATTAGGAAAAGCAGCTGGACCTGGGCAAACCTACACAGAGAAAATCTTTGCTGATGTCTCAAAGAAGGAAAGAAATAAAAAGAAGGGGAAAATACCATAGGTAATATTATTAATACCTAAACGGGAAATATTAACACTATGAATCGTGTATATAGTTCTTCGTCTCTCTAAAATCTTTATAAGTATAATATATTTACTTGCCAAAAGTATATGATGAAAATGTGTGAAGGGAACAGGCTTTTAGGGAGGGTTTTTCGACTGCAGACAGTACTTTCATGGTCTTACCATGGACTGAAGGGTATAAGGAACACAGCATCTCACTGTATTTATTGTTGATTTTTTTGAAGCATTTAAATATGCAGGAAAAGAAACTGCCTCAAAGTCTGTCCTCTAGCAAAATGTTTCTTGTGCGTGTGTTAAGATCATATGAGGTTCCTCGATATAACCACTGAGAGGATCCCCTGATTATCAATATCAACTGACATAAATCAGGAGAACGTACGCTTGCTTCAAGTGTTCTTCATAGAGAGTGTCCAGAACAGAGTCCAAATGCAAGAATAATTCCCTACAAGTGGTGAGGTTTTTCAGATGTTTCTTTTCATATGACATTGTGCTTAATTCTTCAAGCCAAAAAATACAACAATCTCTTCAATATGAGATTCCTGGCCACTCAGCCAGGATCATATTGGGGAAAAATAAGTGAATGGGTCTCAGCAGCGGTATCCCTGCATCTACAGGTACTGACAAAAGCCAGAAGAAGACCCAAAACTGAGGACAGAGGCTAGGACCACTTCACCAAGAGACAAAGAATCCAACAAAATCCATTTCATGAAATTCAAAACATGGAATGCCTCTAGCTCTCAGCACTTTGCAGAGCTAAGATGCTGAACATGTGCTGAGCTCTTTGAATGTTCTTGCTTCTCCTAGCTCAGGTTCTCAGTTCTGCCTACTCCTTCAGGTCTCTTTGATGAGTCAGCCTCTGAGACCCCAGGGGAATGACTCTCCAAATTTCACAAATCACCTATGAAGGAGACTGGTCTGGCTTGTCACAGTCCCTGAAGCCTCTCTGTGCCTCCCTCTATCCAATACAGAGTCATGTCTTTCTCTTCTTGGCATGTTTAGTGTTTCCATGTCTCATGGGACTCAGTTTTTCCATTTCTCCAATCCGTGTTTCTCATACAGCCCTCATTTGTTTGTGCATTTGGGCATATATGGGTCTCACAGGAATCTGCCCTTTCCATTGAGCGTGCCCAGATAGTTCTGGGTTTCATAGATTTCATAAGACTTAGAGCTGGAAGGGACGTTAAAGATTATTCAGTCCAGGAAACAGAGACCCAAGTTGCCTCACAGTCACACAGTGGAAGTGCTGGGGTTAAATCTAGATCCTCTTCCTCCAAATCCACCTGCCCATTCACCTGGGTTTGTCCTGCCTTGGTCATATCCATGCGCCTCACAGAGCTGTCTTTTCTCCCCTGTAGATTTGACTGCTCAGATCGGCAGTTCCACTCTGTGGCGGCTGCCTGGCAGGCTCGCCTGGAGAGTCCGGCTGATGTCAAAGAGCTCATTCCTGAGTTTTTCTACTTGCCTGACTTCCTAGAAAACCAGAATGGTGAGGGAGACCAGGGGCTGTGGAAGCCTGATAGAAGCAAACAGTTGAACACAAAGACTGGAAAAGAAAATGGAACTGGGTGGGAAGACAGGAACAGTATTGGAGAAATACACAGATTAGGAGTGGGGTGCAAAAAAATTGCTGTGGGATGGGAGAGACATAGGACTGGGGAGCAGACAAAGGAGTAGGAAGGATATTGGTTCTGGGGACAGGAAGAGAAGGCAAGAGACATACAACTAAGGAACAGGGAGAGGTATGGGAAGGGTATAGGACCTAAAAATGGGAATAAGGATGAGAGGGATATGTCTCAAGGGCAAACGAGGACAAAGACAGGGGGACCAACCAAGACCCTCACTTACCTCATGTCCCCTCCAGGATTTGATCTGGGTAGCCTTCAGTTGACCAATGAGAAGGTGGGTGATGTGGTACTGCCCCGATGGGCCCATTCCCGGGAAGATTTTATCCATCAGCACCGAAAGGCCCTGGTAAGTGGGTATTGTCTGTGCCAGTGTAGAACTCTGGGAGCGGGATCAAGGCAGGGATAGGGATGGGCTTAAAGGAAGAGAGGTGAGTCAGAAGAGAGTTAAGCTGGCCATTCATTCATGCATTACCCATCCATTCATCTTAGGCCTCCTCTTCCTTCTGTCCTCAACTCTGCTCAGCTCCACTCTCATCCCCCCACCCCCTTTCACCACAGACTTTTCCCATTCCCACCACAGCCCAGTCCCACTGTCCCAAGCTCAGGAGGGGTGTGTGTGTGACTGTGCAGTGCCCCCCCATGGCCATCCCCACCTCTCCCCCTCAGGAATCAGAGCATGTGTCTGCCCA
This sequence comes from Gymnobelideus leadbeateri, assembly GCA_011680675.1. Lineage (NCBI taxonomy): Eukaryota > Metazoa > Chordata > Mammalia > Diprotodontia > Petauridae > Gymnobelideus > Gymnobelideus leadbeateri. The sequence goes on from WOXC01009912.1 coordinate 326,289, forward strand.
CCTCCATGAATGGATCGACCTCATCTTTGGCTGCAAGCAGCGGGGGCCTGCTGCTGTGGAGGCCCTAAATGTCTTCTACTACTGCACCTACGAGGGTGAGGGCAGGACGTAGCTCACCTGCTGTGGCTCCCCCGGGGAGGGAAGGGCAGGGCTGGGAGTGCTGTGTGATGGCAAGATCTCTGGATTTGGAGGGGGAGATGTACTTGAGGCTGCTTTCAGCTCTCGAGTCTAGGGTAGGCAGGCCTCAGCTTCTACTGTATCCACTGGGCAGTAGGTATTGATGTGGCCCTATGAAAATTATTTCCCCCCAGCTTTTTGGTCCACAAAAATTAAGGGAGGGGCTGGACCAGGACCTCAGGTCCTCCCCAGTTCTAGCATTCTGTGATCCTATGACCTGGTCCTCTTGGGCCCAAGTTAGGGAGACACGGCACCAGAGAGTTCAGACCAAGACATAAAGGACAGGGTCAAGGGGGGCTGATTTTAAGTACAGTCACAGGAGGGGGCGAGATCACAGTAGACCAAGGTGGTCAGAGGAGATCTGAGCCACACCGGGAAGTGTGTTTTTGACCAGGCTGGAATGAAGGTCAGCAGTATAAGTAGCAGAGGTGTAGAAGCCGGGGGCTTATGTAGAAGGGTGGGAGAGAGCCCTGGAGGTAAGCGTAGCTAGCAGTGAGGAAGAGAAGGAGATGCAGGGAAGGGCTGCATAGTGTAAAAGAAAAAACTCTGGAGCACACTCCAAAGACACCCAGCTCTACTCACTTAACAAGCATTTATTGAATGCTCACAGTATATAAGTGATAGTGATATAAAAGGGAAAAATAAACACATCCCCTTCCCTCAAGAACCTTATATTCAGCTGTATATAAAGGCCCAGCACTGGCCTGTACTAGTTATGTGACATTAGGTCAGTCATTTCCCTCCTCACTCTCGGCCCCAATTTCATCATTTGTCTTATGGGTGTGATGGTCTTGACAGGAAACACTTTACACAGCCCTTCATCAGAAAGCATTCTCTAACTTCTCCAGGTCTCTTTGGCCTCTGACTTTTCACACACTTAACTACTCACTTTAGCACTTAATTCTTGGCTGACTTGAACCGTTTTCTGTCTGGGAGCTCCCAGAGGGCAGGGATGGTCTCCTATTCTTCCCAGGTCCTTCTCAGACAAACTACTCCATAACCATCTTCTTCCCCATCTTGTGTTTGTAAAGTTGATTTTTTGAGCCCAAACATGGGATATCACATTTATTCTTATAAAAGTTTACATTAGATTTGAGTCAGCATTCTAGCTTGTCTTTTCTTTGGATCCTGACTCTGTCACCCAACATATAACCTCTCCCTCCTAACTGTGTGTCATTTTCACACTTGGGAAGCATATTGTCCATGCCTTTATCCAAGTCATTAATAAAAATGTTCAGCGGCATAGGGCCAAACACAGATCCTGGATTCCTCCACCACAGACCTTTCAGGTTCACACTGAACCACTGTATACTGTGGTAAGTCATTCAACCACTTCTGAATCCAGCTAACTATATCGTATTGTCTGGCCCATATCCCTCCGTCTTTTCTGCAAGACAATCATGAGAGATTTTGTCAAATGTTCAGAAGAAATCTAGGCCATCTAGACCTCTAGAGTCTTAATCCTTAATCCATCTGTTCAATTACACTATCAAAAAAGAAAATGACCCATGATTTTTCTTTTTTATTGATGCCTTTTGTCTTCATGTGACAGACATTTCTTTACATGCCCAGATTGAACCTTCACTTATGATAAATAAAAAAAAATTAAGTAACCGATCTGCTCTAATGATTACCTCAGACAGCGTATACGATATCCTATCCTTGTAGTCCCTTTCTTCTTTGGCATGACCTGTTCTTGATAAAGATGCATGGACTCTTTGTGACTGCCACTTCCTTTTCTAGACAGTTACTAATAATCCCTTTTGTAATTAATATGTCCCCCAATTTTTTCATTAATCAGAGCTCACAGCTCACTGTCCTATAGTCTGTAGATTCTACAATTTCTATACATTCTCTATGATTATTTTTGGAAATCAGGACATTTATTTTTCTTTAGTGTGGAGATGCTTCTATTCCCCACAATCTTTTTTTATTTTTAGATTTCAATTAATTAATTTTTTACTATTCTCTTTTTTAAAAAAATTTGAGCTCCAGATTTCTCCTGTCTTTCAAAGGTCATTGACAGTTGGGGGAGGGGCCAAGCATATTTGCTGGTTCCTTCAGTACCATGGCATGTGATTCCTATTGGCTCGGTGACTTGAATTTGTCAAATGCAACCAGGGACTTTCTCAACACATATCTTGGGTGTTGACTCCCTGCTACCTATTTTTATTCTGTCCTTTCCATACCAAGCACTGTTCTCCTTGGCAAAGGAAACCAAGATGAAGAGTTCTGCATTGTCTTTTATCAATTGTCCCATGTACTCACCCAGGGGTCTCTAGCCTTTCCTTGATGTTTCTCCTTTCTTCAGAAGTCTTCAGATACTTCCTTAGCTTTCCTAGACAGACCTCAAATCATTCTGATAGTGAATATTTCTCATCTATTTTTAGATAAGAAGCAAAATGTTGACCTTTGTATTCATCCTCTATTACTTAACCTGCCATCTTCTGTAGGTGTCTTATTAAGACCTAAATTGGTTGATGAGTTCTTCTTCTTCTTCTCCCCCTTGGTCTTTTTAAACAACATCTCATAAGAATTATTTTTCTTGGTTTCTTCAGAACTTAATTGTTGACACCTTATTATCTCTCTTGGGGTGACATTCCCTGAACATTTTGAAGTCTGCTCTCCCCAAATCTAGAGCACAAGTCAGATTAAGCCCAGCTTTCTTCTGTGTTCACAAATTCTAAGATAAAGTAATTAGTTACTTCTTTTAAAATTATTAACATTTCTACCAAAGTACACAATTTCTCTATTTCCAACAACCATTTTTCTATTGTCTATTAATATTTCTATTATTCTATTCTATAAATAATTAAAATTATTGCCATTTCTACCAAAGTATCCAGTTTCTCTATTTCTAACAACCAAGAAACAAACTCTGTTACTTCCTTCTGTCCAGGTAGTCTGTAAAATACCCTAATGACAATATCTCTTCTCTTTGTTCCTGTATCACTTATCATTCACGTTTCTTCAGTTAACTCTCTCTGATTCTTGGATTTCCTCCTATGACAGTTATCTCCATAATGTATAACTTTACTCCACTTCTACTCCCTTCTTGCCTTTCCTGTTCTTTTATGAGTGAGATATATATACATTTACATATCTTTAACCTAGTAATTGGTACTCTGGAGAAATCCTTGTCTACTAGGGACCTACAAAGTATATGTGCTGTTGGAGGAGGGGAATCATCTCAATCTTGACATTGTTCCTATAAACAAAGCCAGAAGACAAGAGGGAAATTGCAGCCAAATGGAAGAATGGCTCACCAGTTCTTTTAGGAAAGGCAGATATGTTGACAGGATTGGTTTTATCATGTGTCCAAGGATATTAAGAAACATTTCATTCGGTTGTCTCATGTTGCAGTGCCCATGGTAACTATTTGCAAATAGTTAACATTTGTTTCAGAGGATAAGAAGGCAGAGAAGTTCTGCAGAGAACTTAGATGAGACCTTTCAAGTTAAATGAATGTATACTTTTTTATACTTGGAAATTTTCAGTTCAAAGGTGGGCATAGGGACAGATACTCTCCCCTTCCCCCCAAATGTTGGAAAATGTGAATCAGGAGTAACAAACAAGTCAAAGGCTTCTAGACTATATACACGCACTGGCAATGTTTAAACACTAGATATCATTGGCAAAAAAAAAAGTGAAATTAGCTATTTTAACTAACAGAAAACAACCAGACCCTGAGCCTGTCATTCATTTATTTTAAGCCACGGCTCAGAAATTAAAACCCATTTTTCAGACGCCATTTTCTTAATCAGCTTCCTCAACTCTGCCTTTGTGTTTTTAACACCTTGCTTTAAATGGACAGGAGTGGCAGGGGAGTGAATGTGCTACCTGTGCCTCTAAGGTAATAGTTAATAGTTCTTGCTGAAGGCTTTATCATCTTTAGCAGTGCTTTCTAGATTCTTTCTGGTGGTATCATCTATTTCCACTTGAATCTCCAGAAATGAGTAGCAGTTATCAAGTATCTTTCCTGGCACAATGCAAAGAGCAGAAAATTTGGAGTTGGTGAATCTGAGTTCAGATTCTGCCTTTGTCACTACCTGGGTGCACTTGGGCAAACTGATTTGCTTCAGTTTCCCATATGTAAAATGAGGCTGGACTTCGGGGCTTCTAAAGTCTCTTACAACTCTTAATCCGTCATCTTTGATCCTTAATTTGACAAATCTTGGGAGTTTCTCCATCACATCCTATATACGTCTAGAGAAGACCATAGTCTTCTCGGCAGTTTCCAATCTCATAACTCACCTGCTCTTTCTCAGACTTTTACAGACTGAACTCGCACCGGGCAGCACCTGTTGATTCCATTACAGATCCTCAGAGGATAAGCCGCTATTTCCTCTTTAGAGCTCCAGTGTCCTCTTTTCGGGGGGAGGGCCTCCGTATCTACCATTTAACCCCAAGGTTCAGTTGGTCCTTCTTCCCTTTCTTCTCTGGGTCAGATTCTTTCATCCTTCAACCTCCTTACACAAGTCAGGACCCCCCTCTGCTTCTTGAGATCCTTTTTCTTTGTTTTCACATTGAAATTCTTCTATTTTTTAAAAAAGGAATATTTCATTTTTCTTTCTTGATAACATGAAGAATAGAGATATGTTCTTCAAGTTACTCCTACTTTCTCTTTTGGGAGGGAGACCAAGCTGAACTTTTAAGCATAGGTAGCATGTAGTTGGCCATAGCAGAAAGAGAAAAATTGTGCAGTCTGTGGAGATCACCACAAACTTCCCCCTGCTCTCCATACTTTATGGAACCAAGCCAAGATAACAAACATCACTCGGGTCCCTACTATATGCCAGGTACTGGGCCAGAGGGTCCCTTTCCACTTCTGGTAGTCTGTGTTCTAAGGTCCTCTCACCTGTGAAAATTGATGGGTCTGTGGACAATAAAGTGTTTCCAAACCCCTTAGGGGCTGTGGATCTGGATGCCGTGGTAGACGAGACAGAACGCAAAGCCTTGGAAGGCATCATTAGCAACTTTGGACAGACGCCTTGCCAGCTGCTCAAGGTGAGGCCAGGGCTGGTGGGAGGGGCTCAAAGGGAAAGGGACCAGTACCCTGAGATTGTGTCCAGGCTTGGCACTGACTCAGGCCTCCTCCCCCTTCCTGGATGTGTCTTCAGGAGCCCCACCCTCCCCGACTCTCTGCTGAAGATGCTGCTCGACGCCAGGCCAGGCTTGATACCTATTCACCAAACCTCTTCCAGAACCTTGACCAGCTCAAGGCCTTCTTTGTTGAGGTAAGCAGGATCAGGCAGACCCAGGAGCTCCATGTCAAAGGAGAAGCCTTTGACTGACAATTGAAATCAAATGAGATGCCCTAGAAAGCTCCTCATAAACCTTAGAGCACTATATGAATGCCAGCTGTTATTACTGTTACTATTGTTATTCCAGATCTGGTTCTAATTCTCCCACTGTATGACCTTGGACCACTTCACCTCTCTGGGCTTCAGTTCCCTCATCTGTTAAATGGGAATAACAATCCATTTCCTTTATCCCGTTAGGACATTTGGGAGGATAAAAGGAATTAATGGGTTTGAAAGCACTTTGGAAAAATTTAATATGCCCTGAAAAAATGAATTAAAAAAAGCTATGTGGATATAAATAATGTCTGGTGAAGGCTTCGGGATAAGTAGCTGTTCTGTAATTCTCTCCAGCAGCTTAGGGATTCCTTAGTGCCTTCTCTTGGCATTCCTGGGGTCAGACTGGGCAAGGAAGTATAAGTTGTGTTTCTTATGCTCTAGGGCATCAGCGATGGAGTGCCCCTAGTGTTGGCGGTAGTACCCCACCGGCAGTCCCATTCCTTCATGACCCAGGGATCTCCAGACTTGCTGGTAAGTCCTCATTGAGGAGCTAGAGGGAAGAAAAGATGGTGATCTTCCAGGACCCCCGACTTTTCTGCCATCTTTGAATCTTCTACTCATTTCTCCTTTGCCTAGCCTCATACTCTCTAATCTGCTTTTACCCTTCTGACTCTTGCCCCCTCCTAGTTAGATGGACTTTGATGCATGTTTTTTCCTCATTCCCAAAGGTGACCGTGAGTGCCAATGGACTGCTGGGTACCCACAACTGGCTGCCTTATGATCGGAACATCAGTAACTACTTTACTTTCAGCAAGGACCCTACTGTGTCCAATGCCAAGTATGAGGGTGGGAGGGAGGGTCTGAGAAGAGGGTGGCATCGGTAGGAGTAAGGAATAACAGGCTATAGACTGGATGTTACCAAATACAGATGAGGGGGACCGCTGGGGGGCAGATGCTAACACCACCCATAGGGATATGAAGAAGACAGGAAGAAGGGCATGTGCTCGTGTGTGGCCAGCCTTCTACTTAGTGCTCTCTTCCTATCCTAGGACACAGAGACTACTGAGTGGCCCTTGGGCACCGGGTGGGGGCGTGAGTGGCTGTGCTTTGGCTGTAGCCCCAGATGGGAAGCTCCTGTTCAGTGGTGGTCACTGGGACGGCAGCCTTCGAGTGACCAGCCTGCCCCGCGGCAAACTACTGAGCCAGCTCAGTCGCCATATTGGTATGGGCTGTCCTGATGCAGGGGGGTGGGGGTAGGAAACAGAGTGGGATAAGCCTATGGCCAAGGGATGATGGGGCCAGGAAGCCTCCAAAATTTCCATCTGTCTATATGTTTTCCTACAGATGTGGTGACCTGCCTGGCCCTGGATCTGTGTGGACTCTACCTCATCTCGGGATCCCGGGACACAACCTGCATGGTGTGGCAGGTCCTGCAACAGGTGAGCTCCCCAAGGACAAGGGGATAGGGACTAGGCTGGGACAGTAACTGGGGAAGAGAGGGACAGAGATAGACCATTCTCTTTCCTTTTCTCATTCGGTTCTTTTTCTCCTCTTTTCTGTCCTCTGTTTCTCTTCTGGTCTGGTTTGGTATGGTTCAATCTGTCCCATTTACCCATTTTCAACTCCCAAATCATTTTTTTTTCAAAATACTTTTTCATTATGGACCTTAATAGATATCAATAAACATAAATATTTCCATATGCAAAGAACAGAAAAAGATACTTGCATACAACATTGTGTAATGATAGTTTGTTCTTTTAAAGTCTGTGTACAGTTTAACATGATGTTATGCCACATTACTTGCTTCTTTGCCCCCTCCTGAACTTCCCTCTCTTCTGTGTACTTTTAGATGTTACATTGACTTTTTATCTTTATTTATGTTTTTTACATTGACTTTCTCCTTCCCTTTTTCTTTTTCTTTCTTCCTTTCCCTCTTTTTCTTCTTTCTTTCCTGCCTTCCTTCCTTTCTTTCCTATCTTCTTTCCCTGCCTTTCATGAGGCTCACAGTCCGCCCAGGGCAGATAACTATAATTCACAATATTTATTACACAAGCAAACATTGCTCTGGAAACAAGCTGAGGTGGCCGGCCTGCCCTGGAAGAGTGTCAGATGAGTGTTTGTGAGGTCTGAGGGGAAGGCCAGAAGTGACTAAGAAGATCCAGTTGGATTGCCTTTAAAGGCTGAGTAGGAATATAACGAGACAAGAACAGGACAGAGGCCAGGCCTAGAAACAGTGTAAGCTAAGGCAAGATGGCAGGAGGGCTTAAGGTAGAGTGTATTCAGGGCATAGAGCTCTAACTTAGCTGCAGTGTAGACTACACAGAGGGGAAGTAACATGATTTAAAGCTGGAAGGTAGGTGGAGTGGCCCTATGTTGTAAAAGGCCTTGAATGCCAAGCAGAATAGTGTGAACTTGTAAGGCAGTCAGGAGCAATGATAGGGCCAGATAAACGTCTTTCTCTTCCTCCTTTCCCTTGTGGGCATTAACGCACACATGGATATTCCTTCTTCCTCCCCCCCTCCCTCTTTTCTTACCTATAGAGGACTTCCTTGTTTAGTCTCCTAATGCCAGGTTTCTCTCCCACAGGGTGGCCTGTCAGCAGGGCTGGCTTCAAAACCAGTGCAGGTACTATATGGGCATGAGGCTGAGGTGACATGTGTGGCCATCAGCACAGAGCTGGACATGGCTGTGTCAGGCTCCAAGGTAAGGCTGAGGCCCCAGAGGTGCTGGTCAGGACCATGAAAGCATCTGTTTTGACTCTTGTTTATGGTTTGCTGTGTTTGGGGTAAGAAAGCAATTTTAGGCAGGGCTTTCTGTCCCCTGACACCTGGTCCCCTTGTTCTGAATCCATGTCATAATGTCTCATTCTCTCCAGGATGGCACAGTAATCATCCACACTATTAGGAGAGGTCAGTTTGTGGCTTCATTACAGCCCTTAGGGGGTGCAGTGCCTGGGCCTGTGGCCCACTTGGCCCTAGGACCTGAGGGCCAAATTGTGGTGCAGAGCTTGGCTCAGGAACGACCAGGGGCCCAGGTATGTATCTATATATGTATGTACCTATGTATGTCTATGCCTGTGTGAATGTGTGGGGAACAGTCTGGAAGAAATAATTTTTAAAATGTGTTTTGCATAACTGAACACGTATAATTTATAGCAAATTGCTTGCCTTTTCCATGAGGGGGGAGGAGAGAGAGGGAGAGAACTCAAAATTTTTAAAAACAAACATTAATACACAGCAGAGAACAAAAGAAAACTTAGAAGGAAGGACAGAAAAGCAGGGTAGCTTTGAAAACAATGTGTAGGATTTATTACATAGTTTTTTTTCTTTAAAGTAAATATTCTGACATGGAAATGGTTTTATATTGAATCCTCTTTATGTTATGCTGTGTTCATGGAATTGTTCTTTTGTTGTTGTTGTCCTTCTGTATTTAAGTTCAAAATAAATAAATTTTTGTTGTCGTTTTTTGCTTTTTGGAGGGGGAAAGGCAGGGCAGTTGGGGTTAAGTGACTTGTCCAAGGTCACATAGCTAGTAAGTGTTAAGTGCCCGAGGCCAGATTTGAACTCCGGTCCTCTTGACTCCAGGGCCAGTGCACTATTCACTACGCCACCTCGCCATGCTAATAAAAATTTTTAAATGTTAAAAAAATTTTACATGTAATTGGAAAACAAAATATTTAAAAGATAACAGTCTGGAAGAAGGAGACCTTAACTCCTAACAGGAAGGGAGAGGTACCCTAATGGAGCAGGAAGGAGTAAAGATTGGTGGTGGGGAGACCCTAGAATGGAGGAGACAAGCTGCAGAGTACAAGGGAAAGGGAATTCCCACCTTAAGGGCTGGGGAGGGGGACTCAGTGGGGTACTGGATCAGTAGAGATAAAAATCAGGCTGACTTCCATTCTCTTCACTGCCCTAGATGAGTTACTTCCTGCACCTCTATTCAGTGAATGGACGGCTGTTGGCTTCACAGAAGCTGGAGGAGCAACCCACAGCTCTGGCCCTGACTGATGCCTTTGTGCTGTTGGGCACAGCTCAGTGCAACCTTCATATCCTCCACCTGCACAGGTGAGATCTCTCCCTCTGCCCTGGGCTTCCTTGGATGCCTAAAAAGTCATTTCATTCTTTCAGCAAAACAGGTATTAAGTTCCTATGCTGTGTGAAATCTAGGGCTCGGTGCTGGGTACAAAATGCCTAAACTTGGGTTCATTATTATTTTGCTTTACTTTCCCAAAAGTGACAGAGGAGAGGAGGACCAGTCCCATGACACAAATCCATGTCTGCACAGGCATGTGTGTGCTGGGTTACCCAAGGGGATTCTGCAGCAGGACCAGCCAGCCCTACACCTGCCTGGTGGACACAAGGGTGCACAATATTTTGTGCCCTTTTTCCCTCCTCTCCCCATTTTTGTAGTCATGACCTTGGAGCAGTTTCCTATGCCTACAGGGGCTAGGTTAAATGCATGCTGAGTTTATTAATTTCATGCCTACTGGATTACTGGATGCATGAGGATAAAGCTCTTGTGTTTGATATTTCCCAGAACTGATCACAAGGCCTTGTAGATGGTAGGCATTTAGTAAGTATTTGTTGGATGGCCACTACTTAAGCACCATTTACAAGGGCCTGTGCTATGCTCCAGGGAAAATGAAGGTTCAGATAAGATATAGCCCCTGCTGTGGTGGAACTCTTAGAGAGTTGTGGCTGGATTCCCCCCTGCCCCCCACCCCACTTTTCTTTGTATACCCAGAACTTAGCCCAGTACCTGGTATATAGTAGGTGCTTAATAAATGCTCCTTGACTGATTGACAATCTGGTAGGTGTGAATGGATGAACACATGAATGATAATAATCCCAGTGAAAAGTGTGCTAACTTTCCCTAGTATTTAGCTGCTCTGCCCTGTTTTCTAATCTGCTCTACCAGTGTGCTGTGTCTCTCCACTCCCCTCTCCCCATCTCCAGACAGGGAATTCCCCAAGGACGGGGACCATTTCTGCTCCATGAGGCCAGGGACCATGTCTTCACTAAACTGTGGGATCTGCCCTCGTACACCCACAAAGCCAGCACTCAGTTCTGTACTTTCCACTTAGTAGGCGTATAATAAACCTTTGTTGAATTAAATTGAAATTAATTCATGAATTAATCCATTCATTAATCACCTACTGTGTGTAGAACCTTGGAGTTCTGGGCAGGTACAAAGATAAGTAAGGCCCCTCCCCACCATCATGGACTTTGCTGCCCTGCTTCATTGTCTCCTCTTGTTTGGTGGTAGTCACCTTGGCCTGGCTTTTTCCTGCTCTGCATCTGGCATGGCCTTTCTGTGCAAACATCCCCACCTGCTGGGCAGCTCTTACAAGAGGCAGGACTTTGTAATCCAGGCACACCAGTTCAGCCTCAGGTAGCTGACTCCCAGACTGTAAATTTATATCACATTCTGTTACATCACCGAGATTTTCCCTTGATCGCCTCTACCCTAGCACCCCAACCCTAAGAAAGAACATTGGGTTTGGAGTCAAGAGACCTGGGCTCAAATCCCTGCTCATCCACTTCCTAGCTGCCTGGCTTTAAGTAAGCCCCTTCCCCTACCTGGGCCTGAGTTTCCTCCTCTGAAAAATCAGGGGGTTATACTAGATAATCCCAAAGGGGCCTTTCTTGCTCCAAACTTTATGACTGTCCTTGTGGCCATGTATGCTTATCTCAAGGTCCCTGCCCTTCAGACTCATTCTCGTGTCTGCCTTGGGACCAAGTAGAGTTTTCAGATGTTCCATGGATTCCCCAAATCAGTCCCACCAACACCCATGACTGGGGTATTGTCTCCTTCCCAGCACCCTGTTCTCTTGTTTTCTAGCCCTAGTTCTTCCATCTGGAGAGGTAATGGACTGGAGAGAGCTCTGTACTTGAGTTGGAAAAATCTGGGTTCAAGTCTGGCCTGTGAACCTGAGCAAATCACTTAACTTCTCTGTCCTTTGGGCCAAGGTGTCAAACTGAAATAGAGGTGGATCTCTGTTGGCATACTGATTCAGAAAACCACGTCGTCTTTGTTGCTTGTATTTTTATTTGCTTCGTTAAACATGTTCCCATTATATTTTTTTAAAAAATAATTTTTTTGGAGAGGAGAGGCTAATTGGGTTAAATGACTTGCCTAAGGTCACTGTTACTTTTTTTTTTGGAGGGGTGAAGGCAAGGCAGTTGGGGTTGAGTCACCATCATATTTTAATCTGGCTTGGTTGTAAATCTTTAATCTTGGCATTGTGGGCCAGCATGCTGTCTGGGGGGCACCCTATGTCTGATATCTCTGCTTCGGGTAATTCTTGAAGATTCTAAGTTGCAGAGAAGGTACAGATGAACCTTCACTGGGAAAGAGAGTGTCCTGTGCTTATACAGTTCCAGGTCCAGTCCCGATCTATGTTCTCATCACCACTTTATTTTATTCAAAACACCCGTGTGAAGTAGGAGAAGAGAAAGGCTCACCCCATCCCCATTTTATCCCCTAGGAAACCCCCTCTCAGGGAAGGTCTAGGCTTGGAGCCAGCTCTTCTTATGCCAACAGTCCTGTTCTTTCTCCATCCTCATCCTGGACTTCAAGGTGTGGCCTTGAAAGACAGGCTCTGGCTCCTTTTTCTCCAGCCAGTTCCCTCTAGCCAGGGCCTGTACACCAGGTGCATAAGCAGTAGTCATGGTACTGATAGGAGAGGACTGTGTCAGGGTGAAGGGAAAAGGAGTCACTTGCAAATCACCAACCGGTTCAGACACATCAGACACACCATGGCAATGTGACCCTGGGGAAGTCACTTCACCTCAGTGCCCCCTGCCAATGCTCCAAGTTACCAAAGAATTGCTGCTAGTCTAAGGAGTTTTCTGCCCAGATGAAGTCACAGATGGGGACCCCCCCAAAACAAACAAACAAACACCACAACCCACCAACAGACAAACAAGGATCAAGGATTTTTATCTGAGGATCCATAGCATGGGTTAATGGAAAGGACCTAGGACCTGGAGTCAGGTGTCTAAAAAGAAGGCTGGTTGTTCTTGGACTTCCTCCCTCACAGGCTCGTTTGTGCCACAGAAGGGGGCATTCTGGTGATTACTATCCTAGGACCTCCCACTGCTAAAGTGAGCAACTCCTCCTGAACTAAGCTCCCACCCTTTGAGCAAAGTCAGATTCCCAGATCTGGAAGTTGTCAAGAAGGCCTCTAATCTGACATCCAGGCCCAGATCCCATCTGTCCATCTTGACCCAGACCCTTTCCAGGAACTTCCAGCCCCAGTGAGCCTGCCTTTGGTCCTTGTCCCCCTGACCTCCTCTTCTCCCAGCTCTTGCTTCCAGAGGTGGTGTTAAAGTGTGTTGGAGCTGGAAGAGACCTTAGAAATACAGGTCCCAGCTCTGCAAGCATGTGCTGTGGTCATTATAATAGTATTTATAAAACTCTTTTAAGATCTGCGAACTCCTTACATGCTATCTCACTTTGATCCTCACAACAAGCCTGGGTTTTTGGAGGGGGAAGGCAGGGTAATTGGGGTTAAGTGACTTGCCCAAGGTCACACAGCTAGTAAGTGTTAAGTGTCTGAGGCCAGATTTGAACTCAGGTCCTCCTGACTAGAGGGCTGGTGCTCTATTCACTGTGCCACCTAGCCCAGGGGGATCTATTTATTGTTATCCATTTTACACCTGAGGAAATTGAGTCTAAGTTAAGTGACTTGCCCAGGGTCAGACAGCTAGGTGGGGTTTGAGGCAGGATTCACTCAGTTCTTCCTAACTGGAAGGCCAGCTTTATCCATTAGGCCACCTAGCTGTACTTTTTTCCGAGTTCCAGGCCTGGTTCCAACTCAGGTAGACATTTTGTTCAGTTTTCTCATCTGGAAATGTGGGGTGATAAACAAGACTACCTCCCTCTCAGGGGGTGGTCCTAACACTGTAATCCCTGGTAACAGGAGGCTTCAGCATGTGGCCAGGGCCATCCATCAGCCCCTCCCAACTGACCCCACCTGGCCCTTTCTTTTCCCCTCTCCCCCTGTAGTCTGGTCCTGGCCGTGCCCTCCCTGTCCATGAAGGTGCCCATCTACAGCGTGGCTGTGACCAAGGAGAGGAGCCACATTCTTGTGGGGCTGGAGGACGGCAAGCTGATAGTCGTGGGAGCCGGGCAGCCCTCGGAGGTGAGGGGACAGAGCCCCAGCTGGGCCTGCGGGTGGGGCGGGGGAGAACCTGGCAGGGGAGCCTGACCCTTCTCTTCTGACCTCCCAGGTGCGCTCGGGGCAGTTTGCCAGGAGACTCTGGAGATCTACGCGGCGGATCTCGCAGGTGTCATCTGGGGAGACGGAATATAACCCACCCGAGGCAAAGTGAATGCCCGGCCGTGCCAGCAGCCTCGTGCAGGCGCTCTCCTCTAGAACAAATGCTCTGGCCCTAGGACCCAAGACAGGCCTACCCCGGGCCCCAGCCCCACCTCGGGGTGGGTCGGATGCCTAGAAGGATGGGTGGGGCCCTCCAGCAGGTCCCTGGAGACAGCCCCTTCTAGGGAGCTGAACACACCTCCCTCCCGGGGCCTGAGGTCAGGCACGTGCCTATAAATAGGCCTTGGGGAAGGGGATAGTTGCTTGCTGGTGTCATGCCCGCCCCTCTGCTCAGGGATTGGTGGGGGCTGGGATCCCTAGGAAAGGCCCACCCCCTAGCAGGTATGGGGGCGCGGAAGAATAGCCTCTCTCTGGCTGGACCAGGGAAACCAGGCTGGTCTGTGGGTGGGTGGGTGAGGAAGGGGGCGGTTCGGGGTGGCCCACCCTCCCCTGGGAAGCTAGCCCCTGGGCCCTGTTCATGTGGCAGCACTTTGCACAGCCCGGAGTGGGATGGGTGGGGTGGGTGGCCATGACAGCCTGTCTTCTCCTTCCCAAACCCCCAAGCACAAAGGGGCCAGTGCCCGGTGCCGTGGCCTTAACCCTGCCCCTGTAAGTGGCCTTCGCCCAACAATAAACTTGCCCAGTTTTTGTAGCTGCCCTGTCTCGGTGTGTCTCTGCCCTGCAAACTTTGAACCCTGCATGGACAGCTTCTCGGAGGTCCAACCCCACTCCCTCACCTACTCGGAGGCATCCCAAGTGCACGAAAGCCCATCCTCAGTGGGAGGGTGAGGAATGGAAACCCTCGGAGGGGAGAATGTACTACAATGTAAAGATACACCCACCCTCCAGTCAGTCCGCACTTATACTGTGCTGGACAGCGTGTGTTTGGAAGGTCAACACAGTGATACAATTTCCATCTTCCCGATGATGTAGGACACAGTCACGCAATGAACCAAATGTCAGTATAGTGATGCCCACCGTGTCCCGCAAAGCCACAGGCAGTCACACCATACAAAGCAGCGCCCCGCTATCCTTTGGGTGAGGGGATGCCCCCCTTGGGCCTCTTCACTTTGATGTCCCCAGTCTGCCTGCCTCGGGACTCCATGTTTGTGGAATGAGGGCGGCAGTCCCTCCTGGATGACTTAGGACTGAGTGGGAAAACCTAAGGCAGGGGGAAAGCCACCTGGGTTCTACCCAGTCCTGGCTCCTTCTTTCTCTAGCTCCACAGCCTGGGGCAAACTTTCTTCCTCCCTCGGGATCTCTATTCCTCACTCTAAAATAATGGGACTGAACTAGCCTTCTACCATCCCTTTCCTTAAAACTGGCATTTTACTGCCCTCCTTCCTCCCCTCCCCTTCCCCCCACCCCTCTCCTTATTCTGGCTGGCCTTAAATTCTCTGCTGCTTTGGAGCACCTTCGGGGATCTTGAAAGGAAGAGCCCTGGGGCTGAATTAGCTCTTCCTCCCACCCCACCCCCTCCTCTCTCGCCGCCTTTCCTGCCCCCCACCCCCACCCCAGTAAAAATTTTATGGTCCCCAGAGGCTCCAAAGTGGTCTGCCCCACCCCCCTTCCGCCCCATGAAGGGGGTGTTGGATCCGCCACCCCTCTGAGATGAAAGGCCCCGTGGCCCCTTTCTGGCCCTCCTCTCCGGAGGTGGCCTGCAGCTACCCCATCAAAGGCGCCCTCCTCTTCCCTGTTGTCCCTCTCACCCAAGATGTGTGGCAGGGGATGGGCGGGGGGGGGGGAGTGAATTGGAAAAAAAAAAGTGGCCCTGGCTCTAGTGTGAACTGTTGAATGGAAAGGAAGCTAAAGTCTTTGAGTCTTCGAGGCTGTGTGTATGTCCATCGTGACCTTGGGAGAGCAAGTATGCGACTGGAGCCTCGGGGCTGCTGACCAGGAGCCTGCAACTGTGTGACCTTGCGCAGGTCCCTTCCCTTGTCCGGTCCGCACAATAAGGGGGATGTCCTTAGATGGCATGTGAGGTCTTTTTCCTGGTTTAAAATAAATGAGTGAGATGAGGCAAACCAAACATTCGGAGCTTCATCCGCCTCAGGCCTCAGGTCCTTCTGACTCCGGGGCTGGCACTTTACTCACGGCACCACCCAGCCGCCCCCATTTCTTTGTTTCTTAAGTGTGAATGAACCTGTTGGGTCAGGGACCAGACCTTTTATCTCTTTACCGCATAGACCGTAATGGCAGTTGGGGGGAAATGAGCAGAGAATCCCAGGAATACGGGGTGTCTCCGAAGACCTGGGGGGGGGCCTCTTTTGGGTCATGCTTGTATTGCCAAGTCCATGGATGCTTGGTCATTGCGTGCATGGTGAAGGCAGGTGTGTGCGGGCTGTGTTCTGGTGTTGTGGACAGAGCTGGACTGGGACCGGGAGGAGCGAGCTAGGCTTCCAATCTTCCCGTCACTGGACCTGAGCCTGAGCCTCCATTTTCCTCGTCCCAGGGGGCTGGAAGGCTCCGAGGAAGCACTTGGGCAGCTTTAAAGGCGGGCACGTAAATGTGGGAGAGCCCGTGTCTCAGACTTTGGGGAGAGGGAATGTTTTGTCCTGCTTTTATTATATGCCCCCTAAATACCAGTCTAGAAGCGAGTTGAGCCTCGCTCAGTGGTGATCGGCCCAGAATCCGGGCAGGACTCAGGGCTCGCCGATACGGGAGCCCCCGCCAGGCCCCTCCTCGGGTTGTCAGGTGGGTCCAGAACAAGGCCTGGGCTTTTCTCGGAGGGAAGAGGGCAAGCCGGGGCAGGCAGAGGCGCGGCTGCTGCCACGTCTGCCTGTGTCCCGGGGCTGCCCGGGAGCTCTCCTTTCCTTCCTCCCCACGTCCAGGCGCCCACTTTACCCTCGCACCAGCGGCCAGGCAGCCCGGCCTGGCTCTTTTTCCTTTAAAGCAGCAGCTCCCCAGGCGCCCCCTCTGCGAGGCAGGAGGGGAGCTGCGCCTCGGTAGGGGGAGCGCCTGCTGCCCTGCTGGAGCAGCGGAGCTCGGCAGAGATTTGAAATTTGAAAAGAGCCAGGAGCGGAGCCTCAGACCCGCGGGTCCGCCCGTTGTCGGCGTGGCTGGCGCGGCCTGTGCACGGCTGGTGCGGCCCGGAGCAGGCGGACCGGCCGCTTCCATTGTTCGCGCTCGCGCGTGCCCTGCCCCAGCAGGTCCCTAATTGAGCTCTGACGGGCTGGGGGGGGGGGGGAATCCTGGTGCCCCTCCCGGGCCCTCCTAGCCCCGCCCTCCCCGAGCCCCTCTCCCTGGATGCGGCCCGGGACGGGGCAGGACGGGGCGGGGCGGGAGGCAGTCTCAGCTCCCCAAGAGCGGGGGTGGGCGGGCGGTCCGATAGTTCAGAAAGTGGGGGCTTGGGGGGAGGCAGGAGCGGGAGAGCTAGCTGGCTGCGCGGGGGAGAAGAGTCGGTCCTGGGCCGTCCTACCCCACTTAGAAGGCTAAGTCCCCCCCTTCCTGTCTCTGCTACGTTGGGGCTTCAGCTTAGGCCCCCCGGATTCCCAGCAGACTCGGCGGGCTCCAGAGCTCCTGCCCTCCCAGGCCGCCCCACTTCGCCCCAGGTTCTCCTAAGCCGCTTTCCCCCTTCTCCGGCCTCTCCAAGTTCTCGCTCAGGCTCCGCACCCGCCTGGTGCAGGCGCCCCGGCCCCATTCCCTTCCTACCGCCCGCCCCAGGAGCTTCCTCGAGGTTTCCTCCCTGCGGACCCAGACACCAAGAAGATGTCCGGGCACCGGCGGCGGCCGCGCCCCTGGCTCCTGTGGCTGCTCCTGAGGTCGCTGCTCCCGTCCCAGGTGAGGTCTCCCGTTCATCCGCCCCACGGTGGCTGCCCCGTCCTGACCCGGGAGGGAGCCCCGGGAGGCGGGGAGAGAGACTGGGAGGAGGCCGGACCCTTTGGCCAGCTACCGTCCTGGCTGTCCCTTCCCAGAGGTGGCCCTGGTCATCCCTCTGCGTCCAGACAAGGCAGCCACCAGCTCAGACGAGGTCTGGGAGGGCACCTCCATCTCCCAGTGGGAGGGCGGTGGGAGCCCCGGGGGAGCTTTGTTCTGGAGGGAGACTTTTGTCCACCGAGTGACGCCGGGGGAGAGGAGGGAGCCGGCTCTCGAAACTTTGGAGAGGGGCATTTTAGACTGGAGGCAGGCTGACGGAAAAGCAGCTAAAGGACTGTGGAGCGGGAGGGTCCTTAGGGACGTTACCCAAGTTCCTGCATCAAGTTAATGCTAGAAGCAAAACTAGAAAGCTTTCATGGCTTGAAAGTAGATCCCATGTGGATTGGAGAAACAGTCTTGGACACACTCTCTGCCCACCCCTCCCCCAGCTACGCCTCCTTTCTGGGTCCCGAGGCTTTGACCAGATATACCAGCCAAGCCTCGGCCAGGTTTGGGTGGGCGGGGAAGCCTAGGGCCCAGGAATGTGTGTACACCCAAGTTCTCCCCTTTCTATTCACCCAGGATGAAAGCCCCCAAGGCAGGGGTGTGGCCTCATGGAAATAATGAGCCCTGTACATACAAGCATGCACACACTTAATGGAGCGGGAGCGGGGAAGGCGCTTGGAGATCCTATAGGTGACTTACAGATCTGAGGTGCAAAGAGCCGTGGTTTCCTGTCCCAGTTCCCAGGCAGGGGCAGAGCTAGCTCTCAGTGCCCCTGGGATCATCCCACAATGCCTAACCCAGAGAATCCAAATTAAGGGTAAGAGCCCAGAATAGAAAGCATTAGGGACCTTAGGAAATGGAACCTAATCTAGAACTTAGGTCTGGACTAATCCCCTCAGTTTACAGTTGAGGATCCTGATGCCCAGTGAAGGCAATGTCTTGCTTAATGCCACTCAATCAGAACCAGAGCTGGGGTCAGTCCTGCCACCCATCCACAAACCTAACTGCATCCCAGACAGAGCTGCATCTTCTGTCAAGACGTCCAGACTAGGTCTTGAGAAATAACCACTTTCAGAGGGAACTCCAAGGAAGGAGAAGGAGGAATTCGGGGAGAGGTGCAGGGATTTATCTGGTTGGGTTCAGGAGGATCTTTGCCAGTTTGGGGGTCATTGTTGGAATCCAGTTGGGATGGTCTTCCTCCCTAGGTCATCCATTTCCTCCCCTTCAGTCCAGACTGCCTAAGGTTTTCTTGGGGGAAAAGGGTGGGCCCTTTGTCCCCACCTGTGGCATCTCTGACATGGAGCATTCCTGACAACCAGGAAATTCTATTTTATGCAAGGTCTTATTGCAGGACTCTCCTCTGAGTTCTCCGAAGAGTCTTTGCTGTGTGACTCAGGAGAAGGTACCACACTTCTCTGGGCGCCAGTATCATCTGATTACACTTAATACTGAAGTGCCAGGAACAGGACCCCTTCTGAGATGTTTCCTCTCTATCCAGGGTCTTGTTGGTTTATTCCAGAAAAGTCATGATCCCATCTCCCCTCATACAGGCAAATAATCTCTAGTGTCCAGAGATATAGAAGAAATTTGATTGCAGAAACTGAAAGAAATAATTTATTGGGGACTAAAGGAAATCATGAGACAGGAGATGCAAACTGTGCCCCCTCCCCAGTCCATTTTTTCATACTCTGTTTAAGCAAAGGTCACCGATTAGGGGAGGGGCATAATATGTATTGTTTTTATCCGTATTTTTAAGTGTGTTTCTTTCTGTCTTTGTCTCTTTCACTCATCCCTCCATCTCCCCCACTTCCCTATTCCTCTTTTTCCATCTTCCCTGTCTCCCCATCCCCCTCTCTGTCTTCAGCTGAAGGAGGCTGTCCTGGTGTTCTCTCCTCCTGTCTTTGGAAGGCCCCTCTTGCTGGGTCACACCGGAAGTCTCCTCAGGCCCCCACCCCCTTCTCTTTCTTCCCTTCTCCTGATTGCAGCTGTTACACATCAGTGTTTCTTTCCCAACTTTCTCCTTATCTGTTTGTGTCCCTGTCCTTTTTTCAGCGTCCTCCCCCACCTAAGCCCTGCTCTGCCAGGCTCCCTTCTCTCCTCCATATCCATGGGCTGAGCCTGGGAGAGAGGAAGGAGGAGGGAGTCAGGGGCCTCAGGGAGTGGGGAGTGGTTGGGGAAGCTGGAATTTGGGGGGCATTCTCCCCAGTTTTTGCTTTTCCTCCTTACTGGGTTTGTTTCCCAGGTGTGGGCTGGACAGTTCTGTCCCAGCGGGCTCTTTCCTTGGGGAAATCTGTGCTGCAACACCTGCCCCCCAGACTGGGGGACCTCAGAGCCCTGTGAAGAAGCTGATGTGACCTGTAAACCATGTCCTTCCAGTACGTGAGTGTGTGTATGTTTGTGTGTGTGTGTGTGTGTGTGTGTGTGTGTGTGTGTGCACCCTCTCGTACTTACCCAAGCTCAGGCCTTGTGGAGATGATGGGGAAAGAGGCCTGGCCAGCAGCTGGGACAGGCAGTGGGTGGGGAGGGAAAAGGGAAGGAAGGAGAGAAGGATATATTTTTTCATATAATTGTAATCAGTCTTCCTGTGGGGTGATTTTACATTTTTCCAAAGCACTTTGGGAGTAGTAGAAAGGACACTGGCTTTTGCAGTCAGAAGATCTGGGTTAAGATGCCATTTCTCTGCCACCAGCTGGTCAAGCCCCCACTTCCTCTGAGCCTTTTCCCTCATGTATAAAATGGGGACAATCCCAAGTGCCTCAGCCTACCTCCTGGGGTTGGGAGAAAAATGCTGTGTGCCCTTTCAAGTACTGCAGAGATGGGAGGTCTCAGGATTATTGTTCTTGAGGCTTCATGATCAATGCCAGACCTCCTTGTGAAGGAGATGAGACAGAATTCCCTCAGTCTACAAATGGTGGGAACCAAGGCCTAAGATCAAATGTGGAGAGAATGACAGGGAAGCAGAGACTGAAACTATGGAACGTGGAAATGGGGAGTTTCCAGAAATGATCCCTTCCAAAGCTTTGGAAAATGAGGCCCAAAGAGAAGTGATTCTTCCAAGTGGTCATGGAATTCTTAGAGATAGTAGAGACCTGAAGTCCCCCTAGCCAGCTCCCGTAGGAAGAAAGTCCTAAAGGAGAAGCTGGCCTAATAGTGAGTTAGTATCAGAGCTGACACTCAAACCCAGATTTCCTGGCTTATGGTTCTTCCTATAGCACTGCCAGCCCTTACTTTGTTCCCCACTTTCCCCCACAGATGAGACCTTGTCCCCAGAAGGCACTTCCAAGCCCTGTCGGCCTTGTTGCAGCTGTCCCATCGGACATTTTCTCAACAGTACCAACCACTGCCAGCCATGCAAAGCCTGCCCTCCAGGCAGTGAAGCCAGGATTCACTGTGGGAAGGACACTGACACTGTGTGCCAGCCCTGTCCTCCGGATACCTACTCAAAGGAGAGCAGTTTCCGGGAGCCCTGCAAAGCCTGTACCCATTGCAATCAAAGCAAAGTTGTGGTCCTGGCCTGTACTCGACTCTTTGACACCCTTTGCATGGGTGAGGTTGGGGTTGAGGAGGGGTCACATTCATGCCCAAGAAAAATAGGGACGAAATTTGGGATGCAAAAAGTGAAGGTGATCACTGGGGACTAGGCTACTCAGGGAAAGGTTTTCAAAGAGATGGTGGTGCATGTGCCTTAAAAGATTGGGAGGATTTTGGAAAACTGGAGAGAAAGAATGTAGTCCTAGGGTCTCAGAATCATGACAACTAGACTGGAAGATTCCTTGAGCTAGAAGAAACCTTAGAATATAGATTATCAGAGCTGGGTTGGCAAGAGTCCTTGGGCTGTCCAAATCAGAAGGGACCTTAAAATGATGTAGACAGAACTGGAAGTACTTTTAGAATAAGAAATACTAGAACTGAAAGGAATCTTTTTTTTTTTAACTTTTTGGAGGGCAATTAGGATTAAGTGACTTGCCCAAGGTCACACAGCTATTTCAGTGTTGAGTGAGGCTGAATTTGAACTCAGGTCCTCCTGACTCCAGGGTTGGTGCTCTATTTACTGCACCACCTAGCTACCCTGAAAGGAATCTTAAGAGACCATTTAATGTAATTTAATGTAGCCCTCTTATTTTTCAGAGATGTAAAATGAGGCCTAGAGAGGAAGTGATTTCCCAGAATCATAGTTAATGTCAAGGAAGATATTTGGGAAGGATGGGGGTAGCCGAAATAGCCAGAGTTAAAAAAAAAAAAAAGCAAAGATACATTTCTTCAGGAGTTACTATGTGCCAGGCCCTAACCTGGAATGGATAGGAAAGTGCTGGAAGTGTGACCATATTGAGCAGATCATGAAGACCTTCTAGGAAGAGGGATTACAGTCCCAGGGTCCCAGGTTTCTGCTCTCCCCTAGGTGGAGAAGGCATGTCCTTCATTGCCAGAGAGGAATTTACCAAGAGAGGGATGAAGGTAGGAGGGATTAGCCGTCTCACCTAAGGAAACTGGGCATGAGGGCAATGCTGAGAGGCTAAGCCATTCTCTTCTCTGGTGTCCTAAACAGGGTTGTCCAGTTTTCTTAGTTTTCTCCCTTCTGTTTCTCCAAGGCTCCTCAGCTTTCTAGGCCAGCTCTTTCAGTGAAAATTTCTGGCCCTTTGGTCAGTCAGTGGTGTCTGGATATGCCACTCATTTAGCAAACCTCTTTTCTCTCAAGTCAGACTCCCTCTGCCTTCACAAGGCAGTACTGGTCTCTAAGGCAGAATGAGCCTTTTTTGGTTTCCAAAGACCTGGATTTGAATCCTGATTGTTTTGCCTATTGTCACTGTTACCTCGGAGAAGTCCCATCCCATTTCTAGGCCTCTATTTCCCTCATCTATAAAACGATAGGTTCTCTTAGGTCTCTTTCCATTCTGAAACCTAGGATCCCATGAGTTCTCCGTTATACTGAGAGGACATAGGAGCTTCAGGGATTTTCCTTGGGTTTGGTGGAATAAGCATTAAGGGCCTAAACCCAGGAAAAACAGGGGAAAGTAAGATTTAGTGACAGTTTAGAGAATGGAGGAGGGCTCAAGAGCTGGACATGGTTCAAAGTGATGCTCAGCCTGGAAAGGAGAAAGGTAACTGGGGCCTCACATCCAGAGTTTTACCAAGGATGAAATGCAATAGTTATAAATTGAAAGTCTCAGATGGCTTCAGAAAATCAATTTCACAAGTACAAAATGTAGGACCTTTGGTTAGCAATTTCTTTGAAAAAGATTTGGAGGTTTTAGTGGACAATCAATAAGGCAGTGTAGCAGCCAATGAAACTAAATAGGTTTTAGACTGTGTTGAGAGGGATAGTGTCCAGGACTAGGTAAATGGCAGTCACAAGTCACTGTGCCCTGAGAAACTAGGTGTCTAGATCAGTTCCACACTGTCTGAAGGCATTGATCAAGATGGTAGCAGCAAGGGTTCCTCTGACCTAATGTCCCTTTGTCACCTGCTCCCATCCCTCCATCTCTGACAGTTCCCTGCCCTTGATCTGTTGCTCTGTTCCTCTTTGAAGTTCCCATTCTTCGGACCCTCCATGCCCCCTGTCTTGTCACTCCTGTCTGTCCCATGTTATCTCTAATATCTATTCTCCATCCCCTTGTCCTAATCATCTCTGGCCCCTCTCTATTTGTCCTCCATTTAACAATCATTTACTAAGTTCCTACAATAGAATGGCCTTGTGTAGCCTCCTCCATGAGCTTCATCTTGCCTCCCTATCTTTTGATCTCCATCCAAACCCTTTGTTTGCAACAACACCATCCTCTGACTCCCATCTGTTTGGTTCTCGCTGTTCCAACTACCCTTTTCTTTCTGCCCCTCTGACTCCTAGTACTTGCCTCCCATTTCTCTGACCCTCTGCCATTCCATACATCCTTCCTTCTGTCTGTATTTAATCCTTCGGACTCTCTATCCTCTTCTCCCCAAACAAGGCGAAGATCAGTAAACTGGGGTGAAAAGGCAGAGGGACCAGGGTAACAGAAATGAGTCCGGGCTCCTAATGCTTCCTCTACTTTCTCCCCAGCATCACATGGGGATGCAGGCAACATCATCTCATTTCATAGGCCTTTATTTCTTGTCTTATCCAGGTTATGAGCTAGACACCACTCTTACTCCTCAATCTATTTTCCACCACAAAACACCCAGGAAAAGGAACTGTGCCTCCTCTCTCCTCCCTAGTGTCTAGAACACTGCCGTGTACAGAGTAACTGAGAAGGCAGTGGGTGGACTATGTGATCTCGTAATCTTCCAGCTTTAAATCCCGGGATCCCATGAGTACCCCTTTATGGGAAGGACAGATGAGGGAGGGACCCCAGAGGATCTAGGTTGACTCTGAAGCTAGGCCTAGACCTGTGAGAACTTCAGTCTGACTCAAAGAGGGGTTCAAGTTTGTTTGGGGAGTTGGGTGAGGGGGTAGAGTGAAGCTTAAGAGCGGATGAGGCAAGGGGAATCAGGGGATATAAAGTTCCCAGAAATCCTAAGCAACCTCAGGAGATTGTGCGGGAAGGAACATGATGAATACTGAAGGTCAGAGGGAAAACAAAAGATCCTGGCAAATGTGGCTCTGGAGCTTTTCCCTACACAAAGTATTGTCCCTAGGGTTGGGGATCCCCTCTGGGGTGCTGCCCCGTCTGTTCATGGGCCTTGGAAACATGTGGGAAGAGAATGATGGGATCCAGTCATCAGCTCCTGTCCCCACCTCTGTCCCTCTGTCTCACCCCTCAGTCAACCCTCTGACCCATCTTCCCCACACCTGTTTTCTGTCCCTTGGTCCAGCACTGCTTTCCCCATCATTCTGTTCCTCCTTAGCCATATTCTTAACCCTCTCTCCCATCCCTCCATTCTTCGACACTGTCTTCCATTCCTATTACCCTGCACCTTGTAACTGACTTTGCCTATGCTTTTGGTCTGGTCCCATTCCTGAGGCTTTATCTAGGGAAGTTCCCCATACCTTTGTCCTGTTTCTCTGCCACCTGTCATTGTCTTCCAGTAGTTTGAACTTCTCTGCATACCCCTGGCTCTGTCTCTTTGTCCCCTCCCTCAGATGAAGAATTGCACATCCTGATCCGTGATGCAGAAGCCAAGAGCGCAGACTCCAATGTCTCCTCCACCTTCCCCTTGCCTCCCAAGGATTCCGGCGTCGTCATCCCAATCTATTGCTCCCTACTGGCAGCTGTTGTGGTGGGACTCCTAGCCTACGTTGCTTTCAAGAGGTAGGTGGGAAGCCTAAACCCCTCTTGGACCCCTTCCCCAAAGCTCAGCATCAAACTCAATGGGTAGGGAGAATCTGGAGGTTGCTGGGTGGAGAGGGTGAATCCCTGGGCACTTTAAGGCTCATGCTTTTGCAAATACCCACCCAACAGCTGGAGAACCTGTAAACAGAAACAGCAGCTAGCAAAGGCTCGGGTTGGGGAGCTGGGCGTCGCTGAGGGAGAGAAGCTGCACAGTGACAGCAGTATCTGCCTGGACACAACAGGACTCCATGAACTCCATGGCTTGGGCAAAGGTGAGACCATCACTCTGCATGTTTCTGTATAGCCTAAACCTCCTCCTGCCACTGACCACCTTATCCCCATCTCTATATCTCCATCTTTCATCACTGAATCCCATTCCCCATGACTTCTCCTGTGTTACCTTTTCCTCATTAGGGGCCCAGCCGGAGCCCTGTCAGTGGCATCTCTATGAGCAGCTCCCCAGGGGCCAACGAGAGAAGGTGGAGCAGCTGCTGATGGCAGGCAGCCCACCCAGAGCAGGCTGGGAGGTCTTGGCTAAGCAACTGGGCTACGAAGCTGAGGCTGTGGAAATGATGGGCCAGGGCCCAGCACCTGCTCATACTCTGCTACGAAACTGGGCCACTGAAGGTGGGGCTGGAGCCACCCTTGAGGTCTTGGAGACATCACTGAAGGCAATAGGCCGAGAAGATGTGGCTAGAGCCCTGTGGAGTCCTGAGGAGGGTAATTCCATGGTATGAGTCTTGGGCCCTGGCTTTGTCAACCTGGGGCTTTCCCTCCCTTTCTCCACCACCCTGCTTCTCTCAGGGAAACATGGTTGGCTGCTTTGACTTCAAGGTCCATCTCTAACCTCTCATCCAGCCAGGCTCCTAGTACCATATCTCTGCTTATGAAGACTTAGGAGGACCCCACGGCCTGTTTCCCTGGCCCTGGAGATTGTTCATAATGTCCAATGGATAGGAATGGGCTTTGGTCCCTGTTTTCCTGCCCCACACTTTAGTCCCTTGAGGACTAGGATTTGTATGGAATAATGCAAAGCCCTCTTGACCTTCCTGCCAAGATGGGAAGTTTCCAGTTCTTAGGCTGACGTGGAAAGGGTCTCCAAACCCCTATCTCTACATCAATATTTGGTCTCACAATTTGTTTACAAATTAAAGAATGCGATGTCTAACCTCCTCTCAGTTGTCTGGCCTTTCCGGGATGGGTTGTCATTTGCCTTTTGGCATCAACACTCACAAGTGAGTTGCATTTAAGTGAGGGAGGGCCATGCAAGGTCATAAGCCACACTTCCTCCTCCAGAGCCATCTGGGATGGGAATAAAGTGGGGAAAGCACTGTTGGAGAGTTGCTGAAAAGAGCCTTAAGGAACCAGGACGTATTGTGAGAAGTCTTCTGGGACCTCTCTTCCTTGATCAGCACCATTCTTCTTGTGGACTCCTTGTTACCTTCAAGTACCCTTTCCCGAACATTTCTATCATAGAAGCTGTCAGAATCAGGAAAGACCTTTTAATTCTGGTTCAGGCCTGTGATTAGCCTAGGACCACAGTGATCTAGCCAATAGCAGTAGTTAAGAAACGACCACTGCAGACTCTACAGTGGGTTTAGAAAACAATCTAGGGGCATCAAGGGACTGGGAGCTAATTCAGAATGAGAAGCAGGCTTGAGAAGCCGGCTTGAGAAGCCAGCTCTATTACTGCATAATGCTATTTGAAGGGCTTCTTACAATAGAAGATAGAACTGGAAGAGTCTCGAGGCCAATCTAACCCAAGGATTCTTACCTATTTGTGTGACACAGTGAAATTTATGGACCTCTTCTCAAAATGCATCAAGAAAATACATAGGATTACAAAGATTAAACTGAAATAGTTACCAAAATTTTTAAAGGTTAGGAATCTCTGATCTTGCCCAATCATTTTACAGAAGAGGGACCTGAAGTCCTGAGAAGGGAAGTGACTTGCCTGATGAAATGCACCAACAGAAAAAGGGCTGAGACAGCTGTCTAGTTCTTTGTACAAATACAATTTTCTGTTCACTACCAGAGAGCATGCCTGATCCTTTTATCTGTCTGAGGTCAGTTTGTTCTCCAGGTTTAGGCAGAGCTAGCTGGGCTTTATCTTTTCCATTCCCTCTCCAGACAAGGAGTAGGGCTGGAGGCAGCAATATTAGGTTGCTGTTGAAGGTCCCTTCTAGTTCTAAATGCCAGAACTGCCCAGTCAGGCTGGTTGGTTGGGTCCTCTGTAGAACTCTGCTGTCCCCACCAACTCAAGGAGAAGTTAGTTCCCATCTGAGAGTCCATGACTCCCTGGGGAAAGATTAGTGACCAGAGCTGGACATATCAGAGTCTCTCTTTTTTAATCTGACATAAAATGCAAACTGTTTAGATTACATTAATGTGGATTGTGTTTGATCAAGATGCTTAATAGAATGGATATTAATCATGGATAGAAGACTATAAAAGCCCACCCACCATCTATTAGTTTTATTTCATTAAAAAAAAATTTTTTTCACCAAAAGAATATATGCCTTCTCTCCCTTCCACTTCTGAGGAAGTCAAAGAGGTAAAATCTGTGTTACAAATATCTATAGTCAAGCAAGACAAATTCTTTCCCTGGGCATATCTAAACTGAAAACAGGAAAAAATTATGTCTCAAACTGCACTGAGTCAATCATTTATCAGGAAGTGGGTAGCTCTGTTTCATCATGAGTCTTCTGGAATCATGGTTGGTCATTATGATGATCAGAGGTTATACAGGAGAGAATTCTTTCAATCCTGGCTATAATTGGATCAAACCACAGCAGCTATGAGGGAAACACGAAAGAGCTCGCTTCAGAGCTTTAGGAATCTGTTGTACTAGGCTCCCATGAAGTTAGGGGGGATTAAGGTCCAACCACTTCTGTCCCTGAGTCATTCCCAAAGGTACTTGGGTTTCTAAAAGGGAAGGGAGTGGCCAACCAAAATCCCTTTGGGATGCATAAGTACTTCAGAAACACTCAGCATTTTATCCCTTTCTTATAACAGAAACAAGAGTAGACAAAGGAGAGATGGCAAAAACCATCTAGGAGAGAAAGTAAGGTGGAGTGGGAGGTGCATTTAACTTCAAGTCAAAGGTCTTAGATTTGAACCTGTACTCTGCCACCCATCAACTTGAGCAAGTCACTGGACCTCATTCTCTCACATGTAAAAAATAAAGCCATTCTAAGCTCTGACACTCTATGCTGTAAGGTCTCCTCCACTGATATAATTAAATGACTCTGGTTTAGAAAACGAGGAGCGATTTTGCCCTGGCGCCCCCAGGCCTAGGACCACAGCAATTTAGCCAGTAGCAGGATGAACGACTTGTACAGTCAAGGTCCTTTTATAAGCAAGACAGACTGAAAATGCCCAAACATGCTGGGAAGAAAAACCCAGTAGGATATTTCAAACCTTTTTTGTTTCATCTGGTATGTTGTTTTTTTAGTAACCTGGATGTAGAACCACTTTATTCAGACCTGAGGGCCTTATAGACTATCCAGGTCAAGAAAAACCTACTCAGGAGAAGAAGGGCAGGGCATTTCCTAGTGAGTCAGGGAATGGGGTTAGTCTGTTAACAATAAAGTGTCCATTTCTGTTTTGTAAAGCTTCAAGTATTTTCCTCATAGTAAACCTTTTTCAAGATAGAAAGCTGTGCGTAGGAAGGGACTCAAACCTAGTTCTCCTGTTTACCTAAGCCAAGTGTCTTTCTATTCCACCATACTGGCTCCTTTAGTACACTGAACTTAGCATCTGACAAACTTTCTTGTAAAAGAGCAGGAGTTCTTCATGACCTCAACTTGACTCCTTAGTACAGTGGTTATATAATGAGAGGCAGAGGGTAGGGGGATGAGATGAACCAGCTCATCCCATTCAGACACCAATTTGTTATAAACACTGTCCTGGCAAACAGAATAGCTTAGGAAAACTCCCTGGGTAATCAACCAGTTCTGCTCTCTCCCTCTAATAACAATTTAAGTAGGAAACATGACAGACCAATCAAACTTAGTACTGTAAAGAGAAGTTTACATTCATATTATGAATTAGAATTTAACTAAATTATTTAATTCCCATGTATCTGTGAGATAGGCACTAGAGGCATTATTATCTCCATTTATATCCTCAAGTTTGAGCCCTAATTGAATTAACTCACTAAAAGACTCATGCCAACTCCCTCCCCTTCTGCACTTCCATCTGTAAAATAATGAATAATTCTTGTAGTTTTACCTCAAAACTGCAGAAACTTAAAATACTTTAATGGAGCCCTATCTTATTGATGAGAGGAAGAAATCCCAGTACTATAACACTTGCACCTCAACCCATGCTTACATCCAGTGTGCTTTTTGTCTGTCTTTCCACACATCTTCCAGAAAGGGTTTCTCTGAGACACTCAGGGCTTTCTGTCAAGTGGGAATAAGATCAGACTTGCATTGATCACACATCCTCATAGGGCCAAGGTAACGGACTATAGAAGCATGGACTATCACTGTCACCCATCCCCTAGGACCCACTCAGCACTCCACTGTCTCCCGCTTCTAAAATACTACACAACTTCCTATCTCTGCCATCTTGCACATACTAGATGCCATGTACTATGAGTGATCTTACATATTTATATTGTTTCTTGAACTAGATGGATGGCCCTGGGATAAGGGATGTTATTTCTTCTAGCCTCTATTGAGTTAGGCAAATGGGAGATTTTAGACATAGTGAATGGGTAATAGAAAATAGGCTCTAAGGTCAGACATAACCACGTTTGTGATTGAGGGTAGGGAGGAAACCCTCACATACCTGCCTCCCAACCCCAAGTCAGGGCTTATCCAGGGCTTTGTGAGTTGTTGGTGCCTACTAGTTGTCTCCCCTCTTTGGCCAGGAAAAATGACAGGCGCATAGATAGAACTGGCCTAATAGAGAGCTTTCTCTTCTATAAAATGAAGGGATAAGGGGTGGAGGTTCAATTAGATAAATGATCACATCCAGATTTAACACCATGTGATTCTGACCAGGCAGAATTGCCTTAAGTGACCCTTGTCTTACAGTCTGCTATGGGCTCTTTAATTATATTTAACCAAGGTCTAAATAAGCCTAGATTATGGGAATAACCAAGAATGAACAAGTTGAAAAAGACTTCAAGCCAGCAACTAGTTCAACCCACAAATTAATAGAAAATCCCTTTATAACATCCCTGGCAGGTGACCATTCAGACTCCACTGAAGTTGAATCTGAGATGGACAACCCATTTCATTTCTGGAAAGCTGTGTGAAATTATCCACAAACTGAGTAAAAATTTGTCTCCACATAATTTTTAGCCGTTCATTATTCTATGCAGAAAAAAATATCCACTTTGTGATCATAATCCCAACTGAGTGTGAATGACCTCTCCCCACTGAGAGAGAACTCAGTTCAGATACACAAAGGACACCTTTTTGTCACCCTTTTTGTTTCAAGGTTATCCTGTTATGTCATTTTAGGCCAAGGATGCAAAAATTCCAGGAAGTACTAGAAAATCATTTCTTTCTTAAACTATAAGCCACAAAATATGGCTACTACTCTCTCACACAAACCTATGAAAGACAAGGTATTCTTTTCCTTTTAATCCATATCACTCTAACACCACCCATATAGCAAAATCCAGAGGGCAAACTCATAATGTCTGCTTGGGTCTTAAAGCTTTTTTTAACTGATTAATTTTATAGGTGAAGTGTAGGCCAAGTTCTTTAATTGATTTTATTTTATTTTTTTTTTTTACATAAAAAGTTCAGTAAAAATTGGATAAAGTAAAATGATTTTAAGCAGTAAAATCAATCTTATCAACATAGCATGAGGCTAACCAGAAACTTAGAGGTAGCCTACTCTGTAATATTTACATGATAACAGATTAAACCTTGCAGGAGAACCCAAACTATCCTTACAAAGTGTTCCCGTGATCTTAGCACGCATAGGCTAAAAGCAAAAACAAACAAAAAAACCCAAAACAAAACAAAAACAAAACCCAGAAAAAAATATTTATCAATATATTCACATATACGTTAAAATATAATACAGATTCCCCGGCACATAGGGTGGGGAGGAAGGGGTGCGCATGGGTCAGTGCGCTAACAGCACCGCCAAGTAGGAGACCCAGGTTAGAGAATGGGGGTCAGGCCTAGGATAGACTGAGAGGAATAGCCTTTCCCCTAGGTCCCTGACAGTCTTGGCCCACCTACCCCAATAGCATATTGACTGTGGCCTTGTTTTGTCTTGAATGGAATATGGTTTCTTTACTTTGCATGACTCATAGGGTTCAAGTGCCAAGAGTCATCAGTGGCAACAGCCCTGATAAGGTTGGGGGAAATGGGCTGGAAGAGCCCATGAACTTCTCTCATTGAGTTAAGCTTTTCCTTTCTGTCTTCCCACTCGAAACCGCCTTTGCTGACCCGTTAAGTTTATTCCAAGTCTGTGTCTTCTTTGGGTTTGTAAACAGTCCCAAACTTCTGCATGTACTTTTTGATGTACTCCTTTGTTTTGTGTTTCACATTCTCATTGCACTCCAAATCTTCAGGATTCTTACAGTACTTCAGCTCCTTGTTCATGACACCGTGAGTCAGCTGTGTGGAGTACCCACCCAAAGAAAAGGATAAAGGGAACAAGAAAGACCATGGTAGATAAATCAGTGCGGGGACAAGCTGACACTGGGACTTAATCCTGCTATCTAAAGCCACCCAAGGGTATATGGCACATTCTTCAAAAAGCCATTGTATCAAATGTGGGGCGACTAGAACAGGCAAAAGGGGGGAAGTGTATAGATATTTTTGCCACTGCCCTAAGGATCCTGAAAGGTTTATAAAGTGGCTTATGAACAAAAAGCAGACTGCCTAGTGCTACTCACATGTGTGAACAAGCAAATGGGTAACTGAAGATGGGACACCCTCCCCCCAATTCCTAGAGATGGAGATAATTTTTGGCTTTAAATGACATTTATATGAAACCCAGTTGCCAGCAACTGCTAGCCAACCTTCTCTGTCCTTGGGTACTCTAAGAGCAAAAGGGGAAACTGTCTTATACTCCAGATCAAAGTTCTCACAGTGCTTTCAGTATGCATGATATTCTCTAGGCCTCACCTGAATACCCAACCTCAGCGAAATTGGGAAAAACTGGGGGCCAAGGGTTGGGGATTGGGAGAATACCTTGCGGGCTAGATGCTTGAAGTCTTCAGTTGTGGTTATCCTCCCTACTTTGCAGTCAGGTTTCCGATAAGGATTCAGGCACTGCACAATGAACTGGGACATCTGTGATAGGAAAGGAACCCAAGAACTGTCACTCTTAAGAAGGTAACTATCCAGGTATTTCACAGAGTTGTATGAAATTCGGTAAAAATCTAGTCCCTTAAAAGGGCTGCGGTATAACCATGTAATAGAAATCCTTGGGTGGTTATACCTTCTGGTCCCCTCTACTGGGGAAGGGGAGGGGAAAAGGGGGGAGGGGGAGGAGGAGGGAGAGAGAATGTATGTGTCCTTATGTATATTTGGAATAGAAAGTAGAACTGATGATCTAACATCATAAGCTTTGATTCCATTCTCACCTCTTTTCTGAACACTTCTTTGCTCTTCTTGGCCAGTTCACTTGAGGTATCTGCTTCTGCGGTTTTGGGTTTTTTGGAAGACTAGAGGAAACATAAAACACAACATGGCATTCATAAGAAGTTGGCTCAAAGTTCTTTTGAAAAGCAATTACTGACTTAAAATGTTCCTTAAATAAATGTTTATCATGTGAAGATCTTGGAACTGGTCACATCCCTTTATTTCCAATGTGTAAATTAATTGGATTAGATGCAGAAGGCTATACATGACACTCAACATGTGTTACTTACACCAAGTAAATTAATGAAGAAAAAATTTCAAGTAAAGTGAGATATATAGTTACCCAACATATGACTCCAAGACATTTGGTATTGTCAGGGCCTAGAGGAATTTTCTAAAAATAATCAGTATAGAGTTTCCTAGGAAAAGCTAATTACTGACTTTAAAAGTCTACTCTCAATGTTATTAACATATGGGGCCATCAATTTCCAAACAGCAGTTCTGTTACTCCCCTAGGTTTATGATAAGAGTTACTGAAGACCTGTCCTTGCATAAAGGTATATAGTTAAGAGCTATCCTTATTAGGCTCATACTCAGGTGATGCTAAAAATGCCCATTTAGAAGACAATGTCATTTTCTAAGTATACAAATATTTTTGTCTCTTTAAAATCCTATACGCACATTCTCCTATCACCTGGATTAACAGACAAGCTCCTTTCCAAATAAATTATAGTAGACTTCACATGAATATCATCCAGCCTGAACATCCTAATAAAGCAGAGTTAGGTGGTGGGACCTCCTGTTTACATATGGAGAAACCAGCTATAAATTAAAGTGACAATCAACAGTGGCAGTTTAATTAAAATGTACAAGAGGCATTGTCCCCTAAGCCACCATGGAACTGTTATTGGTCCAATTATACCATTTCTAGACGTGAATAGTTAATTCTCCTAAGAAAAACTGTGGAAAGGTTGGTCTTAGTAGAAGAACAGGAAGCAATGGATTTAAAAACTGACATATGCTAGAAATCAACAGATCTACCACCTCTCCTTAGTTACCTACAATAAACCATTCCTTTCCATGGAGAAAAAAAAAAAGTAATCATGAGCTAGATTCCTTGTGCAATTAGTTAATTCAGACAGGCCTAGAAGTGAAGTTTTTGTGGTTACATTTAGTGATATTCAAGTATGTTATCACTATAGGGTAGAAGCAGTAACTATTCTGAGAGCATTTAATACAGTCTTCTCACTCCTGTTCTGTCACTCTACTTGGTTTACATAGAGAAATGGGAAATTACAGAACACTTTCTTCCTTTGTCTTTTTCCTTCCCTAGCAAAGAATATTTTTAGTCATTACTAATGGCTTACTCATATACAAGTTCTGCCCCTCACAAATGTGGGTGATCCCTAGCTTGGTGAATGTAAAGCTAAGAACACAATATACACAACAATGTAAATAGAAGGAACCAAGTGAAGGTAAAAAAAACAAACATGAATTTGTAACTATGCCCAAAGTGCTCTATATCTGTGATCAAGCAATGGCGTTACTAGGTCTGTATCCTAAAGATATATACATATGGGACCTATACACACAATAATATTTATAACAGCTTTTTTTGTGGTGGCAAAGAATTGGAAATTGAGTGGATACCCATCAACTGGGGAATGGTAGAACAAGTTGTAGCATATGATTGGGATGTAATACTATTGTGCTGTAAGAAATGACAAGCAGGATGCTTTTAGAAAAACCTGGAAAAACTTAAGTGAAAAGAACCAGGAGAACACTGTACAGGTAACCACAACATTATACAATGATCAACTATGAACGACTTACCTGGTCCTCAAGCAATACAATGATCCAAGATAATTCCAAAAGACTTAAGACAAAAATGCTATCTACCTCCAGAGAAAGAAGTGATGGAGTCTAAATGCAATTATAGCATACTTTTTAAACTTTATTTTTCTTGGTTGTTCATTTATTTTGGGTTTTTTTTTTTGGCCTGTGTTTCTTTCACAATATGACTAATATAGAAAAATGTTTTGCATGACTGCACATGTATAACCTATATCAGACTGCTTACTGTTTCAGGCAGGGAATTTTGAACTAAAAAAAAAATTTTTTTTTTTTTAAGTTAAAAATTGCTTTTAAGGGGCGGCTAGGTGGCGCAGTGAATAGAGCGCCGCCCTGGAGTCAGAAGGACCTGAGTTTGGAGCCGGCCTCAGACACTTAATCCACACAAACAAAAACCTAGCCGTGTGACCTTGGGCAAGTTACTTAACCCCAATTGCCCTAAAGGGGCGGCTAGGTGGCTCAGTGAGTAAGAGCGCCGGCCTCGGGGTTGGGATGACCCGAGATCAGATCCTGTCTCAGAAAATGAGCACCCACGCATAAATAATGACTAGCCGTGTAACCTTGAGCAAGTTACTTAACCCCAATTGCTTAAAAAAAAAAAATTCCTTTTACATGTAATTGGAAAAAAATTAAAGTATTTTAAAACAACCACCACAACAAAGAACAAGCATGGCCCCAAAGAAAACATGTGAGAAAATAATTCCAACCCCACTTCTTTGCAAAGTTGTCCCAGGATATAAAACGTATATTTTCAGGCTTTTTTGATATATGTAATTTTACTGTCTCTTCTTTCTCCTTTTTTTTTTTTTTTTAAAGCAATTGGGGTTAAGTAACTTGCCCAAGGTTACACGGCTAGGTTTTTGTTTGTGTGGATTAAGTGTCTGAGGCCGGCTCCAAACTCAGGTCCTTCTGACTCCAGGGCCGGCGCTCTATTCACTGCACCACCTAGCCGCCCCTTCTCCTTTTCTTTAAAAATATTATTTCTTAGGGGCGGCTAGGTGGCGCAGTGAAAAGAACACTGGCCTTGGAGTCAGGAGACCTGAGTTCAAAATCTGGCCTCAGACACTTGACACATTTACTAGCCATGTGACTCTGGTAAAGTCACTTAACCCCAATTGTCCTCCAAAAAAAAAAAAAAAAAATATATATATATATATATATATATATATAATTTCTTACATAGGATGACTGAGAGAACCCTGGAAGGAATACAGGGAAAAATTCCGATGATGTGAAAAACAAAAGATTTAAATAAAAATAAAATTTAAGTACTCCCAACATTGGAAAAGGTTCCAAGATAATATGAAAAATACCTTCTATTTTTTTAGGAAGCTAGAGTGGCAATGAATAAGATCCATAAATTAATGGGGAGAAAAAAACCCTGAAATATACTGAAGTGCTGCATAACTTCTAGTCTTAACCTATTATTTTAGTTTGTCAAAAGAGATTAGGAATAAAAAAGTCCTATAAACATAATTTTAGAAGGAATCTCCGGCTAGGCAGATGGGAATTCAAATAATGTAGAAGTAACAGGAAGCTGAACTCCATACCAGTAGTAATCTGGATCACTATAACTCTATTTGTACTGCCAAAGAATCTGGTCTACATGTGGAAACTTTGAACTGAAAACAATCAAGACTCTTTACCCACAGAGGGGCAGGGTTCTAGACAGTCAAGCTTCTAGGTAAAGAATTTGGGTTTGGTTGGGTTGCATTGGTAATGGTAAAAGGCATCATGAATGCAAAATACAACACTTATAAATACATAAGCACGTATGATACAGGTCTTGTGGCACATGACAATGAAGTGGCATGTCCTCTTCAGGATATAACTGGAGTGCTCATCTTGTAAAAGTAGGGAAATTACCATTGTGTATTAGCTACCATGGCTTGCTGCAAAGTCAGTTTTGCTACATGTTTCTAAAGTAGTTTCTAGTTAAAACATGAACACTATGTACTATTCTCTTATCAATGAGGACCAATGTAGAGTTATGGGTTACAGAAATTTTAGAGGTGGAAAGATGTATTAGGAAATAAGAAAGAACACTGTTTTCTGGAGTCACAAGTCCACAACTGTACCTTCTATGGAAGCAGAGGTGAGGAAAAGCCCCCTCAAACATGGTTTTAAGTTAAGGCCTCCAGAAGGTACCACTTGGTACATATTTAGTCTTCCATAATCAGGTATGTGTTGGCACAGGGTAAAAAGGACACTGGGGATTGAGTCTCTCTTATTGTTGTCAGACCATGCTACAAGGCAATTCCAGCATTTGTTCTATAAAGATCAAGGTTCCTGAAGGTTATTCCTGTCAGTCTTCAAGCTCCTTAATTAATAAGCAATTTCATATGAGAATTTTTCAGGGAGAAGATATTTAACTATAGGGCTTCATGTTACAGGATGGAATCTAGTTTGATCCTTGGGAATTATAAAATGAAATTAGACAATTTAGCACTCTGTTCTTACCATACAGTATTTCTAACAATAGACAATAAACATACATATGACAAGGCCTTTCATATAGTTTGTTAAAATTCATCCTCAAATATCTTTTTCATATAAGGAGACCAGGCTAAGGAAAAGCAGAATGTAAGGATTCCCTCTGACCCCAAGCCTTTGCTTTTTGACTGCTTAACAGAAAAATATAAAGATATTAAATGTGATTGATTTGTATACGTGGTATGTTACATAATTTTAGAATGTATACTCCTAATCTAGGAGCATTAAGAATCTGATTCCAGGGGCGGCTAGGTGGCGCAGTGAGTAAGAGCGCCAGCCTCGGAGTTGGGATGACCCAGGATCGAAACCGGCCTCAGAAAATGAGCACCCCCACATAAATCATGACTAGCCATGTAACCTTGAGCAAGTTACTTAACCCCAATTGCTTTAAAAAAAAAAAAAAGAATCTGATTCCAAGCTCTAACATACTATGATCACAAGAAACATTTGGTAAGGTGAGATGGGAGAAACACATCTGAATGCTGGTTCTGACATTTAGCCCTGTCTTTAGCTTCAAAATGGAGACTCACACTACTTCTGAGTTATTGTACCCACCAAATATTTGGAATCCTTGAAGTTGTTTTACATTTTCTATGTTACAATTTAAGATTTACATATTATATGCATATATGGCTAATAAAATGGCTAATATAGGTTTTGCATGACTTTACATTTATTACGGGTATTATATCACTTGCCCTCTCAATGGGTAGGGAAGAGGTTGAATGGAGGGAGGATCTGGAACTGAAAATTAAAATTTTTTTTAAAGTAGAGTAGGGAATGTCTGACATATTGTACGTAATACAAATATGTAATATTTGAGGAGCCATTGCTCATTGTATAATTAAATTTTTGCCAAATGCGTAGAAAAGTTGAATTTAGAGCTCATTTTGTTGTGGAATTAAAAAAAACACACAACCTATAATCTCAAGAATAATTCTTTAGATATATCTCACCCACATGTCAAAAAGTAGTATATTAAGATGACTACTTCTGTCCCATTTTCCTTATCTGTAAAATGACAGAAATGGACTTAGGTTCCTTGCAAGTGAAAAATTATTTAATCTTGTATGTTGATAATGGCTTTAGTACATTTAATATCAATATTTTAAACAAATGGCCCATAGCCACTATTATACAGGACTAAGGTAGATGTATTTATTAGTCAGATAAGAAAAACAAAAATGCACAGATATTATTTAAATTTTATACTTGAACTACACTGGTAATTGGTCAGTGCTTAAGAGGTACATTTTTCAAAATAGTTGAGGTCCTTGAAGGGATTTTCAATGTTAAAATTTGAACTTCCTTGTCGGCTGAGGCAGAGACTTGATGGATAAACATGATCAGATCACTTTCAACCTATAACAGTGGTTCAGATTCTTTGTACTTTTATCTCCAGGACTCAGTTCAGTGCCTGGCAGAGACTTAAGTAATACTTGTTGACGGACTGACCAATTCATATATTGGGTTCTCTAAAGGTTGAGTGGAGAGAAGTATAAACTGAAAGGGAGAGGAAAATGCTATGCCAAGATTCTGAGTGGCCCAGACACAGACTGAAAGACAGATAGATGATGCAGGCAAAATCCACCTTAATTCAAACATTTACACATGCAAGGCCCAGGGTTAGTTCAAGAGTAGGAAACAGAGTAGAGGAAGAGTGAAAGTCAGATACAATCAGAAGCTTTTACTGAGTACTTCAATATATAAGAAGCTCCTGCCCAAGAAGAGCTTTAAAAGACAAGACAGAAACAGCAGTTTTAAAGGCTGAAAAGTCTGAACTTCATTTTTAATAAAGCTAGAATACTCAAGATGAAAATAAAATGTAGTTGTGGATAGGAAGAAATAAAAAAAGACAACTGATTAGAAGGGAAAACATAATAACCAAGAAGAAAGTAGGTCAAAAGTAGTAACAAGTTTTGATGATTGCTTAGATTTAGGGACAAATTCAAGATGATCCTTAGATGCTACAAGTGGAAAAAGGAGAAACCACTGTCGATAAAACACAATAGTCCCAAACACTTGATGGCCAAGGGTCAAGTATTAACAACTGAAACAAGAATCCAGGTACTAATCTACTAACTCAATCTCCTAAATCTTGCAGCATTTCAAATGACACGGACAACCAACCACAACAGTAGTGATACATTTTAGTCTGCATAGATTCTTAACTTAATACTTCTCATACTCTAAAATACCTGCAGCTTTTATAAAATTGATAATTAAAGATAATTAAATGTTAGATGGCACAGTGGGGTCAGAAACTCCCTAACTACTTAAGCCTAGTTTAGCTTTTGATTAAAAACACATGTACAAGGGGCAGCTAGATGGCACAGTGAATAGAGCACTGGCCCTGGAGTCAAGAGGACCTGAGTTCAAATCCAGCCTCAGACACTTAACACTTCCTAGCTATGTGACCTTGGGCAAGTCACTTAACCCCAATTGCCCTCAAAAAAAAAAAAAAAAGATTAAGGATGGAAAAAAAAAGGATGTCCATTATTATCACTATTTTGGGGCGGCTAGGTGGCGCAGTGGAATCAGAAGGACCTGAGTTCGGATCCGGCCTCTGACACTTAATCCATACAAACAAAAAAACCTAGCCGTGTAACCTTGGGCAAGTTACTTAACCCCAATTGCCCTAAAGGGGCGGCTAGGTGGCGCAGTGAGTAAGAGCGCCGGCCTCGGAGTTGGGATGACCCGAGATCAGATCCCGCCTCAGAAAATGAGCACCCACGCATAAATAATGACTAGCCGTGTAACCTTGAGCAAGTTACTTAACCCCAATTGCTTTAAAAAAACAAAAACAAAAACACATGTACATAGTCTTTGACTAATCACACACACACACACACACACACACCCCCAAATATAACAACTGTGATTTCTAAATGTATCTCTATAACTTAAAAAAAAAATCTACAAAGCTAACCCATTTATCTAAAATTGTGGGATTTTCTATTCTCCATTTATTTTCCTTTAATGTACTGAAAATAGAACATATATTTTATTTGCCCAGACTTCCAGTTCTTTGATAGTCTTTTTAGGACTGCTCCTACTTAGCTTGAAAGCTCCACAATTTGAAAGGTGGAAATTTATAGCCTCTTAGACAGATATATATTTCCAAAGCTATCTAGGAATGTAAAACAATTCTCTCTAGTTTTGTTTATTGATTAACAGCTTCTTATCTAAAAGGGGGTGGGTGGACTAGATAATTTATAATCCCAGGATCCCCTAAATTACTGTTATTTTAGATCCAGAGCAAATAAAGAGATTGCTTGTTATTCTGGCTATTCATCCTTATTAAAACATCACCACTTAAAAACTTACTCTGAATTGCGTTGGGTTGCAAGTTTGCCATACAAGGATAAAGTCAAATATCACAGCTTGGAAATGTCCCCTAGCATAATTTCTTGTCTGTATTTCTCCTGCATCTGTCATCACATGTTCTTGCTTTTTTATCTTTTCACTGAAGGCTGTTGAGGAAGTAACAGTGGCCCAGCAAGTAGTACTAGGATTTGTTTTACTATTGCCTTCCTAGGTGATGGGAGTTAAGCCTGGGTACAGGCAAGGCATGGGAACAAACTGCTAATCTTGCTTTTGATCCAAGTTTTTTTTTTTTAATCTTGCCCACACATGCCCAACTCTCAGAATCTTGCCCACCCCCCCGAAAAGGCACCGTAGAACAGGCAGTAAAAGTCAGCATTGAATTGTTGCTTTGACCATATTCATTCTGCCATCTTCCATAGGTGCAAAATGCAACTGAAGGCAGCTACTGGGTTTACTTTTCTTTGTATTTCCAGTACCAGACAGGATATGCACTCAATAAATGTTTGTTAAATTGAATCAGATTCAATAACTAGTCTAAGCTCAAATATGACAAAGAATGGGAATCTACTGCTGTTTCAGATGAGCAACAGGAAATGCCAAGTAACTTAAGTATAGTATTATGAAGTGACCACAGTAAAGTGCTAAAAAAAAGTATTACTTTAAAGGGGGTATATTCTGTAGAAAGTAACTAATTTTTAGCTTTGGTTATGGGAAAAAAATGAATCCACATTTTTGAGCATATAGGTACAAGAACTAAATGATTCAACGTGTGACAAACAGAACCAACAAAAATATAGTTGTAATTATTTCCACATTTGATTTTTTTTGCCCACATCAGCATGTGAAAAAACCAAAAGATTAAAAAATATCTACTCCTAGCAACCATTTACGGGCCAGCATGAAAAATGGAAAACTGGAACCCAAAGGCCAGGAATTCCCATTTGTCCTAAGAATGCCCAAAGGGGAAAAAGGGTGGTTGGGAGGGGAGAAAGTAGCAACAAACTGCTGTTAATAATAACCTTCAATCTAAAAGTCAATACTTTCTAAAGGAAGAAAGAAAGAAAAAGCCTGTCAGGAAACTTTGAGGGGAAAAGGGAAAAGGACTATAAATGAAGAACCAAGACTTGCAAGCTCAATTCAAACATGCCTTTAAAAACATCCAGCAATAAGACAATATATTTTTTAAAAATTCTTTTCAATATCACTGGGAGAGGAAGAAAGGAAGACAAAATTAAAGCATAAATGCTAAGTGAAATATTAGTAATATTGCACACTGGCTGATAAATCAAAGTTCATTTGCTCCCGATCTCATCCACTTTATTTAAAATTCTAACCAATTCTCTTTAGAGTCACGCATGGAACAGACACACTCTTATGCAACACAGCACTGTTTCTACAAATACAGACAACAATCATTGCCTTTTCTGCTAAACTACCATTTCTAAGAGGAAAAGGAGCTATGTCTTACTAATCAAAAAAATTTTTTTAACCCAGCACAGAGCTCTTTCCCCACAAATCTCGTCCCTTTCCAACTTCCCTATTTTTGCTAAAGGAACCAAATTATCCTTTCCACCATGTGCATAACCTTGGGATAAGAATTATTTCCGCACGCTACATATTTAACCAACTGCTGAATCTTGCTATTTCTCTCCTCACAACATCTCTAGCACTTGATACCTTCTCTTTACACACAGCTCCTTACCTTTGTTCAAACCTTCTTTACCTCCTGCCTATATTACTGCAAAGGCCAAATTGGTCCTTCTTGCCTCTAGTCTCGCTCCACTTCAACCATCTTGTACGTGTGACCAAACTGATTTCCCTTAAGCAAAGATCTATGGCCTTCTACTTAGACTCTATTGGCTCTTTACTCTCTCTATGATCAAATATCTGTTTAGATTTTTAAAAGACCCTCACAATCTTCCCTGCAATCTCTCTTTCCCGCCTCACTGGATGCTATTGTAGCTCTCCACTCTGAAGTCCAGGCCAGCTGACTCCTCTCCCCTCCTCATACAAGATATCCCATCTCTCGTTTGCCATATCTAGATGTATGACATCCTCAGCTCTACTTCATGGAATTCTTCTCTTCAAGAAGCAGCTCAAGCATCATCTTTCTTCAGCATGGAGCCTTTCTTGACTTTCAACTGTCAGTACTTTATCTCCCAAATTATCTCTTATTAAACTACTTTGTATTCATTCTCTTTATAGTAATTCTATACATACTTATATATGTCCTTCTATCTTCCCTATGGGAAAGTTAAGCTCTTTGTGACTAGGAGTAATTTAATTTTACTGTGTCTTATCTTCCCTAAAAATGCAATGAGTCTTTTGGAAAAATAGCCAAGTTCTCACAACATAGTTTCAGATGCAAAGGGTTTATTGGCCCTTTGCTTTTTCCCCTTCTCTTGAACTGGTACCTCACAGTATATATATGGAACTTCTCAGAAAATATCCAAATTCAGTATCAGACTAACATGCCTTAGATTTTTCTAGTAAATGATATAGCAAGAAACCTTGG
Source organism: Gymnobelideus leadbeateri (assembly GCA_011680675.1). Taxonomy (NCBI): domain Eukaryota; kingdom Metazoa; phylum Chordata; class Mammalia; order Diprotodontia; family Petauridae; genus Gymnobelideus; species Gymnobelideus leadbeateri. Next base: position 368,945 of record WOXC01009912.1, read on the forward strand.
AGCCTACTGAGCCATATCTGTTACTTGGGTACTTAGGGGAAGAAGTCACACCACAATACCAGATCTTTAATGGAATACTAGTAAATATTTTTAAAAATACTAAATAGTATAAGGAAATTAATTCATGTCCTAACTAGGACAACCAGAGTTCTAATGTAGTTTTGAGCTAAGAGACAAGTAGAGCAAAAGAAGTTTTCAAAGTCTAAACTATTTAAAATCCAAGTAGGCTACTCACAAATGCTCTTTAAAAAGTATCACTACTAATCTTGGACATTAACAAAACTTTTAAGAACTAAAAGGTCTAGTGAAAAACAAGGAAAAGACAGGCTTCCTGCTTGGGGCAAAGGCTCTAAGTAAAGACTACAGCATTCAGCATGGTGCCTAGAACAGAGTAAGTGCTTAGTAAATGCTTACTGATTATTTCACTGTAAAGTGGTAAAGGCTGAATTGAAGACAGAGGCAGAGACACATTAATAAAATGCTCAGTTCTTCTAACTGACCTCTTCTCTCCTGGACTGGGCAGACTATAGGACGGGAGCTATACATATATGACTCATGTTTAAGCTTCTGAGGAATCGTAGAGAATAAAGTGCCAAAAGACTAGATAGGGAAACAGTGCTCTGATTTTCAAAATGAGGAAAATTAACTCTAAGCTACAGTTTGATGAATTTAATGACAATCTTCCAATAAAATCTGAAATGACTTAGAATACATTGTGAGCATTTACAAAAAGAAGCAATGCTTATCAGGAACTAGCATGGATTTTTTTGGACATAGTTCCAAATTGCTCTCCAGAATGATTGGATCAATTCACAACTCTACCAACAATGCATTAGTGTTCCAATTTTCCATTTCTTCTCCACTGTTTTGTCATGTTAGCTAATCTGACAGGCATGATGTGGTAACTCAGAGTCGTTTTAATTTGCATTCTCTGGTCAACAGTGACTTAGAACATTTTTTATATGACTACAGACAGCTTTAATTTCTTAATCTTAAAACTTCTTGTTTATATGCTTTGGCCATTTATCAACTGGGGAATTACTAGAAATGTTAGTGTTAGCAATAAGAGAAGAAAAAAGAAATCAAAGGAATCAGAACAGGCAATGAAGAAACAAGGATAGCACTCTTTACAGATGATATGATGGTATACTTAGAATCCTAGAGAATCAACGAAAAAAAAAACTACTTGAAATAATTAACAACTTTAGCAAAATTGCAGGATATAAAATAAACCCACAAAAATCATTGGCATTTCTATATATTACTAACCCAACAGCAAGAGATAGAAAGGAAAATTCCATTTAAAGTTACTATAGACATTATAAATTATTGGGAGTCTACCTGCCAAGACAAACCCAGGAAATATATGAACACAATTACAAAAAATTTTCATACAACTAAAGTCAGATTTAAATAACTGGAAAATCATCAGTTGCTCATGGGTATACTGAGCTAACAGAATAAAAATAACAATTCTACCTAAATTAGTTTATTTTAGTGTCATAATCAAACCACCAAAAAATTATTTTACAGGACTAGAAAAAAATAGTTAACAAAATTCACCTGGAAGAACAAAAGGTCTAGAATATCAAGGGGATTAATGAAAAGAAATGCAAGGAAAGGTGGCCTAGCTGTACCAGATGCAAAACTGTATCATAAAGCAGTGATCATCATAAGCATTTGGTACTGGCTAAGAAGCAGGGGTAGATCAGTGAAATAGGTTAGGTACACAAGACACAGAAGTCAATGGCTATAGTAATCTACTTTTTGATAAACCCAAAGACTCCAGCTTCTGGGATAAGAACTCATTTTTTAACAAAAACTGCTGGGAAAACTAGAAAATAATATGGCAGAAACTAGGCATAGATCAAAACTTACACTGTACGCCAAGATACACTGAGATAAAGTCAAAATGAGTATATGATTTAGATATAAGGGGTGATACTAGAAGCAAATTAGGAGAGCAAGAAATAGCTTACCTATCAGATCTATGGAGAACAGAAGAATTTATGACCAAACAAGAGAGAGGAAACATTATGAAATACAAAACGGATAATTTTGATTATATTAAATTAAAAAGTTTTTGCACAAAATTCAATACAACCAAGATTAGAAGGGAAGCAGAAAACTGGGGAAACAATTTTTATAGCCATTGTCTCTAAAAAAAGGCCTCACGTCCAAAATATTTTTTTGGACGTGAGGCCTGACCCAAAAGAGTTCTTGGAAGAGCTTAAAGAGAACTTTAAAAATAAGAGAGAGTGAAAAAAAGTTATGGAAAAAAAAGAGTAATGGAAGAAAGTCAAGGAAATTATGAAAAGACAATCAACTGGAAAAAGATCCAAAAAATTATAGAAAAAAAAAACTCCTTAAAAATTAGAATTGGGAGGGGAGGCTAGGTGGCACAGTGAGTAAGAGCACCAGCCCCAGAGTTGGGATGACCTGGGATTGGTTCTGGCCTTGGTACTTAGCACCCACACATAAAGAACTAGCCCTGTAACCTTGAGCAAGTTACTTAACCCCAATTGCTTATTAAAAAAAAAAAAATTAGAATTGGGCAAGGGGAAGTTAATGACTATGAGACAGCAAGGAACAATGAAACAAAACCAAAAGAAGAAAATGTGAAATATCTCATTAGAAAAAACAACTGATGGGGAGGCTAGGTGGAGCAGTAAATAGAGCACTGGCCCTGGAGTCAGGAGAACCTGAGTTCAAATCCGGCCTTAGACACACAAAAAACTAGCAGTGTGACCCTGGGCAAGTCACTTAAGCCCAATTGCCCTCCCCGCCACAAATAAGCAAAAACAACTGAGATAGAAATAAATCAAGAGATAATTGAAAAAATTACTGGATCTATTCTCAGCAACACAATGATCCAAGACAGCCCTGAAGGACTGAAGATGAACAATGCTGTCCATCCCTAAACAAAGAACTGATGGTGTCTGAATGCAAATCGAAGTATACCTTAAAACAAACAAAGTTTGGAACTCAAGTTTTAAAAATGAATGCTAAAAATTGTTTTTACATGTAACTAGGGGGAAAAAAAATTAAATAAATAAAAGAATCACATATCCAGCAAAATTGGGTATAATCCTTCAGGGGAAAACATGGAAATTTAATGAATTAGATAACTTTCAAGCATTCCTGATGAAAAGACTAAAGATGAAAAGAAAATTTAACTTTCAAATACAAGACTCAAGACAAGCAAAAAAAAAAAAAAAAGTAAACAGGAAGGAGAAATCATAACAAGGGATTCAGTAAGGTTAAAATGTTTACATTTTGACATGTAACTCATAAAAACTTTCTTATTATCCAGGCAGTTGGAAGGAGCATTATTACATAGACAGAGGGCACAGGCATGAGTTGAATATGATGGGATGATAATCTAAAAAAATAAAATTAAGAGGCAAGAAAGAGGACTACACTGGGCGGAAGGGGAAAGAAAGAGGCAGAAGGGAACAAATTATCTCACATAAAATAAGTGCAAAATAGTTTTTACAGTAGAAGGGAATATGGGGGAGGACATTTGAACCTTACTCTCAAAGGAACTGGCTCAAAGAGGGAAGTACATACATACTCAGTTGGGTACAGAAAAGTATATTATCCTATGGGAAAGTAGGAGGAGAAGGGAATAAGAGAAGTGGAGAGAGCTGATAGACGGGAGGGTACATGGGAGGAGAAAGTAGTCAGAAGCAAAACACTTTTGAGGATGGACAGGGTGAAAGGAGAGAGGAAGAGTAGGGTGAATGGGGGAAAATAGGATGGAAGTACACAGTAATTTTAAATGTGAAAAAAATTTTATATCAAGTTTCTCTGATAAAGGCCTCATATACTGAGAACTGAGTCACATGTATAAGAACAAGAGCCATTTACCAAATGATGAATGGTCAAAGGACATGAACAAGGAAGTTCTCAGATGAAATAATCAAAACTATCTATAGTCATATGAAAAATGCTCTAATTCACCACTGATTAGAGAAATGCAAATTAAAACAACTGAGATATCCATCAGATTGACTAATATGATGGAAAATGAAAATGACAAATGGTGGAGGGGATGTGGAAAAATTGAGACAAATTCATTGCTGCAATTTGGAACTATGTCCAAAGGGGTATAAAACCATACCTACCCTCTGACCAAGCAATACCACCACTTAGGTCTGTATTCCAACGAGACTAAAAACAAAAAAGAAAAGGATGTATATGCACAAAAAATATTTAAAGCAGCTCTTTTTATGGTGGCAAAGAACTGGAAATTGAGGGGATGTGCCCATCAACTGGGAAATGGTTTAACCAATTGTGGTTTATAGAAAACTAACCTACTAAGAAATAAGGAGCAGAAAACCAGAACAGTTGGAAAGTGAGATATGCAGAACCAGGAGAACATTGTACACAGTAATAGCAATATTGTAGGATGATCAACTGTGCAAATGACTCAGTTATTCTCAGCAATACAATGGTCCAAGACAAATTCTTTTTTTTTTTGCTTTTTTTTTTTTTGGAGGGCAATTGGGGTTAAGTAACTTGCCTAAGGTCACACGGCTAGGTTTTTGTGTGTGTGCGTTAAGTGAGGTCGGATCCGAACTCAGGTCCTTCTGACTCCAGGGCCGACGCTTTACTCACTGTGCCACCTAGCCGCGCCTCCAAGACAAATTCTGAAGAACTTATGGTGAAAAAAATGCTATCTCCAGAGAAAGAACTGATTAAGAGTGTGAATGCAGATAGAAGCACACATTTTAAAACTTCCTTTTATTTTTTTTGCGTTTTTGTTTTTTTGGGTCTATGTTTTCTTTCACAGCCAGGCTAATAAAGGTATATTTTGCACGACAGTATATGTATAACCTATATAAATTGCCTGGATTCTCAATGAGGGGAGATGGGGAAAGAATTTAGGACTCAAAATTTTAAAAAACAAAATGTTAAATTATTTTTACATGTAATTAGGAAAAAATAAAATATTAAAATAAAATTTTAAAAATATCAAGAAATCATTCACGAAAATGGCCCTTAAGTTTTAGAACTAGAACGTAAAAGAGAAACTGAAAAAAATCCACTAGATCATCACTTGAATAATCTCAAAATGGAAACTTAAGAACATTATAGCTAAGTTTCAAAGTTCCCAGGTCAAGGTGGAAATACTTCAAGCAGCTAGAAAGAAACAATGTAAATGTTATGGAGTTAGTCAGGACAACACATGATTTAGCAACTTCTGTATCAAAAGATCACAAAACACGGAACAGGATATTGCGAAGAGCAAACAAACTGGGTTTGCACATGAAGAATTTACCCAGCAAAGCTCAGTGTAATCCTACAGGGGGAAAATAGATATTTAATGTAATAAAGGAATTTCAGGTATTTAGAAGAAAAGACCATAACTAAATAGAAAATCTGACCTATAAGAATCAGGAGAAACAGAAGAAAGTAAAGATAAATGACCAACTATAAGGGATTTAATAAGGCAAACCTATTTATTTTTTATATGGGAAAATGTTATCTTTAACTATTAAGAAACAGCACTTCCGTGGAGCTCTCGGCACACCACGTCAAAATTATGTAAAAGGGGGACTCTGAACAACTTCTGGAGCTCCAGAACCCACAACATGACACAGAGAACCTAAACTCCTTCTGAGGACAGCCTGACAGCCCGGCAGGGAGTGGCCAGAACATGGCTCTGGGAGTCAAGCTCAGACCCACGAGTCCGAGGTTTTAGCTCCAGGGCGGCAGGGCCAGCAGTCAGCTGGAGGGACCCCAGAACACCAGCAGCTGTGGCGTTTCCAGAATTATCAACACATAGATGCCTAGGACAAAGTGAGAGGTCAGTGCCCTACAGACTTTGGGACTGGTTGGGAGAGTGTGTGGTCTCTTTCCCCTGGGGGCGAGAAGCCACTGAGGAGCCGGGGCAGCTTGTGCCACATTGCCACATTGCAGCTTCAGCTCGTGGCCTGCGAACTGTAGGAGGATCCAGTGATCAGTGTGGGGGGGGGGGGGGTAATCGCTCTTGCTTTACCCTTCTTGGATCTGGACTGCGGTCTGGGGTGGAGGTCTTGGGGTGTGTGACCAGCTTGCCAGAGTGTGTGGAGGCTTCACAGAGGCCACCCAACTAATACCTCTGAAAGTTGAGAAAACCTCAGCATTTGGG